>CM068838.1:0-425000 GCA_028554795.2 Sinohyriopsis cumingii | reverse complement strand
CTTGCTTCAGGTATAATAACCATGTTCACATTCTTTTTATGGCTCTTTGTTTAAGACGTGACAGTAGGATCAAACAATATTGTTGGAAGGGAAACCGTAGAAGAAGGGCATGGATTTATCTCTTTGAAGTGTTGAATTGAGGGAAGGCCTTTCATACAGTTTGGAAATGAGAACTTTTAAATGTTATTTCAAAAGGAAGGAAAGGCTGTGTGAAGAGAGTAGTAGACCAACGCTGTGTTTGCTTTTCTTGTATGCCCTGGTATCAGATTACTCAGTCATCTTATTATAGACTTATTGTACATGGATATAAATGAATGATAAGATTGTATTGCATCATGACAACCAGACACTGAGGAAACAGAAATGTGAAAACAATCTTTTTTTCCCCCTTCAAATATTTACACTGCCTCAGTTTAATAGTTATGGGTTTTATAGGTTTTATAACCCATGTGGCATGTGATTGATGGGCAGATATTTACACATTGCAGTTGTTTTGACAGTGTGTTGGTTGTACCTGCTGCTGGGAATTTTTATGTAAATCACGGTCTTTGAAAAGGTTTTCACATCTTCTCAGGCTATGAACTATCAGAACCTGTGCTTCAGTGTTATTTTATCAGACATTTACTGTTACATCTGTCATATCCTTTTTGATAATCTGTGTATCTGATATTATCTTATTTCCATTAATTGTTTATGTGACTTTTTGGCATGTCTTTTTCTTCAGATTGTTTTTGATACCAGAAACATGGTACAAATTTAACAGAAATAACAGAAATCAGATGCACAGGGTATCATACTGTGATGGGCCTGGTCATTTTTGAAAAATGACATTACAGAATCCTGCAAGTTTTATATCATTTGTTACCTAGATTTTGTAATGTTACATTGTTTCTTTTATTTCCAAATGTAATGCATGTAATTTATTTACTTGTATGCCCTGCCATATCAGTGGAGGATGCTGAGTCGTGTTACCCATGCCCTCCATTGCCCTGTTCCATATGATGAAGTGTGAGATATTTTATTTCTACACCGTCACATTTGAAGGACTTAATGGATCACACTTGGTATGAGGTTTTAAACTAAGAAAACTCAAGTCAAATTCAATTTTCATAATTTTTCAGCAAAATGTAATGGAGTTTTGGATGAAGGTCTGACTTGGAACTTTGCATTGATTTTGTTTACACTCAGAAACTTTTGAAGGACTTCATGGAATGAAATCAAATTTAATATGTTCCTTTAGGACTTCATGGAATGAAATCAAATTTGATATGTTCCTTTAGGACTTCATGGAATGAAATCAAATTTGATATGTGTCTTTAGGACTTAATGGAATGAAATCAAATTTAATATGTTCCTTTAGGACTTCATGGAATGAAATCAAATTTAATATGTTCCTTTAGGACTTCATGGAATTAAATCAAATTTGATATGTTCCTTTAGGACTTCATGGAATGAAATCAAATTTAATATGTTCCTTTAGGACTTCATGGAATGAAATCAAATTTAATATGTTCCTTTAGGACTTCATGGAATGAAATCAAATTTAATATGTTCCTTTAGGACTTCATGGAATGAAATCAAATTTGATATGTTCCTTTAGGACTTCATGGAATTAAATCAAATTTGATATGTGCCTTTAGGACTTCATGGAATGAAATCAAATTTGATATGTTCCTTTAGGACTTCATGGAATGAAATCAAATTTGATATGTTCCTTTAGGACTTCATGGAATTAAATCAAATTTGATATGTGTCTTTAGGACTTAATGGAATGAAATCAAATTTGATATGTTCCTTTAGGACTTCATGGAATGAAATCAAATTTGATATGTTCCTTTAGGACTTCATGGAATGAAATCAAATTTAATATGTTCCTTTAGGACTTCATGGAATGAAATCAAATTTGATATGTTCCTTTAGGACTTCATGGAATGAAATCAAATTTAATATGTTCCTTTAGGACTTCATGGAATTAAATCAAATTTGATATGTGTCTTTAGGACTTCATGGAATTAAATCAAATTTGATATGTGTCTTTAGGACTTCATGGAATTAAATCAAATTTGATATGTGTCTTTAGGACTTCATGGAATGAAATCAAATTTAATATGTTCCTTTAGGACTTCATGGAATGAAATCAAATTTGATATGTGCCTTTAGGACTTCATGGAATGAAATCAAATTTGATATGTTCCTTTAGGACTTCATGGAATTAAATCAAATTTGATATGTGTCTTTAGGACTTAATGGAATGAAATCAAATTTGATATGTTCCTTTAGGACTTCATGGAATTAAATCAAATTTGATATGTTCCTTTAGGACTTCATGGAATGAAATCAAATTTAATATGTTCCTTTAGGACTTCATGGAATGAAATCAAATTTGATATGTTCCTTTAGGACTTCATGGAATGAAATCAAATTTAATATGTTCCTTTAGGACTTCATGGAATGAAATCAAATTTGATATGTTCCTTTAGGACTTCATGGAATGAAATCAAATTTGATATGTGTCTTTAGGACTTCATGGAATGAAATCAAATTTGATATGTGTCTTTAGGACTTCATGGAATTAAATCAAATTTGATATGTGTCTTTAGGACTTCATGGAATGAAATCAAATTTAATATGTTCCTTTAGGACTTCATGGAATGAAATCAAATTTGATATGTGCCTTTAGGACTTCATGGAATGAAATCAAATTTGATATGTGCCTTTAGGACTTCATGGAATGAAATCAAATTTGATATGTGTCTTTAGGACTTCATGGAATGAAATCAAATTTGATATGTGTCTTTAGGACTTCATGGAATTAAATCAAATTTGATATGTTCCTTTAGGACTTCATGGAATTAAATCAAATTTGATATGTTCCTTTAGGACTTCATGGAATGAAATCAAATTTGATATGTTCCTTTAGGACTTCATGGAATGAAATCAAATTTGATATGTTCCTTTAGGACTTCATGGAATTAAATCAAATTTGATATGTTCCTTTAGGACTTCATGGAATGAAATCAAATTTAATATGTTCCTTTAGGACTTCATGGAATGAAATCAAATTTGATATGTGCCTTTAGGACTTCATGGAATTAAATCAAATTTGATATGTTCCTTTAGGACTTCATGGAATGAAATCAAATTTGATATGTTCCTTTAGGACTTCATGGAATGAAATCAAATTTGATATGTTCCTTTAGGACTTCATGGAATGAAATCAAATTTAATATGTTCCTTTAGGACTTCATGGAATTAAATCAAATTTGATATGTTCCTTTAGGACTTCATGGAATGAAATCAAATTTGATATGTGCCTTTAGGACTTCATGGAATGAAATCAAATTTGATATGTTCCTTTAGGACTTCATGGAATGAAATCAAATTTGATATGTTCCTTTAGGACTTCATGGAATGAAATCAAATTTAATATGTTCCTTTAGGACTTCATGGAATGAAATCAAATTTAATATGTTCCTTTAGGACTTCATGGAATGAAATCAAATTTGATATGTGCCTTTATGACTTCATGGAATGAAATCAAATTTAATATGTTCCTTTAGGACTTCATGGAATTAAATCAAATTTGATATGTTCCTTTAGGACTTCATGGAATTAAATCAAATTTGATATGTTCCTTTAGGACTTCATGGAATTAAATCAAATTTGATATGTGTCTTTAGGACTTCATGGAATTAAATCAAATTTAATATGTTCCTTTAGGACTTCATGGAATTAAATCAAATTTGATATGTTCCTTTAGGACTTCATGGAATTAAATCAAATTTGATATGTGTCTTTAGGACTTCATGGAATGAAATCAAATTTGATATGTTCCTTTAGGACTTCATGGAATTAAATCAAATTTGATATGTTCCTTTAGGACTTCATGGAATTAAATCAAATTTAATATGTTCCTTTAGGACTTCATGGAATGAAATCAAATTTAATATGTTCCTTTAGGACTTCATGGAATTAAATCAAATTTGATATGTGCCTTTAGGACTTCATGGAATGAAATCAAATTTGATATGTTCCTTTAGGACTTCATGGAATTAAATCAAATTTAATATGTTCCTTTAGGACTTCATGGAATGAAATCAAATTTAATATGTTCCTTTAGGACTTCATGGAATTAAATCAAATTTGATATGTGCCATTAGGACTTCATGGAATGAAATCAAATTTGATATGTTCCTTTAGGACTTCATGGAATTAAATCAAATTTGATATGTTCCTTTAGGACTTCATGGAATTAAATCAAATTTGATATGTGCCTTTAGGACTTCATGGAATGAAATCAAATTTTGATATGTGCCTTTAGGACTTCATGGAATTAAATCAAAATTGATATGTGTCTTTAGGACTTCATGGAATTAAATCAAATTTAATATGTGCCTTTAGGACTTCATGGAATTAAATCAAATTTGATATGTTCCTTTAGGGTTTCATGGAATGAAATCAAATTTGGTATGTGCCTTTAGGACTTCATGGAATTAAATCAAATTTGATATGTTCCTTTAGGACTTCATGGAATTAAATCAAATTTGATACGTGCCTTTAGGACTTCATGGAATTAAATCAAATTTGATATGTGTCTTTAGGACTTCATGGAATTAAATCAAATTTGATATGTTCCTTTAGGACTTCATGGAATGAAATCAAATTTAATATGTGCCTTTAGGACTTCATGGAATGAAATCAAATTTAATATGTGCCTTTAGGACTTCATGGAATGAAATCAAATTTGATATGTTCCTTTAGGACTTCATGGAATTAAATCAAATTTGATATGTTCCTTTAGGACTTCATGGAATTAAATCAAATTTAATATGTGCCTTTAGGACTTCATGGAATGAAATCAAATTTAATATGTGCCTTTAGGACTTCATGGAATGAAATCAAATTTAATATGTTCCTTTAGGACTTCATGGAATGAAATCAAATTTGATATGTTCCTTTAGGACTTCATGGAATTAAATCAAATTTGATACGTGCCTTTAGGACTTCATGGAATTAAATCAAATTTGATATGTGTCTTTAGGACTTCATGGAATTAAATCAAATTTGATATGTTCCTTTAGGACTTCATGGAATTAAATCAAATTTAATATGTGCCTTTAGGACTTCATGGAATGAAATCAAATTTAATATGTGCCTTTAGGACTTCATGGAATGAAATCAAATTTAATATGTTCCTTTAGGACTTCATGGAATTAAATCAAATTTGATATGTTCCTTTAGGACTTCATGGAATTAAATCAAATTTGATATGTGTCTTTAGGACTTCATGGAATGAAATCAAATTTGATATGTTCCTTTAGGACTTCATGGAATTAAATCAAATTTGATATGTGCCTTTAGGACTTAATGGAATGAAATCAAATTTTGATATGTGCCTTTAGGACTTCATGGAATGAAATCAAATTTGATATGTTCCTTTAGGACTTCATGGAATTAAATCAAATTTGATATGTTCCTTTAGGACTTCATGGAATTAAATCAAATTTGATATGTGCCTTTAGGACTTAATGGAATGAAATCAAATTTTGATATGTTCCTTTAGGACTTCATGGAATTAAATCAAAATTGATATGTGTCTTTAGGACTTCATGGAATTAAATCAAATTTAATATGTGCCTTTAGGACTTCATGGAATTAAATCAAATTTGATATGTTCCTTTAGGGTTTCATGGAATGAAATCAAATTTGGTATGTGCCTTTAGGACTTCATGGAATGAAATCAAATTTGATATGTTCCTTTAGGACTTCATGGAATTAAATCAAATTTGATACGTGCCTTTAGGACTTCATGGAATTAAATCAAATTTGATATGTGTCTTTAGGACTTCATGGAATTAAATCAAATTTGATATGTTCCTTTAGGACTTCATGGAATGAAATCAAATTTAATATGTGCCTTTAGGACTTCATGGAATGAAATCAAATTTGATATGTTCCTTTAGGACTTCATGGAATTAAATCAAATTTGATATGTTCCTTTAGGACTTCATGGAATGAAATCAAATTTGATATATTCCTTTAGGACTTCATGGAATTAAATCAAATTTGATATGTGTCTTTAGGACTTCATGGAATGAAATCAAATTTAATATGTGCCTTTAGGACTTCATGGAATGAAATCAAATTTAATATGTGCCTTTAGGACTTCATGGAATGAAATCAAATTTAATATGTTCCTTTAGGACTTCATGGAATGAAATCAAATTTGATATGTTCCTTTAGGACTTCATGGAATGAAATCAAATTTAATATGTGCCTTTAGGACTTCATGGAATGAAATCAAATTTAATATGTGCCTTTAGGACTTCATGGAATGAAATCAAATTTAATATGTTCCTTTAGGACTTCATGGAATTAAATCAAATTTGATATGTTCCTTTAGGACTTCATGGAATTAAATCAAATTTGATATGTGTCTTTAGGACTTCATGGAATGAAATCAAATTTGATATGTTCCTTTAGGACTTCATGCAATTAAATCAAATTTGATATGTTCCTTTAGGACTTCATGGAATTAAATCAAATTTGATATGTGTCTTTAGGACTTCATGGAATGAAATCAAATTTGATATGTTCCTTTAGGACTTCATGGAATGAAATCAAATTTGGTACGTGCCTTTAGGACTTCATGGAATGAAATCAAATTTAATATGTGCCTTTAGGACTTCATGGAATGAAATCAAATTTAATATGTTCCTTTAGGACTTCATGGAATGAAATCAAATTTGATATGTTCCTTTAGGACTTCATGGAATTAAATCAAATTTGATATGTGTCTTTAGGACTTCATGGAATGAAATCAAATTTGATATGTTCCTTTAGGACTTCATGGAATTAAATCAAATTTGATATGTGCCTTTAGGACTTCATGGAATGAAATCAAATTTGATACGTGCCTTTAGGACTTCATGGAATGAAATCAAATTTGATATGTTCCTTTAGGACTTCATGGAATTAAATCAAATTTGATATGTTCCTTTAGGACTTCATGGAATGAAATCAAATTTAATATGTGCCTTTAGGACTTCATGGAATGAAATCAAATTTAATATGTGCCTTTAGGACTTCATGGAATGAAATCAAATTTGATATGTTCCTTTAGGACTTCATGGAATTAAATCAAATTTGATATGTGTCTTTAGGACTTCATGGAATGAAATCAAATTTGATATGTTCCTTTAGGACTTCATGGAATGAAATCAAATTTGGTATGTGCCTTTAGGACTTCATGGAATGAAATCAAATTTGGTATGTGCCTTTAGGACTTCATGGAATGAAATCAAATTTGATATGTTCCTTTAGGACTTCATGGAATTAAATCAAATTTAATATGTGCCTTTAGGACTTCATGGAATGAAATCAAATTTAATATGTGCCTTTAGGACTTCATGGAATGAAATCAAATTTAATATGTGCCTTTAGGACTTCATGGAATTAAATCAAATTTGATATGTTCCTTTAGGACTTCATGGAATGAAATCAAATTTGGTATGTGCCTTTAGGACTTCATGGAATGAAATCAAATTTAATATGTGCCTTTAGGACTTCATGGAATTAAATCAAATTTAATATGTGCCTTTAGGACTTCATGGAATGAAATCAAATTTGATATGTGCCTTTAGGACTTCATGGAATGAAATCAAATTTGATATGTGCCTTTAGATTAAAAAGATGTAGGTCAGGTTCAGTTTCACCTTTATTTCAGCAAAATGTTCATGACTTTTGTCCCCCAGGGCGACTTAGAACTTTATACTTCAATTCTGCTTAATAACTTTTGAGGACTTCATGAATTAAATTAGCTTTTGAGACAAGGCTTTTTCTTAAGAATGCCTTGTTCAAGTAACTGTTTGATTTTTAATGTTTCTGGCAAATGTTTGTTGTATGCCAAAATTATGCTGTCCTTTGTGGACTTCTGGACAATAAAACACAGACCTCCAACCCCCAAAATACATTCTAAACTACAATATATTCATCCTTGGAGTATGTAAAATGGTAGTTTAATGTGGGTATATATACATATACATTCAGTTCTCCATTATACTTTCCTTTGCACTCTAATTTTAGAAAACAAGGTATGAAATTTCATATATATAAATAAAGGTGTGTGACATACCACAACCAAAGTCACGTTTTTAGGATTCAGTCATAATTTGCACTACTTCTTTTTCATTTAGATTAACTCCTTAATAATAAATGGATGAAACCTGATATATACCCTAACTACAAGTTTTGATGCATTGTACATTTGGACTCTTATCATCAAAGTTACAGTAAAATAAATATTTTTAAAGTTTCATTTGTTTGTTCAGTTCTCCCTCGTTATAACATGATTCCAATGTAATGTGGTACCGCTTGGGGGCCACATGACTAAACTTATGCCAGTATATATCTTGGGTTGAAAGAAAACACATGAAGCTAGTGTTATACCTTCATGAACATTTCAAAACACCAACCAACCAACCGATGTTTCTAGATGGAAAAGTCAAATTATCAGCATATGATTGGCTATGCCGTGATGTTTAATTGTTATTATTATTATTATTATTATTATTATTATTATTTACATTAGCTGTGATGATATTGCTACTCCATACCATTGTAGCATTATGGAAAAAGTATTTATAAGCATTGTGTCTACCCAATTCATCTATCAAAATAAATGAATGAATGAACAAATGAATGAACGAACGAGCGAGTGAGTGAGGAAATGAATGAATGAGTGAAGATGAGTGACTGAGTGAGTGAGAAAGCAAGTTAGCAAAAGACTAGTTTCCAATATTACCGTATTTTCAGCATCCTGGCACCTGCTACAGGGTTAAGGGAAATTTTCTTTCTAAAGTCACAAGATAGGAAGTGGTAAAGGGAAGTATTGTTTTCCTTTAGTCTTTTGAACTGAGGCTGAAGACCTTTCAGCATTTGATCAAAAGTAGCATGGTGTGGAGTTTGTCTTTCAGCTGACTCAGACTCACTCATTATTGTACAATATGATTTAGACTTGAATTCTAGGAATCTTCATGTTTGCCAGGCATTATCATGTAGAGTTCTAAACCAATGAAAACAACAAACTATATGTAGTATGGATAATTTATTGTTGTCATGGATTGCAAGTTGTACAGCAGTTTCAGTGTTTGCAGAAATATATTTAACATGTACCTTTAATAATTTGAATTGAGTGTTTTGTGTAATCTTTTTATTCCTTTAGAGAATTGACTTTATTCTACAAATTCAGCTAAACTGAAACCAGTCTTAAGCTCTGCTAAGGATCCAGTTCATTTCTTTTTCATTATTGACATATCTGTTAAATGTAATACGTGGAAGAACTTAAGAATTGTTTAAGATCGATACATGCAAATTAGGACAGATTAAGAATTGACACATGTTTAAGATCGATACATACAAATTAGGACAGATTAAGAATTGACACATGTTTAAGATCGATACATACAAATTAGGACAGAGATCTGCTTAGTTTTGTCTGTGTGAGGCTTTTCATACAAGCTACTTGGGAATTTCAAGTCCAAAATTTATCTAAGTCATGGATCAAGTGTTGCATCTTGACTGTCAACATTATCTGTAAGTTGGATTTAAGTTTAAATCCTCTTTAGGTTGGTATTAAAGTGAGATTGACGGATATTGATGATGACATGGCACAAACATATTCAGATGAGAAGAAAATACTATCGTTTCTTGGTAGAGGTTGCCTTTCATTTCAATTTTTCTCCATTCTACACAAGAAAGTCAAGCAAATTAACAATGCATATGTAAATAAAGTTTTTTCTCTCAAATCAAATGATGAGCATGCATAAGCAACATGCACTTTTTAACAAAGAAAGTCAGGTACCCTTTGATGTGGACAAACATCAGTGTCTGGTGTTTTGCTGAAACAGTTTTTTTTAATGATGTCTAGGTGTTATTGTACTAATTAAAAATAGTGCCAATCTTATGTCCATTATGGGCACAATGGCAGCCATGTTGAAATGTCTGTTACTGCTGCTTCTCTTGGATGTAAACTGTCATCAGCACCCTGTCTAGTTGCACCATAACAAAAATACTGCTGATCTGATATCCAATATGTTTGACATAGCAGTCATCATACATCCAATTTATCTGACATAGCAGTCACCTTACATCTAATATGTTTGACATAGCAGTCATCTTACATCTAATATGTTTGACATAGCAGTCATCTTACATCCAGTAGATCTGACATAGCAGACATCTTACATCCAATATGTCTGACATAGCAGTCATCTTACATCCAATATGTCTGACATGGCAGTCAGCTTACATCCAATGTCTGACATAGCAGTCATCTTATATCCAGTAGGTCTGACATAGTAGTTATCATACATCCAATATATCTGACACAGCAGTCATCTTACATCCAATATGTCTGACATGGCAGTCATCATACATCCAATATGTCTTACACAGCAGTCATCTTACATCCAATATGTCTGACATAGCAGTCATCTTACATCCAATATGTCTGACATAGCAGACATCTTACATCCAATATGTCTGACATAGCAGTCATCTTACATCCAATATGTCTGACATAGCAGTCATCTTACATCCAATATGTCTGACATAGCAGTCAGCTTACATCCAATATGTCTGACATAGCAGTCATCTTACATCCAATATGTCTGACAAAGCAGTCATCTATAAGAATTTCAGCCAATAGAGTGTCATTCCAATGATTTTTCTTTTTTGATTGGCTGATATTAAAAGCTGAGCTGAGATTGTTTTGTTAATTAATAGTCAGGTAGTTTAAGCAAATGAGGTGTATCATATTATCTAGGTTTAAGTGACCCAGAGTGTTCAAGCCAAGTATAAAGTACGAAGGGAGCACATCCGGGTCTTTTCTGGAATGTGGTACATAGCTATGTTTTAAGATTGTACATTGCAAACACACATCACTTGAAGTATAAATAAATTTACTTAAGATTGTCATTTGTGATTTATGTTGTTATGTAAGATCACTTGATCTTTATTGCAATTTATATGGAAAATGTAAGAAAAACACTGGATCTTGATGTGATATAGGGAAATGTAAGAAAATATTGAATCATCATTGTGATTTTAGATACAGAATGTAAGAAAAACACTGTTTTCGTTGTTATTTAAATGGAAACTGAGAAAAACACTTATCTTGATTGTGGTTTATATGGAAAATGTACTGTGGATCTTGAATGTGGTTTATATGGAAAATGTACTGTGGATCTTGATTGTGGTTTATATGGAAAATGTACTGTGGATCTTGATTGTGGTTTATATGGAAAATGTACTGTGGATCTTGATTGTGGTTTATATGGAAAATGTACTGTGGATTTTCATTGTGGTTTATATGGAAAATATACTGTGGATCTTCATTGTGGTTTATATGGAAATGCATAATGTAAATATTCACTTATAAATCTAGTTCAATTGCAGACTGCATAGACCAGATTTACAATTACGTAATGCACATGCAGAACTGGGTCTATGCAGTTTTTTATGAGCAATAAATAGAACAAGCAGCATAGACACGGATCTTGTAGCATAGTATGCAATGGCATATTAGGGTCTATGTTGTTTGCAGTTTGACACTGACATATTTATATATTGTAAGTGGGTAGTTTCCAAATGGTCTTAGGTTACTAGTGGGATGCGAAATTTATAGAAGTCTAGAGTTTGGTGAAGAAAGAAAGAAATAAAAGAGAAAATTGCAGCTGTACTGCAATATAGGACATACATGGGATGACTTTGTCTTTTCTCACAGCAAAGTACATGTACATGTATTGAGTTTTCATGCCCTTATCAGGTTATGGGGTCAGTTGGGTATTTAAGGTTTTGACATAGAAATCCATTTAAAATATTTACTATTTGCTCTGATGTTGTCAGTGGGTTAACATGACTTAATTTTCTTCAAAAACAGTCATTTTGTTATTGATAATGCCTAAGCATTCTCAGCTCTCTAATAAGTGAGCTGCTTTGTTCATCCAAGTTATGTTGGCACTTAATGGAAATAACATAGGTAGTCATTACTGGCACAGCTTGGCACAGCATTCAGTGAAGGTGTTGATTCTTGATAAAGGCAGAGTGGTTATTGCAATAGAATTCTGGAGGATATTTAGGTAACATGTATATATACACTGTACCTACATATAGCCATACTGGTAAAGTTTCTTAGAGACATTAATAATATGTATGTATGTATGGATGGATGGATGGACGGATGCATGCATGTATGTATGTATTCATGGATGGATGGATGGAAGGGTGTGGGTGTATGTATGTATGTATGCATGCATGCATGGATGTATGTATGTATGTATTCATGGATGGATGGATAAATAGATGGAAGGGTGTGGGTGTATGTATGTATGTATGTATGGATGGATCGATGGATGGAAGGAAGGAAGGGTGTGGGTGCATGTATGTATATGTGTGTGTGTGTGTGTGTGTGTGTGTATTTGGTGTAAACCGAGGACAATCATGAGATTACACATCAACATACCGAGGACACACCTCCAACCATGGATGTCCTCCGTTGGAAAAATGGTAAAAGTTTGCTTCTCCCAACTATTTTAGCCTAGAATAATGTAAAATCATGATCTGTATGATGGTCCCCATTTACATGCTTGGTACTTGTTTGCAATTTTGGAGTGTATCTTTCTTCCAAAGCTGGTGATACACACGCCCGAAACCATGTCCTTGATTGCCCAGTGGAAAACTTACAGAGAGATCTCCACTATGAAATTACTCATTGCAAAAACGTATTATCTTCCTTTAGATCCAAGCATCAGATACCAACTACTAAGCTAAACTATAAGAAGATAAGCTGGTGCATATAACAGTCCTTGGTATTTTTATTAATATTTCATACATGTGAGACAGTAGTGTTGGGAAACTCACGATACATTCATACCATAAACGTCCAATACAGGCAAATAAATATACGACATGTACAAAAGAAGTACATCAAAATGTTATTGGAAATACGTATCAATTCATTGTACAGTTGTTACCAAAATTGTTAATTGTCTGACCCATCTGTTAAAATGTCCTGTTTGCGGTGAGATTTTACAAAGATATCCTTGATATGCAACATTTATTTTATGGTTATTCTTCAGTATGTTTTAGGCGATGTAGAAAAGAAAACTGTTTAAAACTTCCAATCAGCGATACAAAACACCTTTACGTGGTACCTTGAATTAGCAAATGTATAAACTAAGTGATTTGGAATGTGAACCAAGAGAGTATTGTACCATTAAAGTATATTCTTGTTCATTCATGGCTCCAAAACAATAAAAACAGGATAAACTGTTTGTAAAAAGGTATTAGAAAATTATCCCCATCCACTAAATCTATGCATTCATATACTCTTATAGAACTCTGTTCTTCACTTCTGCAATTACTGAACTTTAAAGCTGTTTAGTAGGTTCCAATTCAGTTAACATAGATAAGTTGTTGTTATCGACGTTTTAGTCTATCATTATTCTTTGTGTTGAGGTTGATATAAAACACTTTACAAATTACAGCAGAAATAATGTTCTATGCATCATCGATTTATTCAACCAAGGTGACTTGAAAAATACAAAGTCTCCGTGAAATACACAATATCAGTAACAAAAATAGTCGTTCTTTTTTTTATTTTACTTTACATGATCTGCACATGCCAGAGAGAGAGAGAGAGAAAGAGAGAGGGAGAAGATTCATATGCATATTAGGCAATGAAGATATTACTCTATTTTGTCATGGCCAATAAGGTGAGTTTCCTGCCATAAATGCTAAAATCCAGCCAAATAGTATTGTTATAAGCCAGAGGTATTTGCTTCACCGAGCGGTGTCAAACCCTGGTGCAATTCCTCTAGAAGTCATAAGTTTACCCCAAATTTCCAAATACTCTATACAACTTCAGTTATAAATTAGAAAGCCCAACATGTCCATTATTTACATAAATTTTTCGCTAACCAGTGCAAGACTACAGATCTCAAAACTTGCCAAGTATCTATCAACCGCACATCTGCATGGTTTCTCCTCCTCAACTTTCTGTACTGTCAGCAGTTCACGCCATAGAAACTATACAACTATCCTCTAACACAGGGAACTATTTTTACTGTGCCACCTTAGGCCAGTCAATTCATGGTTTCAGGCACATTTCACGTACAACTGCATCACATTTGCCACCACTTCCAACTATGTTCTCTCTAGTCGACCTTCCGGACCTGTTTGCAAATTTCTTCCGTGACAAAGTACAAACCATTAAAGATAAGCTTGACAACACAATTTCAATTGACTTGTTGTCACCATATAGTTGGGATACAGAATTTCAGCGGCAACCATCAGCAGCATTTGAACTTGTCTCTATGGATTTAGTATGTACAATCGTGATGAAGAGTGCACCAAAGTCGTGTGAACTTGATTCAACATCACTGCTGCTTGAGTGCTTAGATCCAGTATTGCCTTCACTAACTGATGTTATTAATACTTCTCTCTCTTCTGGGCAATTCCCATCATTTTTCAAAACTGCCATTGTAAAGCCTCTGCTGAAGAAACCAACAACCGACCATAACGATTTAAAGAACTACCTCCCAGTTTCTAATCTCCCATTCATATAAAAAATCTTAGAAAAGGTTGTTCTATCCCAGCTTGTATCTCATCTAAATTCAAACAGTCTTTTTAGCAATGTACAATCTGCACATCGCCCTTGCCACAGTACTGACACAAATCTTCTAAAAGTAGTTAATGACATTCTCTCTGCATTGGATGCGGAAAGATTACAGTCCTCACCCTCCTTGATTTTGTCTGCAGCATTTGACATAATAAACCATGATATATTACTTCACCGTCTCCAGTATGCATTTGTCATTCATGATACGGCCTTACTGAAGTTCAAGTCCTACTTGGTCAACAGGATACAAATTGTATCTGCAAATGGAATACACTCCAGCCCAGTTGATCTATGTTGTGGTGTTCCACAGGGGTCTGTTGTTGGACTTGTTCTCTACATTCTGTCAATTCAGCCGCTCTCAAGTGTCATAGATCATCATTCAGTGTCTCACCAATGCTATGCTGATGGCACCCAAATATACAAATCTAGCCACCCAACTGAAGTTGATGCTACCATCCAAGGTGTAGAGAGGTGCATTTCTGATGTGAAATCATGGATGACATTTAACAATCTGCAGATGAATGATGATAAAACTGAGGCCATTCTGATCACAACACAAAGACTTTCTCGGTCACATCCTTTACCTCAAACAATAAATATCAGTAACACCAACATTAAATTCACACATTCAGTATGAAACCTAGGTGTTACTCTGGACAGTACTTTCACGTTGCACCAATATGTCAAGAACACATACAAGGCTGCATATCTTGAGCTGAGATGCATCAGCTCCATTCACAAATATTTTTCAGATGATGCCATTAAAACACTTGTATGTTAAATAGTACTTTCAAGTCTGGACTATTGTAACTCAATTCTGTCTGGTTCATCTCAATATCTACTTCAGAAACTTCAAAATGTTCAAAACATAGCTGCTCTGATCATACTTAGAGTACCACAATCAGAGCACACCTCTCTGCTGCTCTGTACCCCACACAAAATTTGTTGTCTGTGCTACATTTCACTGTCGGACTCCGGTCCAACATAGCTATCCGACCTCACCCATGTGTACACACCAGCAAGATACTCGTATACTCAATATTCCCACTATGAAAACGAAGTCATATGGGCAGCGTTCTTTTGCGTACCAGGGCCAGGCAACATGGAATGAATTGCCCACTGAACTTAGACACAAAGACACAGTGATCACATTCAAGAGGGCTCTCAAAACTCACTTATTTTGACTGCAAGATCTAATAATGTTTCCTACCTGAAATATTCTCAGAATGTTTTTTATTTTTTAATGTTTTTTCTAATTTCATGGTGTTTGTTTTTGTAATAATATTATTATATGTTTTTTATCATATAGGTGTTGTCTAATGTTGTAAAGTGCTTAGAGCTTCTAAAGATTAGGTGCTATACAAAGTCCTCATTATTATTATTATTATAAATGGTATTTGCCGAGTCACTGTTTGTTTATTCCTTTGTGTAATTTACTGGTCTCCTACCGTAAATACTGCCACTGCAGTCACACCACCAATGTACACTATTAGGTTTTAATAGGGACTATATTACTCCAGGGACACTCATGCAGTTTTGACCTGAATTCACTAAAGGTCAACCATGGCATCATGGAAACACACTAACACTTCACTCTGTGACCTTTACTCCTACTAATTGGCTAATTATTTTGGGCTTAGGAATATTTCTATTGCATCGAGTTCTAATAATCAAACAAGTAATCACACAAATCAAAGAATTCCTTAAAATGGGGCACTATAACCAAATGGGCATACTCCAAATTTATTGCAATATGATCTCCAAAGCAGTGGATTAGTCTGAAGCATGTTATGTCATACTATAGTCTAATTGCAGGACAATCAGTAAGTCAATAAATTCATCAGTCAGCCAAAAACAGCAATATATATATATTCAAAAAATGATATAATTGCTCTAAAAAACAGTTGTAGAGGAAACTGTTATAGAGGTTACAGTTACTTAACACTAGTTGTAATTTAGATTTGATTTTAGCATAGCTTTAACAATCTTTCAGTCATATCACTATGATATCTGCAGTGTGGCAGTTTATAGTGATGTTGAGCATTTGGGCATTATGCCGCAGACTTGCAGGATGATGTCCCTTGCAGTCACATTATTTTGACACCAGGCCGACTAGTCATGACGCTAACCTCCTAATGCAGAGCGCCTAGCGAGGGAACTGTTAGTACAACCTCCTGCATCTGTGGTGGACACTCTAAACACTAGGCCACCTGAGCTGTCATATTGATTGTTAAGACTGGAGTAGATATGCAAATATGTCCTTGTTGGTCATAATGTACCAATGTCCACTGTCTCTATGATTTTATCAAATAGGGTGTGTCCTTAGTTTGTATGGATTATACATAATATTTGTGTAAACGTGTGCGCCCTTGCTTGCATTGCTAAATTTCATATTCCTTAGAACTGATAATACAGTTCCCCCCTTGATACATCACCATTTGCTATTAATGTACTGCCTCAAACAGTATTTCTTTTCGTTCTAACATCGCCAGAACAAATGCCCTCGGTACATGGTTCCATATGCAAGCCCTCAGTATCCACCAAACACGAGTGTGTGTGTGTGTGTGTGTGCATGTATATATAGGGTATGCATGAATTAGGGTTTAACAGCAAATCAGTGCAGTAGTGGTTGTTATAATGGATGCCAATTAAAGATAGAATTTAAAAATGTAACTAGTAAAGAAGTTAAGGTAGCTTATTGCAGAAGATAAAGCCTGCCTTAACATACGGCTCTATTCAAGAATACCTGCTTGTAAAGGACAGTGTCTCATTTTCTGGCTCCAAAAAACTCTTAATTAAGAAGTAGATACAATAATGTAGTGTACATATGTCATGAAGATATGGCAGGCAAGTGGAGGGACCCCATATCAATAAAAATCTAAAAGTGATTTAAGATTTTATTGATGGACCAAATAAAATGGTACGTGGTCCTGCTTAAATAAAAAAAATTTGGGTAGTTACTTGGTCTAATCTTTTTTTTTTTAAAGTCCAGGCTGATTTAAATCAAGTCTGGACTAGAAATTAAGCATCCTTTGCTTCCTGAATTTTGCTTCAATAATAATTACACCCTTTTTGTTAATTTTGTTGTTCTGAAATGTTTAAAATCTTTTTTACCATTTTTTTCTTCTTCAAAACAAATAGTAGGGTCGGCTGAAAAAAAATAAGGTAGGTCGGGTAACCAGAACTGCACATATTTTGTTTTGCCTTATTAAAGTTATATACTTTGGGGATTTTTCGCTTCAGCTTGAATTTGAGTTGCATTTTAGGGTATTGTTTACATGTAATTCTGAGCACTCTTTTACCATGATAAAAGAGTCAGTGTGTAACATGTTGTACTTGAGTCCAGAATGGTGTAGGTTTGATTTTCACTATCAGCTCAACCCAGATTAGCTATGATATTGTGTCCCAGGGTAAAACATTTTACTCGGCTTGCCTTAGCATGATATAACCTTCATTCTTTGGAATGCCCTTAAAAGAACCAAATCCAGCCGTCCAATTTGTAAACCAGCTTCAAAAGGTTTAATTGGTTGTGCTAAAACAGACATGTTTCTTAGTAATTGGAAAATCTGATACTTGTTTCAATAACGTTCTTGTACAAGATAAGAGTTTCTCAATGATGTAGTATTATGCACTTTTCTATAGGTATGGATCTTATGTACATGACAGGCATGCTAAGGAAATCATGTTATGATTGATATCAATTTCTAATCAGATGATTGATCCTCAGGGCACAGTATGTCATTTGGCAAGTCAGGGACAGAGGAACAGCTGGGCTTTTGGTTCCACTAAACACTGAATTCATTCCTGTAAGGTTTTATTCAAGGCAAGTGTCAGCATTAGTGATATTTCTAAGGAGCTGCTGGTATTGGGATGGTTTGCCTGGTTTTGATGGCAGATATTTTGCTTGAGACATGCAATTTTAAATGAGATTGGTGAGTACATGCAACTGAATGATCTATCCTCATGGAGGAAAAATCAATGAGTTTCTCTTCAGATAATACACCATAGAGATTGATCACATGACTTCCTTTAATTCTGGAGTTACCAACTGTTGCAGACTTACAAATTAAGGGATGCTTTGGTAAATTTGATAAATTAAGGGATGTTTTAGTAAATTTGATAAATTAAGGGATGCTTTAGTAAATTTGATGTGTATATACCTCAGTCCATGTTCACATGGTTATATGGTTGTCGTAGAAAAAAAATGTGCACTGTAGATGTATTGATAAAAGAACCTTCAACACAAACTATATATTAGAAATCATTGTAGTCAGATTTATGACAATATTTCATTTAATATAGTAGCTATATATCCCCATGTTTTATGTGTGTTGGTGCAGGGGTCAGGGGTGGGATTGTGATATCTGCTCTCTACCCATCAATCTGCAAGGTCTTTCTAAAACTGAAAATTTAAGTGGATATGCACTCTTTTATTTGAAAGAACAGGTGGGATTGTCTAAATAATGGAAGGGAAATAATAATAATAATAATATTAATATTAATAAAAATATAAATAATAATAATAATTTATTTCAAGAGGATGTATCAGGTATATACTACCAATTTCCCCTGAGGCATACATACATACATACATACATACATACATACATACATACATTCCAAGATTTCTCTGTCAATGAAAGTAACTATTTACAACTAAGTACATCGACAAATAAATAGAAATATGTTTTGAAAATGACTTTCTGCGTGAGCTTCATGTATACATAGTTGTTAATGATGACTTCGGATTTGATTTGCCTTGAGGTTATTCCTCAAGAATGTAGCATGTATTAAAGTTTACATCAGTATTCAACTGTGTCATAAAACATAGATATATGCTTATGTTAAAAATACTGCTAGCAAGAATGCCTTAATTGGACTGATAGGCATGTTGGACTAGAGTCCGTCAATGAAACATAGCACAGAGACCAAATTTTATGTTTGATTCTGGATCAGATGGATAGCCAGTGTAGGGTACAGAGCAGCTTGGAATATCACCTTTGATACATTTCAAAACAAGAAATGTGCTTAGTCAATCATAGGAAGTATATAAGCATTATTAAATTAAGTATTATTGTAAAGTGGACTATACATTGCAAATGAATACAAGGAAGAAACAGACTTATAGACAGTTACTGCAAATTTATTTTGCCCATTAGAGTATCAGTCCAGTTAAGGCATTCTTGTTAGCAGTAATTTTAAGAAATTTGTTTATTCCAGATTTATGGTTCTTGTTCCATTCTTTATTGTCTTTTAGCCACTTATCACTGGTATCAAACAGCAAAGACAGTAGAGTGGTGGTTTGATATTGATGTAATTATGAATTCTAGTATTTACTTTGCAGTAGTGTGTCACGATGAATCTGTATTTACTCTGGCAATCATGTATCATGGTGAATCTCTTAGTCTGGAACTAGTATATCACAATGAATCTCTGTATTTTATTTTTGCAATAGTGTATAAACGATACATCTCTGTATTTAGTCTGGAAATAGTGTAGGACACTGAATCTGTAATTACTCTGGCAATAGTGTAGCACAATGAATATCTGTTTTTACTCTGGTAATAGTGTATCGCAATGAATATCTGTATTTAGTGTTGTAATAGTGTATCACAAGGAATATCGATATTTACTCTGGCAGTAGTGTATCATGATGAATCTGTATTTACTCTGGCAATAGTGTATCATGATGAATCTCTGTATTTACTCTGGCAATAGTGTATCATGATGAATCTCTGTATTTACTCTGGCAATAGTGTATCATGATGAATCTCTGTATTTACTCTGGCAATAGTGTATAATGATGGTCTCAGACTATAGACACAGGACAAGAACAGATTGAAACAAAATCAAAATGATATCTGTCCATAAATGTACATTTTCTTGTAATATTTTTCAAATAACACCTCCCCAGTGTACGTTTTGACTCATTCTGGTGAATGTTTTTCAAATAATACCTACCCTATGTAGGTGTTGACTCATTATGGTGAATTTGTTTTCAAATAATGCCTACCCTATGTAGGTGTTGACTCATTATGGTGAATTGTTTTTCAAATAATACCTACCCTGTGTAGGTTGTGACTCATTATGGTGAATGTTTTTCAAATAATACCTACCCTGTGTAGGTTGTGACTCATTAGGGTGAATGTTTTTCAAATAATACCTACCCTATGTAGGTTGTGACTCATTATGGTGAATTGTTTTTCAAATAATACCTACCCTGTGTAGGTTGTGACTAATTATGGTGAATGTTTTTCAAATAATACCTACCCTGTGTAGGTTGTGACTCATTAGGGTGAATGTTTTTCAAATAATACCTACCCTATGTAGGTTTTCACTCATTATGGTGAATTTGTTTTCAAATAATGCCTACCCTATGTAGATTTTGACTCATGGTGAATTGTTTTTCAAATAATACCTACCCTGTGTAGATTTTGACTCATGGTGAATTGTTTTTCAAATAATACCTACCCTGTGTAGATTTTGACTCATGGTGAATTTGTTTTCAAATAATGCCTACCCTATGAAGGTTTTGACTCATTCTGATGAATTTGTTTTCAAATAATACCTACCCTGTGTAGGTTTTGACTCATTCTGGTAAATTGTTTTTCAAATAATACCTACCCTGTGTAGGTTTTGACTCATTCTGGTGAGTTGTTTTTCAAATAATACCTACCCTGTGTAGGTTTTGACTCATTGTGGTGAATTTGTTTTCAAGTAATACCTACCCTGTGTAGGTTTTGACTCAGTCTGGTGAATATTTGTTATGCCTGGGAATTTTTGCATTTGTATATTTACCCTATTCTTCTGTTATGTAGACTGAGTTATTATATTCAGCATTCCATATTCAAATTAAATCCCCCCCCCCATGTAAACATAACCAAATAACTGAGTGCATAAACTTGACTTACATACATCCAGTAAATGAATTCAGTCATGAAAGCACAAATAACATCTTTTACTTGTTCAAATTCAAGGATAGATGAATTCAGCATGACCCTGCAGGTGCCATGACAACTTTGACCTTTACAGTCTGCTAAATACACATTTACTTCAGGACCTTTATTTATTTCCCTGTGTGATGTGTCTGGTCATTAATGGTAGAAGGATACACTAGTGTCATGTACACTGTATCATGTACACTGTATCAATACAATATGTCATGTACACTGTGTCATGTACACTGTACACTGTCATTTTTCATTGTGTCATGTACACTGTCATGTACACTGTATTATGTACACTGTATCAATACATTGTGTCATGTACACTGTATCATGTACACTATCATGTACACTGTATCAATGCAATGTGTATTGCAAAACACAATATATGATACATGTAAAGAATAAAGAGGTAAATGAGTACTAATTATGTATACCATTGAAGATTAAAGGTAACTGTTGTAAGGTAAGTATCATTTTAAAGTGATTCTACACCTTCAACATCAATCTGTAAATACAAAAAGGCAAATGTTTTGGCATATTGATACATCGGTGATTTGTTTCACATCTGCATATCAACAGCTGAGAACTATAAAGTACACTTAAATTAATGTGATGTGATGTGATTTGGATTTTTAATGTAGCTTTAACAATTTTTCAGTCATATCACTATACTGTCTGCAACGTGGCAGTTTATAGTGATGTCTAGCACTGGGGTATCATGTTGCAGACATGTAGAATAATGTCCCACCCAGTCACATTATCCTGAGACCAGGCTGACCAGTCCTAACACTAACCTCTTAATGCTGAGTGCCAAGCGAGGTAGCTGTTAGTACCATTTTTGTATGTCTTTGGTATGACTCAGCTGGGGATCGAACCCATGACCTCCCACATCCAAGATGGATGCTCTAACCACTAGGCCACCAGATCAGTCCATTTAGAACAAAATACTTTAATTAGGCCCTAGAGGCACCACTGACTTTCAGGGGTGGGGTGTGTTGGGCAGAGTGCAGTAATAAACATGTTTTTAAATCATTTTAGTCTATCTGAAATCATTTTAGCATATCAGATAAAAAATTTATTAATGTTTAAAAGAACAGTTTGCTTTCATTCCTTTTCAGAATTTATGATATCACGTACTGAATTTAGCCATTGATACAAGTGATGTTTGTTTTGCAATCATGGACTGGCATATACATTTTAGAAATTTATTTACGTATATATACTATAACCATCTCGATACATATTGTATTGAAGACAGATATCATGATACAATATGGCTCATGATTACTGTTCCAGACTAACAGCCAATAGGTTGCAGGTATGTATCCTCTACAATTAGGTCAGGTACCATGGTATATCAATGTGTAACTAGGGCATTTAATTATACTCAGTAACTCAGCACTAAATGACATGCTTGTGTTACTGTGCTGTGAAATAACAAACCAGACCAGACCTTTTCACACAATGCTCTAAATTTGGTGATAACTATTTCATAACGTACAGTTATTCCATAACCTACTAATATTTCAAAATCATGGGAAACTTGTGCATGATGCTTCATACATTATACTGTTCTTTGCTTTATGTTCCCCATAAAATATATTGTTGACTAATGGTGCATCCAGCTGTATACAGTATAGATCCAGATCTTCAGTATCCCATACAGATCAGGGTGTTGACTTTTACTTCATTATGCCATATAGATCAGGGTGTTGACAGTTACTTCAATATGCCATACAGATCAGGGTGTTGACAGTTACTTCAATATGCCATACAGATCAGGGTGTTGACGTTTGCTTCATTATCCCATACAGATCAGGGTGTTGACTTTTTTCAATATGCCATACAGATCAGGTTGTTGACTTTTACTTCATTATGTCATACAGATCTGGATGTTGACTTTTACTTCAGCATCCCATACAGATGAAGGTGATGACTTTTATTTCAATATGCCATACAGATCAGGGTGTTGACTTTTACTTCATTATGCCATTCATATCAGGGTGTTGACTTTTAATCCATTATGTCATACAAATTGTGGTGTTGACATTTACTTCAGCAGCCAATACAGATCAGGATGTTGACATTTATGTTAATGCCATACAAATCAGGGTGATGACTTTTACTTCATTATGCCATACAAATCAGGGTGATGACTTTTACTTCATTATGCCATACAGATCAATGTGTTTACTTTTACTTAAGTATAACATACAGATCAGGGTGTTGACTTTTACTTAAGTATGACATACAGATCAGGTGTTGACATTTACTTCAGTATGACAAAGAGATCAGGGTGTTGACTTTTACTTCAATATGCCATTCGGATCAGGGTGTTGTCTTTTACTTCATTATGCCATACAGATCAGGGTGTTGACATTTACTTCATTATGCCATACAGATCAGGGTGTTGACTTTTACTTCAATATGACATACATATCAGGGTGTTGACTTTTTTCAATATGCCATACAGATCTGGGTGTTGTCTTTTACTTCATTATGCCATACAGATCAGGGTGCTGACTTTTACTTAAATATGCCATTCAGATCAGGGTGTTGTCTTTTACTTCATTATGACATACAGATCAGGGTGTTGACTTTTTTCAATATGCCATACAGATCAGGTTGTTGACTTTTACTTCATTATGTCATACAGATCTGGATGTTGACTTTTACTTAAGCATTCCATACAGATGAAGGTGATGACTTTTATTTCAATATGCCATACAGATCAGGGTGTTGACTTTTACTTCATTATGCCATTCATATCAGGGTGTTGACTTTTAATCCATTATGTCATACAGATTGTGGTGTTGACATTTACTTCAGCATCCAATACAGATCAGGATGTTGACATTTATGTTAATACTATACAAATCAGGGTGATGACTTTTACTACATTATGACATACAGATCACGGTGTTGACTTTTACTTCAATATGCCATTCAGATCAGGGTGTTGTCTTTTACTTCATTATGCCATACAAATCAGGGTGTTGACTTCTTTCAATATGCCATACAGATATGGGTGTTGCCTTTTACTTCATTATGCCATACAGATCAAGGTGTTGACATTTACTTCAATATGCCATACAGATCAGGGTGTTGACTTTTTTCAATATGCCATTCAGATCAGGGTGTTGTCTTTTACTTCATTATGCCATACAGATCAGGGTGTTGACTTTTACTTCATTATGCCATACAGATTAGGGTGTTGACTTTTACTTTAATATGCCATTCAGATCAGGGTGTTGTCTTTTACTTCATTATGCCATACAGATCAGGGTGTTGACTTTTACTTCATTATGCCATACAGATCTGGGTGTTGTCTTTTACTTCATTATGCCATACAGATCAGGGTAATGACTTTTGCTTCAATATGCCATTCAGATCAGTGTGTTGTCTTTTACTTCATTATGCCATACAAATCGGGGTGTTGACATTTATGTCAATGTCATACAAATCAGGGTGTTGACTTTTTTCAATATGTCATACAGATCAGGGTGTTGACTTTTACTTCATTATGCCATACAGATCAGGATGTTTGACATTTATGTCAATGTCATACAAATCAGGGTGATGACTTTTACTTCATTATGCCATACATATTGGGTGTTGACTTTTACTTTAATTATGGCATACAAATCAGGGTGATGACTTCTATTTCAATATGCCATTCATATCAGGGTATTGACTTTTACTTTGTTATGCCATACAAATTTGGTGTTTACTTTTTTCAATATGTCGTACAAATACAGGTGTTGACATTTATGTCAATGTCATACAAATCAGGGTGCTTACATTTACTTCATTATGCCATACAGATCAGGGTGTTGACATTGACATTTACTTCATTATGCCATGCAGATCATGGTGCTGACATTAACTTCATTATGCCATACAGATCAGGGTGTTGACATTAACTTCATTATGCCATACAAATCAGGGTGTTGACTTTTAGTTCTAAATATGAACTGGATAGTGTAAACCGTGATCTGGTGTTTTTTTCAACATCAATTTTGGGTTTATTATGTTTACAGTTGGGTGCTTAATAACTAATGTAAATATGTTACAGTGCTACATTTATCATCATGTATTACTGTTGGCATTTCTACATTAAACTTCTGACAAACAGCCTAGGGGGATAAATGCTTGTTAATTTGCGGGTTCAGACTAGTTTATCTTATTATAAATATGTGTGTGTGCCTTGTTTTTACAGTATTTAATATGATATATAGACATGCCTGCCTTAATAAAAAAATACAACTCACTTTTGTTAAAACACAAGACAAGTTTCTTTGATATGTTTCTTAATTTCAACATGCCTCACTTCATCTGCCCAGAATGTCATGTCTTGAGTCTTGTTACATGAAACAAGTAACTACAAATGAAACAGTAATGGAATGCATACAGGATGATATTGATAAATGCAGAATGAATGGAATGATGACTATGCATTAAGAAAATGGACATGTAAAACACAGAATGGCACTATTAATGTTGAATGGAAACAAATGCATATTTGCATTTTATGACTGGATTTGTAAATGTTCAGGTTAGGTTGCTGCTAAATTTTCATGTTCAAAAGTTCTTTTGCATTATAATTCTGGAACAGAGTTTTTACACTGATAGTTTTGTATTCCTTACAATGCCTACATTACTGATGGGAATTCAATACTCAGACCTAATTAGAACAATAAGAATTTCTGATATCTAATTACAGTCTACAGCAGACAAGTTTACAAGTGAAACAAATATGGGCTGCAAAGGAAAAAACGAATGCATTTTGAAGAAATGGAGAGAACAAATGCAAAATACAGAACAGAAACAATAAATGATAAATGAAAACAGAACAAAATGCAAATGCATTTCGTCATTGGCTTTGAAAAGTGACTTCTAGCTGCCGCTAAATCTAGAATTCCATTTTGCATGATTACCTGGGATAAGATTCGCAAAATCTTTACATTGACAGTCAACTTTTAAGTCCTTGCATAAAATTGTTCTTGTTCAGACTAACATAAGGTCATCCTTTATAAATTAAGTTCTTCTTTCTCTTATTAACAACTGGCTTTGGTTATATCTGTACTATTTTTCTTTGAACAAAATTAAATCAACAAAATTTGTGGACAGTTAATGGACATGAGTATTTTTACATTTATTGTAGTTAATTTATATTTGTATCATAAATTAAATGGTATCGTTTAAATTTTATCCATTTGCTGTGTTCTTAAAGCACACTTTTCATAAGAGAAGATTCAAATGCAGTTTATTTCTCTTTAACACTCAAAGATGGAAACCTGACATTGGTAAATTGGTTTCATATTTCATTTTCAACAAAAAGACAAAATGACTTGAAGACATAAGATCTAGATGCTTTTCTGAGACTGCAAGTGAAAGAGAAGATGCGGAAATTCAAATATAAATGGAATGAATTACAAATGCATTTTAAATGAATTGCAGATAAAACGCCAACAAAATACAGATATTTTACCCATTTTGGGGTATGTACCACCTAATGGATAAAATCAGTCCTGAAGACGAGTCTTATGTATATGGTGGTGCTCTACAGTTTTGCATTTTGCATAGGGTTAGAATTTTAAAGAAAAATAATTTCCCCTGCTTTCCTCACTGGTTATACTGGCTCTTTAAAAAAGACTTTGCTTATCTTAAGTATAATTCAAAGAACCTTTAATTCCCTTTATTTTGGTGTATGATTGATGGGTGTAAGATGGGTTATAGACCACTCTTAATGAGATTCTCACAAATACTAATGTATCGCGAAAACGAGGCTAAGCTAGGCAGATCAAGAAAAAAATATGGCGTCCTACTGTACATCGAGTAACGATCTAAGCTGTTTGCCAGATATTTCTTTTGCATTCGTTGAGAATTTCATCACGGGTGTCTCCAAATAAAAAAATCAACTATGAGTTAATTGCAGTAATTAGTTGTCAAAAAAATCAAACTAATTTTTCAGCACAGGCCATTAAAATTATATCACTGTAGTAAAATAAAAAGGCCAAAATATGCAAGAAAAAAGGGAGGAAAATCTATATATATATATATATACATATATATACATGTATATATACATATATATATATACACATATATTTACACACACACACACACACACACACACACACACACATATATATATATATATATATATATATATATATATATATATATATATATATATATATATATATATATATATATATATATATATTTTTGCTTCCCTTTTGTGGGATTTCTCTGACATTAACTTACTACAGTGATAGAATTTCAATGGCCTGTGATATAAGTGTGCACTTTTCCTTACGTTTACACATATCAGTAGGTTTTATCAACAGTTTCATGAATTTGTATCCGCTCTCTCTCTCTCTTAATTTTATTCAACTTGTTCTCTCATCGTTTTCATTTTACTGGTGCTATATCTCTTCTCTATCGTGGTCATTTTCATTCTGCTGTTTCTATTTATTTTTTCAACTAGATAATAAAATTCACTTTTTCTGTAATTACTACTCGTATATCAATATTCATAATCGCTGAGATGAATGCACTGCGTGGGGGTACACAGAGATTTTGATGACCCTGTTTTGTGGAATGTGACTAGGGGTAGCATTTTTAGAAACCTACCATTATATAACACACATACATACACTCATTTGCTTCAACGACAGAACCTAGTTTGCATTTTGATGACTCTTTATTACATCATTCAGAAGAAAAAATAAAAACACCAACATTCATCCAGTTTATTATCTTAACCTTCGGCCCCTCCTCACGACGTATTGCAACAATCCATTTTCTACGACGCTCCATTTTCTTCACTGATGGAATATAGTGGAAGCTTAAATCTATGTGAATTCTACCATTGCCATTGCACAACGGAACACAAAAATATTCGTCACTATTTTTTCATTTGCCAGTATCAATTGTAGCAGCCATGGTTGCGAGGTAAAATATAGCTGGTGCTTATCTTAGCCTTGTTTTGGATTCGTTGACCAGGGTCACATGAATACATGAATATATTCTGAGAATGGTCTATAGAGTGTACAGTTTGGCCTTACTCCAGATGTGCACCTTTCAAAAAAGTGCTAACTCCATCTGGTCATTTTCACTTTCTGAACTTCAGAGGTAAATTGTATAAAAAAGAGCCAATAACTTTTTTTACATTTTATATATTTGGTAATTCATTCATTGCACTTTCAGAAGCTGTTATTGTCGAGTCTGGCAAAATTAATTTTCCGTTTTAATAGCTGCTATGCATAGTGTACTTTAGACTTAAATTCAGACTGATTTTTTAGCACAAGGGAGCAGTCATTTTAGTTAGCAGTGTGCTTAGATCATGTACAATTTCCAAAAGTACAATATCCAAATTAATAACCATCCACATTACATTAATGTAGCATAGAGGTATGCAAACAACTTCACCATACATAGGTCACTCTCTCAAAAGTATATAATAACTGGTTAGCGTCCCCTACTTTTATGTAATGTGGATGATATTTCTTTGGATACTGTACTTGTGGAAATTGTACATGATCTAAGCACACGGTACAACAAAATGGATGCTCCCCTGTGCTTGACAAATTAACCAAAATTAATCAAAAGTACACTAACAGTTATTAAAATAGGGAAAACAAATTTTGCTGAAGTAGACAATAGCATTTACTGAAAGTGCAATGAACCAATTACAAAATATCTGAAAAGTAAAGTAAGTTATCGGCTCTTTTTTCTACAATTTACCTCTGAAGTCCAGGAAGTGAAAATGACCATGCAGAGCTAGCAGTTTTTTTATACGAGCACATCTTAAGTGAGCCCAAGCTGTGTACTCTAGAACCTAAATTACATCCATCAATCATATATCAAAATAAAGGGAATTAAAAGTTCTTTTAACAGCACCTATGATATACAAAGTCTTTATTATATAGCCAGTATAACCAGTGAAGAAATCATGGGAAATTCTTTTTCCTTAAAATTCTAACCCATACTGGAAAAAACATGTACTTTATAGTGGAGAGTTCCCATGACGAAAGGGAGCTAACTCTTCTTGTATGCACATAGATTTAATAGGGATTAATTTAAGATAACATCAATGACTGCTTTTTGTAATGAGCTTTAACATTACAAAATGTACACGACTCCCACCCCATTTCATCAGCACACATTGTTGCCATTACATTGTATAAGTATCTGATTACATCTTAGATATGAAATTATAGATGCTAGAATGGTTTTAAGTGTAGTTCTGACTGCAACTAATTTATGAAGCAACTAGTTCAGTTTTATGTGAACAATGATTTTCATCTGTCATTCCAGATGTGAAGTGAGATTTTCAAAAGGAAAATGACCCAGAAAGCTGGAGAACTAACAAGGACTTTTCTCTGTGCCTTTTAAGCTGATAGAGTGTTGTCCCTTGGATGGAGGTAAATGACAAAAAACAAAAGGTGTAAACCTGCATCAGTAATATAGATAGTTATATTTTATTGAACCTTTAAAGACAAGCTAGCATGTAAATTGGAGTAATAATTAATTGATGCCAGTCCTATGCAATTTAGACCCAAGTAAATGATGGAACCCAAATCCATTTTGTTGGCATGTGCCTTTGAAGTTAAGTTCCTTGTTTAAGACCACACTGCAATGGTCAAGGGTGAGCTCCTAGCTATGAATTATTGACCACAAAGTCACACTACAAACTTTTAGCCCCTCCCCCCTATAGTGTTACCCTTTTCTGTCCATACATTGTTCTGTCACAGCATATATTCTGTTTGCTTCCTCCTTTTACACCCAGCTCATTCAGATGTGTGACTTTGCTCAGCTATTTTGCCTTGGCTGTTGATTTCTCAACAAGTTTTTGGCAATCCACTTGCATAATTTGTTCATTTTAAGTGTTAGTTCCTATAGCCCTTGATACATTTGAGTGTTGTTTCTGCATTCATTTTTTATATTAGTTGGTGTGTTTTTAAACATAGGAAATCACCATGATAGGTAAATGAAGGTGACAGTTGGCTGTGTACCCATTTTAGTACCATGGTAAGTAATTCCAAACTTTTTTTTAGTTCAAGATTTTGTTTCAGTGTACAAGTATGTCTGTTCTGTGCACATTTTGCAAGAAATGGCAATCCCTGAAGATAGCCCTGTGAGATCCTCCATGTCTCTTACCCACATTATTCAGGTACATAACCTGACAGTTGTCCAATTGTTTGTTTTTTATTAAGTTGTTCATGGACCACAAGTGGATGATGGTAGGCCTTCCTTTCTCCTCGTTAATTATCTTTTTCTCTGTATTTGGTGACATTTGCTTATTTGAGGAATTTCGTTCCGTTTTTTCATTAATTATTATCACATTGCTTCGGCAGTAAATACAGTAAATTGTTGCAACCCATTTGTAGTCTGGAGGTGGTTCGTTTCCCTTTTTTATACAGCTGGAATAAGTTTACATGACAGTTTTTATATAAGTACTTAGTAATTATTGTATAGGGTAAGTATTTCTTGTTTGTTCCTGAATATGTTTGTTTGTTTTTACTTCAATTGGATAAAGAATACTTTGCAATATTTTTGGTAATTTGTCTGACAGTATATATAATTTGTTGTACAGACTGAATATTTCTGCCCTTTCTTGTAGTTCCAGAATTTTACTTTCTTTTTCATGCAGCTGATGTACAGTATTTGTACAAGTTCTTGCTTTTGCAGTACATTAAATCAATTCTCACATTGGGTAAGTATTGCTACCAATTTGTGATTGCGGAATTTTATATGCTTTTTGTCATCTAGTTCAAAGAGATGACATTAAGATATTGTTATTATAATTTTCATTGCAGAAAGTTCTCATATCGTCGGTGCATATCTTTCCTTTCAGAAAAATATTACCCAGGTGGGGCTGAAATGTTCTGACTCCTGCTGGGTTCCTCCATCATAGGATAGCATGGGGTCTTTCACTTATTGATCTCAGGAGGGTGTGTGAGCCTTAGCATCTACAGGCGTGTGCTCTAGGTTCAATACTGTTTTGAGTACGGGCAGACTTGCAATATAGGTCCTCTGTTCCAGAAGATTATGTGTCCCTTTTTATTCGACCCCAGGGCGTGTGTGATCCTATTTCATGAAGTTGAGAGACTTGCTCCTCTTGAAGGGACATGGAACTTGATCAGGATAGGCACTCCTTGACCCCAGGAGTGTGTGAAATCTGCCTGTTATCATGTCAAGATGCATAATGCTCCTGAGTTGCAGAACTCAATCAAGGTGGGCACTCATTGATACCAGGAGGGTATTTTGTGCTCTCAAGAAGACTCCTCAGTTCCAAGAGGGTATGGGATACCTTCGTTAGTGAAGAGTACTCAACTATCCCAGGAGAGTATGGAATCTCTCTCTCTCTCTCTCTCACACACACACACACAACAAAAATAAATCAGTACTAAAATTAGAGCATAAAGGATCCCGGAATTTCGTAACCATGTAGTAAGTGACAGCTAGTGTTCGATCCAAGATACCTCCCAAGGGATGAAAAGAAAATTCGGACTGACAGTGAACACAGTCAGCTCATAGCCCAGGGAAAGCGACCAGAAGATCGCTCCTTTCTGAAAAGGCGAACAGCAGTCTAGCTCTAAAGGTTCTGAGTATGGCTCCACTATCAAATTAGAGTCTCCTGGTCACGTCTTTGGGAAGTCAATGGTTTTCTGGAACTGGGCACCTGATACCAGTCTTTAAGTACTGGTCATAGAGATCCATCTTTGGTCTGAGGACAGGGATCTTGTCGATACTCCCCCTCCTCGTGATGCATAACACAGAAGATGGGCTCGTTATCTCTTCTTTTGACTACTTAGTTATGATGTGTGGGATTCTTGTCGCCATAAATGGTCTGCTATTAAGGCCAGTCATAGGACAGAGTTGGGTTGATACCCTCTAGTTTTGATTGGATATTTCAGAATGCAGACCTGCATCTTCTGCCCAGGGAAGCGAACCAAGAGATGGGGGAGGGGTCTGGGCTTTCTCCTCTAGATGACCTAGAAAGGATGGAAGGTGTTCTTGTCCTCCTGAAAAGTGTGTTAGTCGAAAAAGCGGTCCCATCACTCACGCTAAGGAGTTGGCTAACATGGCAGGGGATGGGGATTATTTCTAGTGGTACATACTTGGGGAAGGGGATCATTCTGGTGATCCCACATTCCTCGAAAGTCAGAGAGGTTTTTCAGCGTTTTATAAGAGGGTAATAAGTGGACAGTCCCCCCAATCTATGTTTTGGTCACTGGTTTAGGATACAAACTTTGATATCCATTGCAGGTGTGGCCCATGAATCTCACATCCATCCCCACGCCTCATGCCAGAACATCACAATTTGGGATTTTCACAGGAACATGGGCTAGGCTTCCGGTTAAAACACAGGAATCATTGGTGATTGGAGCAAAGACGTTGGTTATTGTTTCCTGGCATGCTTTGTGGAGCTTCTATACTTCGGCCGGGATATTTTCTCGGAGACCTCAAATGTATTGCTGGGCCAGATGATGATTCTAATACAGTCTTTGTTATTGGACCTGGATATGCTCCTAATGGATGCCTTTATCCCCTCCGTGGCATCTCAGGATTTAGAGAATCAAACATCACTTACTGTTCACTTGTAGTCGGCCAAAAAGCGCACTCACCCTGATCACCCCACGAGTCTTTCTCTTTAGTGTTTCTTATAGATGTAGCCTCAACAGTCTCCTCAGCAGCCTCAATGCAGTCTCCTTCTCTTCAGTCCTTTGAAGTAGATGCAACTGAAATAAAGGGTGAAAGTTCTCGGACACATTCCCCTATCCTGTTATGCCTTCCTCTTCCCGTCATCCCCGAAGAAACTTTATTAACCCTACTTAACAAGTGATTTGTCAGTCATCATGTATAATGAGGCGTTCATCCTGCCGAAAAGCCGGACTATCGCTTCGGGTTTGAGAACATCCGATGCTATCATGGATCTCCATCTTTTCTTCATCAGCCCAAACTCGTACGGTAAATCGGAGAGGTACACGTCCTTCTGCACAAGGACGCGGGTAGAATGGGTAACAAATAACCATGACTTTTTATTTTTTTGGAGTTTTCTGGTCTAAGTAAAGGTAGACAGGCTCGACCTTGGTCTCATGAAGAAGCATTCCGTATAAACTACTTGGGACTTCGTGCAGTGTTCTAGACCTTATTGGTCTTTCAAACGTACTGGATCACCGCATGTGGGTCTTGTTAGAGAACACATCAGTAGTAAGGTACCTCATGGTTAAGGAGGTATTCACCTACCTCTCGCTTTGTGTGGAAGTTTGGATCCCTTTCGTTATGAAAAGGGTAGCTGCTGAGGAGATCATGCACCAAGTCCACCGTATTCCCGGCAAGAGGAATATCAGCCTGTCCAATAGGTCATTGGGTTCTTTCACTTTTTCGAATGTGCAGAAACCTTTGTGGATTCAACGTTCACCCAGACATATTTGTATACGAGTCCAGAAGTTCGCGATTTTACTCCTTCACGCTTTGCTGACAAATCCTCCATCGAGTCAGTTGTAGGGTCTAAGTGTTCCTCATCGTAGATAAGAAGCGGTCAGCTCCCAAGCTTTACAATGCAAATTGGAGAACTATATTTGGGACAGAGGGAAGCGCATTATCCTATCTTTTTTTCGAGAGATACATTTCAGGGCTTACTATTAAGGGATATAGGATGGACTCATTTTCAACACAAATTATGATTTTCTAGAGGATCCATCGTCGCTTCGAACCCTCTTCTTGGCGATTTTATTGGGTATTTTGAGCTTCAGCGAATGGTTTCCCGTTCATTAATATGGAGGGGGCGGGGAACAAAGCCTATTAAGAAATTTCGAGTAAGGATGACTTTGAATCAATCTCACGAATCAGTTATCTTGATTACTGTATCCTCGAAGATGAGGACGAGCGAGCGTCTTACATTTTCAGTAGCAAACAGTAGTTTTTGTTTTGGCGTAATCAGTTTAAGAAAAGGACAGACATTGATCTGAGTAGTGAAAGGGGTCACCCTACGGACAATGGGAATTAGCATTACAGGGACCCCTGGGTCACTCTACGGACAATGGAAATTTAACATGGCGAAAAATCGTGGGTCACTCTACGGACAAGGGGAATTAACATGGAGAAAATCGTGGGTCACTCTACGGACAAGGGGAATTAACATGGAGAAAATCGTGGGTCACTCTACGGACAAGGGGAATTTAACATGGCAATAAATCGTGGGTCACTCTACGGACAAGGGGAATTTAACATGGGATTTTTTTTTAAAAATTTTTTTAAAAAAGGGGTAGGCAATTCAAAGACTATCTCTTTTCGAGAAATATGGCTGGCCCTGAAAAGGGCCTTTGGGTTTTTTCTTCTTCTTCTTTTAACTTCTTAACTTCTTCCACCATCCTCTTATTTTGTCCATCATTCCTTTCTTCTTTTTCTTTTCTGTTTCCGGCAACCAGTCCGGGTGGCCCATGGCCCGGAACTTCTCTTGGATTTTCATCCAGTTTGTGTTCAGTTTTTCGAATTCATCCCTTTTTTTTCTATTTTCTTCTTCTTGTCTTTCCTTTAACCACTTTTCTTTGATCTTCTTGACCTCTTCGGTCAGCACATTCCTCATTAGTTCTTCAGCTTTCTTAAGTTTTTCTAACCCCCACTTCGCGAAACACCAATCTGTCCATTCTACAATGTCTTCTAGAAAGCACCTTGCACTCGTCACATGATCTATCGCTTCTTTTAACTTACCCACTTTGACATACGGTGGGTTAATTAAACCTCTGATTCTCTTCTCCTCATCCTGTATCATTTCTTTTACAATATTTACGGATAAGTGGAGGCTGGTTACTTGTCTTGAGACGAAGTCTTTTGTCACTCCATACCTCCATTCCTGTTCAACCCTTTCTACTACACTCAATCCATCTACCATCCAATACCAACTTCCCATAAGATTGTTATATAAAGCTGAAGCTGCTGGCATCTTCTTGTTTGCTTATTCCGTAGAATGGGTTCCAATGGCCAACACTGTTAGTTTTATACTCAAAGCGCGAACGTGAAGGAAAACATCCCCTAAAAACATAAAATTGATCTTACCTAGATCATGACCCAACAACGCGCGTACGTGAAGGAAAACATCCCCCTACTTTCTCATTTCATATAATAAAACCCTAACTTTACTCTTCACATACGTTAGAAACCCATAATCTACTATTCACACAAACATACCTGAGCTCTTACAAACACAAACACACAAACGCATACCCTCACACTATCTTAAAAAAGAGTTAGTGTTTATATACACACTACTCTACCTACACACATTGGCAAATTGATCGTTATTTCTTTTCTAGAGTATTGGGTAGCCCTTAAAAGGGCTGTTTTGTTTGGAACTTCATGGGCACCTGGTTAATGGTGGCACCTTCCAGGCCTGGCGCCACATACGCATCTTATCCCCCAGTTACTTTTTACCTTTTGGGGGGAGAGAGCAGAGGCAGGATATGTTGCTTCAGAATCCCAATTTTCGCTCTCCGGGATTTTGAAATTTCTTCTCTCCTTTTCCTCCTCCTCTTCTTTGTTTCTTCTTTCCTCTTTATATCTTCTTTCTTCTTCTTTGTTTCTTCTTTCCTCCTCTCTTATCCTTCCCTCCTCGACAATGGCTTCCGCGGCCAGTTCATTTAATATGCGCCTGGCATATTCCAGATGCACATGAAGCTCCAACAGTTTCTCAAGTCTCGTGTTCATTTTTTGGTGTTGATCAATCAACAAGGGTAGCTGGACTGCCTAACGACTTTCAATTTATACTGAAAGCGCGGACGTGAAGGAAAACATCCCCTAATAACATAAAATTGATCTTACCTAGATCATGACCATAAAACAACAACAACGCGCCGACCTAAAAGAAACACTCGCTCACTTTTTTATGCTACCCATCACTTCAATAGACTATCCACATATGCAAAGCAATCCAATCTAACCCCAAATATACCTCAAACAGCCCAAAAAACTAACATCATTTTAATCTACTATCCACACCAACCTACTTTATCACTTACAAACACAAACACACCAACACATACCCTCAAAATTTTTAAGAAAGAGTTAGTGTTTATTTTCACACTACTCTACCTACTCACATTGGCAAATTAATAGTTATTTCTTTTCTAGAGTATTGGGTAGCCCTTAAAAGGGCTGTTTTTTTTGCTATGGCATTCTTTTTAGTTTCTAAGAATGCGATGTCCTCTGAGGATAGACTTTCTGGCGATAGGTCTGCTTCTTCGGAAAGAGAAGAAGAATTCTTTGGTGTCGATACGACAATCGACAAAGCCTCTGTCAGCTTCAGGTTGCTGCTGCTGCTGTTGCTGCTGTTGCTGCTGTCTCTGAAGTCTGTACTTCTCTGTCCATTCTTCTTTCTCCCTGTTCATTTCTTCTCTGAAGAGCTCTTCTATCAGGTCTTCAGTGATTTTTAACATTCTCACATTCTCTATTTCTTCTGGTTTCGGTATCAGACTGTGTCTGACCCTATGCAGATTCACGTAGGCTTCGTTGAGCTTAGCTAGTTTGGAGCACATCTTCTTAGGAGGATGAGTCGACAATGGATGGCTAGACTGGGAACAACCCGGTTCTTAAAGTGAAAGCGCGGACGTGAAGGAAAACATCCCCCACACGGTTTTCGAGCCGCAACGTTCATGAGAGGGATAGTAAGAAATGAAAGAGCATCAATTCAACATTCTTATAGCTAAACAAACCACAAAGGCATTTTTTTCTAAACACAACATTTTTTATTCAAAAAATCACTTAACACTAAACATCAACATTTTTAACAATAATCCAACATGATAACATCAAACAATTTTTTTCAAATTACAAACACTTTTTTTCTCAATGGACGATCTACTTTAAACAGGGCTGACAACGTTGTGAATGAAATTGTGATTTCCACTGTTGGAAATCATTAGGCCATTGATGGACACTACGTTTCCTAGCTTGAGACAAAAGATAAGCATAATGGTCACAAAACCATCGATCTACTTTCACATCGTTTCTAGCAGAAGAACGAGGATCAAAATGAGTCACTAAATGTTCTAAGGAATAGCCCAGGCTGCGATGATGCAGAAAATACACACAGTACTGTCCACACACCAAGGAATCTGTGCCTTGTAATTTCACGTTATTGAATCGGGTGGTTTGAGCATTTCTTCTCATAAAGTCGATGATATCGTCTTCCAAAGGGGGCAATCCGTACGAATCGAAATATTCCACACATCCTTCTTGAGGAAAGTAGACGGCTACCCAGTGGGTTCCTGGGAGATGACTTTCGTCCGTGTTGATCACGTAAGCTTGATGGTCTTTAGGTTTGCGATGAGGGAGTTCATCTTTAGCACAGACGACAGGATTCCAAGAAGCCGTATACGAACTATGGTTCAAAAGGTAATAAAGTTCCCAGGTATCCATTGATTTGTGTGTTTTTTTCTTCTTCACAGGTAATAATAAGTGGTCAATTCGATTCTGACTTTTTGCTTGAAAATGTCTGACGAATAAACGGTTATTCGTTCTGTTTCCTCACTCTGATTCAGGAGAGCTTCGATACGATGGATCTCTTGAGTGGTTAATGGTGGACAAGAATGTTCACGCAAGTCTTTATACCACTGGTGCAACACGTCTTTGTTCGAGATGAGACTCCAAGCTTCGTCCAGATACTCGTCCAATTTTTCTTCTTGACTTAACATCAGGCATTTATCGTGTTGAATTTGACTGGGATGATCGTTTTGACATCCATAGCAATTTTTCTTGATCAATTCCGTCATTTTGTCGACCAAGTGTTTGGCAAAACAGGAGACTAAATGGGCTTCTTGTTCTGGCCATCTCGACTTCATCATGACAATTTCTTCGTCTTGGGATTCTCCTTCCACGGTCTCCTCACATTTCATGTCCAAAGTTTCTTCACTTTGTAAAGAGGGATAACAGTCTTCCATGGCTTCTAATAATCTAGAATGACTTCTCTCAAACTGTTGATTTCTATCGTATTGTCAAATTCTGCATACAGGATGACGTTCACCGTGTTTTCTGCGCGTAAAGTTTCTGCAAACTGAATTTCCACACGAATCTGGACAGATTTTATAGGGTGGAAATGTCCCTCGTCGCTGCCTTGGTCTGGAGTGAAATCGAAAGCCCACAAAGCATAGCCTCCGTCATAATCGTCGTACTTAATACTGTGACTGGTGTTGGTTCCTAACTGTCCGGTAGCTTCGTACAGGGACAAGTACGATCTTAAATAATTCTTCTGGGCAAAGTTAGGCTCGAAAGGTCGGGTACACAAGGTCTTGCCATCGCGACTGACTTCTATCTTGGACACATTGTAATGTTGAAACTCAAAAGGATTTTCGTGGTAGGCTCCGTTGAAGGCTGAATTCTTGACGATACCAACAATCAAACGTTTGGGTAACTGTCCTTGGAACAGATGATCTTGGATCATGGATCGTTGTCCAGCAGGAATGGTGAAGGTTTTCACTTCCACACGTCGTATCGGATACTTGGCGGTCGTTCTGCTCAACGTTTGACTGATGTCGTTACCTACTTTAGGCAACACTTCCACGCGACGTACGTAGAGCCTGGCTTCTTGGATGATGGTTTTGTAAGTGGAATTTTGTGCAGCCATCAAATGGAAAGCGGCACTGCTGCGATTCAGTCTCAGGCGGACATCCACCCCGTTCAGCAAATACTTTTCTTGTAACCACATGTCCAAATGCAAGCGATCCATCAGTTCTAAACTACGACTTCCAGCAATTTTTGCTCGTCGATCTACAAATCCCTTTGAATGTGAAGCATCCGTAGCAAGTACAATAGCGTTGAACTTATTCGCTGGGTCAGGTTTCCATACCACGCAAGCATCCAGATGACTGTCCTTGGCATTTATTCCGTACGTCAAGAGATTTTCCAGGTAGGCACGGTAAGGGTATGTATCCATGCTGCTGCTGACTAGTTTGTTATTCAAGTACAAGTCCACTTCGCTAAACAAGGAATGCATGAAATTGTTGACGGGAGCTACTACATCATCATTGTCTATGGCACCGTTGTTCGCTTCGGTTACTTTGACTTTCAAGTACAGGTAACTGCTATTCAGATCGATGTAATCTTCGGGTTGTCCTTTGATTTCGAACTCGATGGGAGCTGATTCCGTCAATGAGGAGACGGGATGAAATTCCACCCACTGGGATTCTTGCATGGTCATCATGGTGGGGGGCATGGCAAACAGATCCAGTTCCGTCTTGGAACAAGCGCAAGACTCTCGGTGCATCATTTTTCTCTGTGTCTCAATAATCGAAAACGTCTAAGTCTCGAACGGTTTTTCTTTTCTTGGCCTTTCTAGCTTGAAGTCTGGTGAAAGGGTGTTTTCTTCGTCTTCGTCTCTTTCTACCTTGTCCTTGCTGAATGCCTGATTCGGTAGCGTGCAGGGCATTTATAGGTGTGTCTCGTCGGCCCAAAATGTCTTTGCCCGTTTGCAGCAAGACATTTTTGCCAGCCCTCATGAAGGCTTCTTTAGGGTTTTGTTTGTCGATGATGACATTTTGGAGAAATTCTTTGCCTTGCGTCAGTGCCGCATCTTTCAAGGCGTGCAATCCGCGTGTCACCATCGGTTTCAACACCGGGGCCACCGAACGAAAGGCCGATTTTAACATGTCTCCTAAACCGTGTCCTCGCTGTCGTGCCACCCCTCGGTACACTGGATACATGACTTACTTACGAATCGTGAGAGAACCGTTTTCGAAAATGGAGTTTCACCGTGACTTTTCCTTTGGTGAATGGAATATCTTGTCCCAAATCTCCTTTTATAGTAATGTTGACCGTGTCCAAATACGACTTGCTGACCGGCAAATAGTGAGGATGGACAAATTCGCGGTGGACGTGGTAAGTGTTTCCACCTTCCTCGTCAGCGTTTGTGGCAGAATCCACTTTGAAAGGAATGACACGCAGTAACGGCACAGAGGTGTGTCCCACCACGTTATACTCCACCACATCGGAGTACACGAACATCAAATTCAGTCCTTGGTTCAGTTCTACCGGGGTACGAAAATACTTGACAAAAGACTCGTTGTCGTAAATGATGGTTCTTTGGGGTAGTGTTTGTTCTACTTTCTTCCTCATCTTTATGTCACCACCCAACATGTCAAACAATTCATCATTAAAATAGAAACCCATGATTTTTTCCCCCTCAGGAAATTTCATCAGGAAGCGACGAGCTGTTTTGTGGTATTCCAGGGTGACAGTTTTGTTCTTGACATTCTTAAAAGCTTCCCCAAACACGCCATTAAACTTGGTGGCTATGGTGCTGACCAAATGTTGACCACTAAAATAATAGCCTGGGGGAATGAACAACTGATAGTCAGTCCACTTTGGATTTTCTTTGTTACGGTTTTTCTTGTCATATTTGCTATGGGTATCCATCCACTGTTGTATTTGTTCGTCATAAACTTCCACATCAAATTTATTTTGATTGGGAAGGACATTGAGGACTTGGGTCGGGTGAATCATTTCTACTAAAGCCACTTCCCAATGGGCTTCGTGATCTAAGGGGATGGCTTGAGGTAATTTGGCCGTGTAACAGCACAACTTGTTGTTGGGAAACACCTCCATGGAACTGTCACTGGGTAAGGTTAAGTAAAATTGGTTTTCGTGACTCATAATTCCAGAGTTCTGTGGCTGTCCGAGGGGTTAGTGGATGTCAGAGGCGTGTCTCCGCCCAAAATGGGGTTCTGGTTGTGGTTGTTGGAGTGGTGACTGGCACTGGCACTGGACACAACGTTCCCGTTCGAGGAGAATTTCAGGGAGGGATTGGGAAGCAGGTAACCGATGCAACTGCTCAATAAAATGGTCCACAATTGTTTGTCTCCTTGTTGCAAACTCAAATTGGCGATGGCTGCCCCGATGACACAATACACCACGAAGATTTGACAGAAAAAGACGATTTGCGTTTTAGGCACACGTTCTCCACACCACACCCACAAGGGTTGTTTTTGTAAATCTTGCACAGAAGAACTAGGGGAAGAAGGAGTGGTCGACGTAGCTGCGTCTGCTGCTGTGTGAAAGGGCATGATGGTCACTTCTTCTTTTTATAGTCGATGACTTGCGAAGCGTCGATCCAAGAATCGAAACTGGGTGGATATCCTTTCCAACGTACTTTGACTTCTTTGACACGTCGTTTGCCCACTTTACGGGTTCTGCGTTCGAGAATGCTTTCGATGTCGTACACGTCGTCTTCTTTTTTGGTGACACGTTGTAACTCGGGCAAATAAAACGTTCCTTTGAGTACTTCTCCGTTCATGTCTTCCAATTTATAGACGGCAGGATGACGGCCATGTACTCGTCCAGTGACGCGAAACAATTCGGTCGTCCAGTTAGGTAAGTAACCTTTGTCGAAAGTGCGTTTGGTTTTGCCAATGCGCACCCAATCTCCTACGGTCAACTCTCCACTTTTCTTGGGGACAGCCCTCGTCGGGGACGTACCGAACAGGCGCTCAAACACCAGCACTTCGTTGTCGGGAGTCACGTCTTGCGGGGCACGTCCGATGCTTCGATGGTAAGATTGGTTGTACGCTTGCACCAGGTGTGGTAAGATGTCGATGTACTTCAGAGTGTGGTGATGCGTAAAATATTTCCACATGCGTTCTTTCAAAGTGCGTTGAAAACGTTCCACGATGCTGGCTTTGGTTTCGGGATTCTCGGTGGTAAAAAAATGAATGTCACGTTTCTTTAATTCTTTTTGGAAAGCTTGGTTCAGAAATTCGGTGCCTTTGTCCGTTTGCCATCGAAGAGGGCGACGACCGCTTTGTTTCAACACCCGTTGCAGGGCTCGCACTAACTCGCTGCTGGATTTGGAAGTCAAGGGCACGACCCAGGCAAATTTGGAAAAGACGTCGATGACACAAAACAAATATTTGTAACCACGATTGTAGCTGGCCAAATGAGAGACATCGGCTAAATCGGCTTGCCATTGATGATCGATGCCTTCCACTCGGGTGCGACTTCTGGCAAACTTGCGTCGAATGGGTTTGTGCAAAGTGTAGGTAGCTTGTTCTTGTAACCATCGTTGCACTTGAGGTAAACGGAGACTTTTCAGTCGCGTTTTGGCAGCACGATACAATTTTTGAACTCCTGCGTAACCTGCAGGATGCGAGGGATCGTAGTAAATGCTGGCTAAGACTTTTTCCATTTTTTTATTTTGTATTGGTGTGTTAATAAGTCACCCACTCTTCGGTGATGCTACTTTGGGTGGGTCGAAAGGGTGGTTTGGAAACGGATTTACGTGTCCGATGGGCTACGGGAGTAGAAGTCGAAGGTAGTGGTGGAGGTGGCAATGGAATGGCTTTGGTTTTCTTTTCTTTTTTCACTTCTGGTTTCCCTTCTTTCTTTTTCACTTCTGTCGAAGAAGGCGTGGACATCATCTTTTTAACCCAAGCTTTCATTTCTTCTCGTTGGGGTGTGGGGGACGGGGTCAACAAGGATGCTGCAATCTTACTCGAAATGGGAGCTGCTGACGGTGTTTGAAACACTTCGCGCGTCTCTTCTTCCTCAGGTCTTTGTGGGGTAGCATCTCTGGTGACGGTTGGGGATGACAGTAGTGGTGGTGGTGGTGGTGGTAATGATGGTGCTGGACTTTTCATCAAGGTCTTAAAATCTTTTAGAGTGGGTAAAGCTGTTTCGTCTAAAGCTTTCTGGTGAAAGAGTTGCAGTCTTTGCAAGAGTTGACCATACTTTTGCGATTTTTCTGTTTCGGACAAATCTTGACGATCCATCAAGGACTGCAATTCGTGTTGTAACTGGGACATCTCGCTCAAATTGGGATTGGGAGGTAAATGCGGGGTGCGTTGTTCTTGCCACCGATGGTATTCCATCCATCGTTTGTAAGGCACTAAAGCTAGTTTTCGTCCTTCCATGGGGTTGTCAGGGGTGAATTCTGAGATCTTGGGACTTCCGAAGGCCTTTTTATCTTGCTCCCATCAGTCCTCCCAACATGGTTCCCAAGACTCCTTTTAGTATGGGGCCTAACAAGAGAGGTAAAATGCCTCCACGTTGGACCAACATCTTCTTTTTTTGACGAATGGGAATTTTCTTTTGAACCATTTTCCGAAGAACGTGACGATGTTTGCCTAAGCATTGTTTCTGGTGTTTGGACAAAGGGATCGTGCCTTTCAAAACGTTCAAACAACATTCGCACACGGTATCGATGACCTCTTTGGAGGCCGTTTGAATGAGTTTTTTTCGTAGGGGTGGAGAAGCTTTGGACAGGACAGATAACATGTCCCCATGTTTGGCTAAACGTGGTGGCAGTCCTTTCCTTTTTTTTCCTTGGGGTTTTCTGGAGGGTGACATTTTTTGCTTGTGGGTTCCGGGACATTCACCGAACAGACACTAACGTCGATGACTTAACGCACACCCTTTTATCTTTTTTTTGGGACTATCGCTTTGTCATAAAGGTAACAATGTTTTTCCGAAAATCGCCAAGGAATCCTCCCCTTTGTTGGCGCCTCTTTTTCTTGGAACGACTGTGTCTTTTTTTAGGGTAACGTCGATGCTTGGCTAAGCGCTTTGTCGGATGACGCGTCTGCCTTTGTCTCTTTCTTTTGTGGCTTTTTGGAGGTGACATCTTTTACAAGTTCACTGATACCCCGACTTGGTCACAGGTCTTTTTATACTGGAACGCGTCGCCACTGATTGTCTTTACGTTTTATCAGTTTGAGGACAGGCATGACACGTCGTGCAGGGGTACGTAACGGACTAAATCGAGCCAGTTCTTGTTTGGACAAATCCAGTAAACTTTGTAACATGCCCGATCTTTCTTGGACTTTGATTTTGGGAGAAGGTACTTTGTGAGCAGCAGCCACTGCCGCTAAATTGGAAGGTCCTGCCACTGGGGAAGTTCTTTTGGGGGTCATCAACGGAGAAGTTCTTGGTGTAATCAACGTCTCCAAGTACTCTTCAGTTCCTGGTGACATCAACGGAGAAGTGGACAAACGTGAGGCTGCCGGAGACGCTGTGGCAGGTCGTGGCTTGCGAGTGTAAGGTTGCGTCCTGGCCGAAGTGCCTCTCTTGCGACTAGTTTTCTTCTTCTTCTGTGGACTTTTCTTTTTCTGGGGACTTTTTCTCTGTTTCTTTTTCTGGGGGCTTCTTTTCTTTTTCCGGGGTGATGGTGGTGTCTGGTAAGAGGAGGGTCCTGCCACTGGAGAAGTTCTTCTTGGGGACTTGGTCTTTTTCTTTTTCTTCTTGGGGCTTCGTTGAACTTTTGTCTTAGGGATAACTTTGGGGGCATTAGGATCCCATCTTAAGAGTGAGCGAATGATGACCCCTCCTAGAGTACCGCTCCCTCCAGGTTTCAAAATGATTTGTTTTTTGGTTTGAGTGTCGATGCGGGGATCGGCCAGTTGGACCAAAGCGACTTTGTTTCTATCGAAAAAGCGTTGGGTTTGATGAGGAATCTGAATGATTCCTTGGAGTAATTGACGTGCCGTCACCGTGAACCATCGTAAGACTTCTTTGAGACTAGCTTCTAAGACACGAGCTCGTGTTTGTGGATCTTTTTCTCGGCTGATGCCATACAAGGCACGAATCAATTTGACGGGAAGATGCGACTGAAGGGACGTCATGTTCACACTGTGTGAGACAGACGAAAAAGGGTCTGAGGTTTTTATAGATTTTTTTCATGGGAGGAGTGAAATGAAGTCGAGGACGGAGACGTGTACAGGACAGGCCCTCCGTCTTGGCACCAGTGGTGAAACAAGTGGGTACGAAATCGCAAATCCTCGGGGGTCGTAGGTTTCAAATCGACGAGTAAATAGGCGTGTGGAGTTTGAGTGGCATCGTCGTACGCCTGAGTCAGCCAAGGCGTTCCTAACTGTTTGGCTAAGACTTGCACTTGCGATTTATCTCGAGGGCTTTTAAACAAGACCACGTAATGCGCATTGAGACTGATGGTGCGATGGGCTTTACTTTGTTGAAACAAATTTTGGGTGATGTAAACGACACTGGCATTACGGTGATGCCCTTTGCGCGTGAACCACAATTTAATTTCTTCTTCGTCTTCTCCTAACATGTCGTCGAAAATGACCAAATGGGTTAGACGGGAGTCAGAGACGATGCCATCGTCTTCTTTAGGAATGCCTTCCACAAACACGATGGAATCGCCTTGACTTTCTCGCAAGAGGTTGTACGCCGATTGCCACTCTTTGTAACACCACACGATCCGTTGAGGGGGCCGATCGATCAAATGATGTTTATGTTCGATCAAACGTTTGACGAATTCGGTTTTGCCAGAACCGCTAGGTCCAGCAATGAGCATGTTAAAGGGATGGCGAAGATACAAAGCCTCCCAACTGGCACGATCTAAGTGTTCGTCGATGACTTTGACAGTAGAGGAAGAGGGAGCAGAGACAGCAGAGGTAGCCATGGTGTGAGAAATGTCACTTGTGACACGAAAAACAAACAAGACAAGAGTTTATATACTTTTTCAGAACACGTTTATTGAATGTTTCAAATATGAACACGAAAGACAAAAATACATACAACCCAAATAGTGATGTACAGGAATATAAAACACAGCAAAGCGATCAAAGTGGAATATAAACAAGTGTCTGTACAACATGTTTTGGGTAACCAAGATGTCCTAGGGACAGTGTGTAATGTTCTTACAGTCTCTACATGAGGTATTGTCACACAAGTGTCCTCCCGGAATGACCTTTCAGGCATGTCCATGACAGTCCTGTCCTGAAGCGAGTGGTTGTTCTCGGTGACGGGTTCTTCTGGCACCGTCACTAACACGGGTTGAAAAGTAACTTTTTTCCTTGAACAACTCTTGTGCATACTGGGCCACTTCTTGGGTCCAAGCCTCAAAACCCCCCTTTTTCCAATCACGAACATCTGTCCAATGAGGGTGTAAGTCACAAGCTACACACACATCGTCATACACGTCTTGGGTCGCTAAAAGTTGACGAATCTTTTTTTCCTGTTGAGGTCGAGAAGTATCCAGATGAAAACGCAAGGCTTTGAGCAAAAGGAGTTTTTCGTGACCATTTAAGGCCATGGAGGTGGTAAGTACTGATCGTAAAGAGTCCACAAGGAATCGGCTGGTAAACGAAATCCCAGAAAACAAGTCACTAAGACACACACCACTTGTCGTCCCAAATTGAATGGATATAGTTCTTGTAATAATTGATGGTAATGATCCACGGTTTGAATATGGTCATTGAGTTCCTTCCACGGAATCTGTTGAATGATATGTGACATAATCCGTGGCATGACAACTTGATTTTATAGTGTCTTTGTTTCGGAAGCAATAAAGGTAATTTCTAACCAAACACGTTCGTTCTCCAGTAGGGAATTTAAATGTTACATACTGTAACTGAAACGTCAGAGTTTGTCTAGATGTTTCGTCTTTTTCTAAGCAGATTCCATGTAACAAATGTTGGTAATCCTTTAACTCGTCTTCCTCAATACGTTGCAGTAAGTGAATCTCCAAGTAACCAAAATTACGAACGTCTAGCCCATCATCATTCATATACTGAAAGTATTCAACAAGGTCTGACCAGTGAAAAAATTTCTGACGAATCAGTCCTCTTATACCCTTCAGGTACCAGTGGTTAAAGATCTGGTGACGTAACGGATGCAATTGTTCTTTACGTTTCACTTGTATTTTCACCAGCTCTCGGTAAATCCTTTCTCTCAACTCCACAGGCAAAGCACGAATGTTCTCTTGTAAAGTATCCATGAATAGGTCATTGAGTTCCTTCCACGGAATCTGTTGGATGACATGTGATATAAACCGTGGCATGGCAGCCTCTTTTTATATTCTCTTTTTTTCGGATGCAATAGACGTACTTTCTAGCCAGAGATCTTCGTTCTCCAGTAGGGAATCTAAATCTTGCATACTGTAACCGAAACGTCAGAGTTCGTTTAGGTGTTTCCTCTTCCTCTAAGTAGATTCCACGTAAAATATGTTGGTAATCCTTTAACTTGTCTTCCTCAATGCATTGCACTAGGTGAATCTCGAAGTAACCATAATCATGAACATGTCGATCATTAGCGACCTCAAAGTTTTGAACAATGTCTGACCATTGAAAGAATTTCTGACGAATCAGTTCTCTTATACCCTTCAGGTACCAGTGGTTAAAGATCTGGTGACGTATCGGATGCAATTGTTCTTTACGTTTCACTTGTATTTTGACCAGCTCTCGGTAAATCCTTTCTCTCAACTCCACAGGCAAAGCACGAATGTTCTCTTGTAAAGTATCCATGAATAGGTCATACTAAATCCTCTTTGGTCTGACACAAGAAATGTACTCTTTGCACAAACATGGTTTCACTTCAGTGTCGAATTTAAATCGTTGAGTCACTAATCTACACATTACAATTCGTTCAGAAGTTTCCTCTTTCACCAAGTTGACATTGTGTTTAAGATGTTGGTAATTTGTTAACTCTTCCTCTGGAATTCGATGCAGTAAGTTTACAATGTAGTAGATAGAATCGTCAATACCAAACCATTCCTTTTTATAACCAGGAGGTCGTTGATCAATGTCTGTCCAATGGAACACTTTCAATTGAATCAGTCCTTGTATAGCCTTCAGGTACCAGTGGTTCAAACACCGGTGACGTAACGGATGCAATTGTTCTTTACGTTTCACTTGTATTTTGACCAGCTCTCGATAAATGCGTTCTCTCAACTCCACAGGCAAAGCACGAATGTTCTCTTGTAAAGTATCCATGAACAGATGATTATGGTAAAAAGTTTCTTCAATGTCTCGGTCCCACTAAGGGTAAGTAATGACAATTCGGTGACCATCGAGCATGTTCTACGTAGGCCGAATCTTGCGGTTCCCAGTGGTGAAGTGACACACCGCAACTGAAGCACTTGACTTTATCTCCTTCGCCCAAGTAGAAAAATCCGGCTCTGGCTAATTCTTCGGGGGTCGGTCCTCCCAGATACTTTGGCCATTTTCCTTTGAACGATTGAAGACGATTTTCAAAGTCGCAGTATTCCGACAAACGCACAGGAAACGAATATTCGTCTTTCACAGGTTCGTTTCGATAAGGGTTGGGTGACATGAACAGGAGTTTGCTCAGGGCTGGATGACATCCGTAGGGGGGTAGACGTGAAGGTGAACATTCCCCTTTAAACCCGGTAAAATGTCTAAGAGGACGAGCGGCATCGCTTTCGCATCCCTCAGGTTTGACACGCACAGCATCACTTTCCATGACAGGGGCAGTGAAAACAAAGTTCCCATGATGCTTTACGGCATCACTCAGGTCACAACGTGCAGCATCGGTCCCATCGCAAGGCTCACAATCGCACTCGTCTGCAAACTCCGTTACGCAATTACAATGGTAACCACATGGACAATCGCAGTTTCCTTCCGGACATTTTCCGTCGCAATGCATGGGTCTTATCCATCCAGTATTAGTCACACTAGAGGAAGATACAACTTTTTTACAATCCCCAAACTGGAACGATGTCTTTTTCAAAGTATTCATCTTGTTCGCTCGGTCTTGGTAGTCACAATGAACTATCGATCTTGCCTAGGGTTCCTTTTTTATATACAGACCAATACCGACGTGACCGTACGGTAAGGTGAAATGATTGGGAAGTCGAACTCGCTTCTGGTACACGATTTGATAGACTTTTTCCAAGGGCCGACTGACGATGTGATGAGTGGGTAAACGTACAATCTTGTTCGGTTGGTGAGTGGTCACTTTAAAGTTTCCATCCTCTCCCGATTGCAAGGCTTCTTTCATTACCCCAAAGTTGACCACTCGACTGGTACGATAATTCAAAGTCAGTCCTTTCACTTTGCACGTCGTGTGCACTTCTCCTTGTTTGTCCCGGTATTGGTAGCCGTAATTTTTGGGACCGCCACTGACAAAACTTAGAATCTTGTCGTCGGGATGCTCGTCTGTCCAGGCTCCTAAACGGTCTCCTTCGATGCTAGGGTGATGTTGAATCGGGTGATGGATGTAGATGCAACTGTCCGTGTCAAAGTACAGGACGCGTTCTTCTAATAGTTCTAAAGCTTCGTACAATTTTAAGCGAGCATGGGCTGTCACGTAAGCCGCAATGATGACATTTCCAAAAGGGTCGTCTTGTACAAAGTCCAGATCTTCTTCGTAATTGACCAAGATCAAATTCTCTCGAACGACGTCCACGTGTTTCATGTATTTGGTTTTGTCGTGAATCATCTGGAAGTAGCGGGAAGGTTCTGTCAAATATTCCGTCTTGGGTAAACACGGTCGTTGTGCCATTTTACCCCACAAGCAATTTAACATCACTTTGGCAAACGATCGCCTGCCTTCGTTTTTCTCGATGTGGTCTAAAGTGATACCTTCTTGTTCGTAATATTTCTCTTTGAATTGTATTTGGTCTTCGGGAGTGTGACACCAGGAAGGATAGCCGCTAGCTTCTTGCTTCAGTTTCAAAAAGGCATCCACGTAGTCTGCGAAAATGCCTTTCTGCGTGGGGTCACCCTTGCGATACTGTTGTGTCTTGGGAAAGTGGCAAATTTCGTACACTTCTAACAGTTGGTATCCCATGTCCAGAGCTTTGAACAATTCCACGCTGACCCAGGTTCCCGTCAAGGCCCGTTCTTCCTGGCTGTGCTGACAAGGCTGGTCTTGGTTGCACGTTTCGGCACAAGTACGGCACAAGGGAAACATCAGTTTGCCTTGACAATGGTGAGGTAAGACGGGATGGTATAGGTTCGTGGGAGGCAAAACTTTGCACTTGATCAAGCCTTCGTATTGTCGAATGTTGACCAGGTCGATGTGTTCCGTCAACAATTGCGGGTGCCCTACAGGAAAGCGAGAATATTTGCACACGTAGGGATACAGCGAACACACGTCCAAGTATTTGATTTCTTCTCCTTTCTCTTCGTCGGCTTGGTACAGCAAACAGGTGGCATTGGTCCTTCCTCCGTACAAACTATCCCTCGGGTTCAGCGGGTCCATCAGCTTGTAACTTTCCACGAGACGTTTAAACTCGGGATCGGTTTTCATACGGTGATCGTACTCGTGTTCCCACATTTCCACCACTTGGTATCCTTCCTGTTCTAACTTTAGGCGTCGCTGACAAGTGTCCTGGTACAAGTCTTCCATGGTTCGTTGCAAAAACTGATTTTTAGTACCACGGTCAGGGTAACAGACGGGACATCCGTGAAATAAGCAACCGTTAAACTCGTACACGATCTTGGGCTTTTCTAAGTCCCAGCCATCGACCGAATACGTTCCGATGGTCTTTTCGCCCCCTCCGTTGCGGGCATGCTGAATCCACTTGTCTTCCTTGTCGCACAAGTAATGTAACCAACGTAGGGCTTTGACCGAGTATTGACGTTTGACAAAGTGGGTCGTTTGAGGACTGATGACAGCCACGGTGTTTTCAGGCATGAATCGTTGTCGATACACTAAGGAACACGCTTTGGCAATGGTGCAAGCTTCTTTCAAAGGATCGACCCCTCCGTGTTCCATGAACAGTTCTCGAAATTTTCCACAGCAACGCCGTAAAATGTCCACGTCGGAACGACAATACTTTAGCATTTCTTCCTGAAAGTCGAAAGGGTCCGAGGCGTGAGCCTGGTACCAAGCGTAGAAAGCTTCTCGTTGTTCGGTACGCATGTTGTCGGGGTCGTAATAGTGAGCCTCAGGTAAATGGGGTAGAACGGCATGTTGATTGGCTTCCGTATTGAAAAAGTGTGGAAAGTACCCTTTAGCCATTTCTGTCATTCCAAACGTTTTAGGCATTCGACTCAAAGGCATGGCCAAATAGCTCATCGAATCTTTAAACTGTACTTGTCCCACTTGCATGAAAATGATTTTGGCCCCGTTCAAAGTCACTTTAGGACGCTCGGTGCCTTGTTCCGTATAGTACCTCAAAAGAAACTGTCCATCGTATCCGGAAAAATTGTGAGCCATCACCGTGGCATGACGATGACAATCTCCGTAACGTTCGATGTCCTCTTGGCTCCACGTCTTGTCGACGGGGTCTAAGACCCATTGGGCAAAATCGGCTAACGTATTTGGTCCCCGAAAGATTTTTTCACGCCCTCCAGGAATCTTGCTGCAGTGAGGGCAATGACTGAAGATAGGTTCTTGAATGCACTTCTCGCACGCTCGATGAGCCACGCAGAAATTAGGGATGTGAATGCCAGTCTCTTGCATGCATTCGAAATCGAAAAAGATGAAATTGCCTTTCTTCTTGTGACCGTCCTCTTTCTCTGGTGGGGGTTGGTATTTTTGCACGTAACATTGGTGTTCCAAGTCCACGATGTGGTGACAAATGTGACATTTTTTCTTTCCTGAACATACGTGTGCCTTGGTATTATTGGTACGTATGACTTGTTCACACGTAGAGCACAATCTCAGCAGTTGACAAGCACATTTCTTCTGTGAACCTTGCGTCTTCAAATGTTGTTGGTAACATTTAGGGCTGACAAACGTGCGCAGACAAGTGGAACAAGGCACTGGTTCTTCGCTCAGACAGGGTGGAGAGGCCAAACATCCTGAGCATTTCCATCCACAATGTTTGTGTTGCTCTCGATTATTATAACCATAGTCACATTTCTCACAATAATAAACATATCTCAGGAATCCAGTGATACTGGTAATGGTATCGAAATGGTCATCGTGATGATAAAGGTGAATGTATTTTCCGTCCTTAAAGTCTTGGCCTCGAAACAACAGAGGTCCGCGCACTTCTTGAGGGTGCACTTTCAAGGTGTATCGTGGAGCTAGGGCATCTTGCAATTTTTGCATCTCTGGAATGCCACAGGGTGTGTCTTTGGGCAATCCGGCTTGTTGTAACAGGAGTTCTGCTTCATTTCGTTGTTTGGCTCGGTCGGAACGTTGAATAGTGTCCCAGGTTCTTTTCCATTCTACCGTGTCGTTCTTGTTGGCATAGGTTCGTCCCACCACGATGGCACGGGCTAAACACATCTGGTCATGAGGGTTGTTAATTCGGACGAGACTCGTTTTGGTGTTGCGAAGGTCGTCCACCAATAACATCTTTTTGCGTCCTGTCCCTTGAGGAGGAGAGACGTGGGTCATGTCCAGTGTGGCTTTACCATCGGTGATGTCAAACTGATCATTAGATTGTTGTACGTGTTGAATCTTGTCCATGACTTTGGAAGCAGTCAATTCTGCAGGGGTGCTAAACTCGATCCAAACAGGGGATTTCAAACCGTCGTGTTGTATGGAAAGTCTCAAGCGATCGTCTTCTTTGGGTTGACATTGCTGCTTGAGTGAAGTGAGCAAAGAATCCCACACCTCGGTGATGAACACTTCTGCTTTCTCTAACGGCACTTCAGCCTTGAAATCTTTAAACTTCACCGTGTATTTGTAAGCCGTGGTTCTAAATTTTCTAGAGGAGCGCTTTTCCGTCTCTCGAATGGAATAGTACTTTTCAGGGTTGACAAAGGGTGGTGAACTTGGTTTAGAGGTTTCAAATTCTGGTTCACTCATGTCCTCTTCAAAATCACTGGCATGAATTTGTGCCAAGATTTCAGCCCTGGTACGAGGCGATAGATCACGTTTCTGCCTCTTACTTTCTTCTTCTTTCTTCTCGAATGAATGGGATCGTTTCATCTTGAAAGCAAAAAGTCAAATGACTCAAGTTCAAACACCATAAACTACTTTATAGTCATAGCAGACCAGCGTATATAAAAGGGTGTGTGTCTTGTCCTTTCACTATTCATTTCACTCTCAAGCCGAGCACAACGATGGAAGAGACTGACCAGATGGAACGTTTCGTCAGAGCTTTGCGAGGGGTCATTAGAAAATTCTCTTCAGACCAGCCTACGGACTACTCTCCTTCCTTTAGAGATAAAAGTCAAGATACTTGCTATATCTGTCAGAACAAAGGGCATTGGTCTTCAGAGTGTCCAGACCGTCAAAAAAGAAAAAAAACAGGGGATAAAAAAGACAAAAGTCAAGATACCTGTTATTATTGTAAAGAAAAAGGACATTGGTCTCCAGATTGCCCAAAAAAGAAACAAGAGGAGTCAGAAGAAAAGAGGAATTCTTCAGAAGAAGAGAGGGATTGTTCAGAGGAAGAGAGGGATTCTTCTGACGAAGAAAGAAGACAGGTGAAGAAAAAGAAACAGGAGAAAAAAAGAAGAAGGGAAGAAAGTGAGGAGGAAGAAGAGGAAAAGAGTGTGACGGTGAAGAAATTCAAAAAACAGAGAGACTAAACAAGGAGAAAAGAAGAAATCAATGAACTTTTCATTAAAGTGTTGTGTTGTGAATTGTGAATTGGATTGTAAAAAATGGAGAAAAGAATAAATGAATGATATAAGGTAAGTGTCTTTGAGTTGTCATTTTAAAATAAGAAGCTACACTCACGCACTCATAGACAGACACGTACAATAAGGGTAAAATGGGTGGGGTTTATTTTTTTTTTTTTTTGAGTTATTGGCAAATTGAAATTGTATTTCTTTTCGAGAAATGTGGGTGGCCCTGAAAAGGGCCTTTTTCTTCATGGTGAAAGGGTGAGTTTAAGCAATCAACTTTAACTGCCTTATGCCTTTGCCACGGCCAAGGCCTACTTCTGGACTGCGTAATGTTGATGATGATGATAATGATTGGGTTGAAATCACTAAGGGTGGTACGGTAGGCTTAGTCACAGGGTTGACGTGTTTAGCTCGGGAAGGTCGTATTCTCTTCGGTCGTGATAAAGAAGTCTGATACATTTGTTTCAGACTTCTTAACTCCGCTAAAATGTCCAACAGTACCGTGACCGTTTGATTTTCACCCTCTTGTTTCTTTGCTGCTACTTCTTCTTGCTGTTGTTTTTTTCTTACCTCTTCTTCTTGTTGCTGTTGCTGTAGGAGAAAAGCCTGTTCCGCTTCCTTTTGTCGTTGTATAAATTTCTCCAATTCTTCTTTCTGTCTCTGTCTAAAATTCTCCACTTGCGGTAATGAAGAAGGTAACGAAGGTTCCGGAACAAATTCTTGCGAGGAGAGAAAATCCACAAAATCCCAATTCACCTCTTCTGAAAATAAGTCCGAGTTCCCTTGGGCAGTCTCCCCTGCTGGTGCACCCCAATGGATCGTTTTCTGAGTTTCCGTCATGTTGAATCACTGTCGCATAGATTGACTGCACACAAGCGCTAGCGAATCTAAATAGACTACGTGACGTCACAGACTGGTCTCTTCGGATTGGATGCGAGCTGACTGAATTCTGTAACGCGTGTTCGGATTGGTAAATGAACTCAATCCGTTTCAATCCTTCCTCCGCCTATAAATAAGCGCCGTTCAATGCATTGATTCACCTGTTCTCGTCGCTTCAAGATGTGGACTACAGTTGAGTCATCCACCCTTGTGTCTTCCATGATGTTTCGGACAGACTTGCTCATGTATGTCCGATCGAAGTGGACCGTTGTCCACAGGACCAACACCAGCCTGTGGATACGTAGGATCTACGTCGAAAGACAAGGATGCCTGAAAAGAGTGCTGATGTACGGACCAACAGTAAGACGCAGCCTAAGGACAAGAAGAAGACCAATGCGGTGCCATTTATGTTAATGAATACATTAACATAAAAATCAAAGGCCCTTTTCAGGGCCAGCCATATTTCTCGAAAAGAGATAGTCTTTGAATTGCCTACCCCTTTTTTAAAAAAATTTTTAAAAAAAAATCCCATGTTAAATTCCCCTTGTCCGTAGAGTGACCCACGATTTATTGCCATGTTAAATTCCCCTTGTCCGTAGAGTGACCCACGATTTTCTCCATGTTAATTCCCCTTGTCCGTAGAGTGACCCACGATTTTCTCCATGTTAATTCCCCTTGTCCGTAGAGTGACCCACGATTTTTCGCCATGTTAAATTTCCATTGTCCGTAGAGTGACCCAGGGGTCCCTGTAATGCTAATTCCCATTGTCCGTAGGGTGACCCCTTTCACTACTGATCTGCCTGCATATTATGTGATGGCAGATCCGAGTCTATGTTGTTTTTAGCTGGACTTGACTTTTAAGCGAGTATGAATTATATCAACAAGGGTTTTTTGTTATAGTTTTAAATTAATAATAGTCGCATTTATATATATATATATATATATATATATATATATATATATATATATATATATATACACACACACACACATATACTTGCTGATAAGTTGAGTCCAAAACTATAAGCTGCTCATGCCCATATCTGCCGTCGCATAATGGGCCAGCAGATCCGGGTCTGTGTGATTTATTTGGAGTAATCAGTAGAACAACTAACACAGATACTGTATACTGGTGCATTATGGGACGAAATATCCGAGTCTTTGTTGTTTGCAGTTATACGGACTTACAATCATGCATATTGGGTACTTCAGGTTTGACAGAATAAATGAAGCTATCCGGAAACTAATATATAAAAAAGTTTGGATTACACATCCTAAGTATCTCGTTTAAAAGCGTATATTTTTTATGATGTTCATCACAAGTCAGATATGCAAACGTCAGTCAGATTGGAAAAGGTTGAAGAGAGATTTAATAACACCGGCAACATCATCATCATTGATAGATCTTGTATTTTTATCCCCAAAAATTGCGAGACGAAATCATTTTCTAGTGTTTCTATCATTTGACATCAGGATATGAAACTAGAGGAACAGTTATCATCTCTTTGTCGTTATTCAGTGTATAATTATTAATTTCATCAAATTCACACACACACACACACACACACACACAGTGGTTTTGTTTAGTTTCTTAAACCATGCATTATTTTACAGATTCTGAGTGAATGATAGTTTTGGGATGGGTATCCAAGGGAGCCTTATCTGTGTGGTGGGGGTACGATTGGGTTGTATTGTCTTTAGAATTCCGTTGTGTTCTGACATTTTTACGACGTCACAGTAGCTCACCTGGTAACGTTTTGAAGCCGTCATTCAGGAATTGTGGATTCGATATTTCCTTTAATTTCTTGCCTCGTTATGTATTTAGATTAAGGCATGTTGGGTCCCATTTTCTCTACATATGACCTATATGCGACTAAACCATCAACAACATATCAAGTGTACCGTGAGAGTATAAAATCATTATCTTAGTAAAACTCGTCATAGCACGTATTACAACCATATTATAAAGAGGGGAGCTCTCCACTTTGGAGGTGGGTTTTCTTTCTCAAAATGGTTGCCTTGAATAAGTATGTGTCAGATCGGCTTTTATACGGTTAAATGTTAACAAGACACCAGACATGTAGTAAGATGCAATTAAATCATGGTGTTGTAGGCGGATATTTGCAGCTGATACACTCCCATGAGGCATCCTCATATCGGTAAATGTGCCACAGTTATATTTGTTGACACCTTCTATCCCTTTCATTGCACGTCTTGCTATTTAGGACTTAGAAGTGACGCCGGTTTTTCTAAATTTGTTTTAGATAAATAATAATATAAATACTATATGAATTTTGCAGGGTTGCTTTTTGTTTTGCTCATCATATTGTTTTAGTTTATTTATCCCATAAGCTTTGGGAATATTACCTACTCCCTTCTCTTGGCCGGGGTTGGCCTTGGGCCTGGTTTCCATTTTCCCTTCGCTTGGAGCTTTGGTCTGAACGCGTAGTGACTTGCCAGAGTCATTTTGTCCTGTGAATGTAGTTTATGTGTATGTTTTGTTGTTTTTGTTTGTGTTATTGTGAGGACTGGTGCTATCTTGGTCGAATTCATGTATTGATCTGGATGCCCTATCTATTCCTATAATAAGATTTTAGAATATATAAGGATTTAAGCCAAAAAGGGAAAAGAATATGTCTACTTGTTGAGGTATGTATTGTATGTGCTTGTATGCATTTCTGTTTATATTTTATTGTGTCGTTCCGATATTGTTTTGAATTGTATTTTGGAAGAGGCATGCTGTTTTTTTGTGTTTTTTTTCTTTCTTGTTTCACGTAGCTACGTACAAGCTAGATGAAATAAAGATATTCGGTTATTACCTCATGTACAAGTAACGCTGGTTCCGATCAGTTTAGTACGTTTAGTAGCTGTTCACATTTATGAACATTTCCAAAAGACATTATGTTTTTAATCCCACGCGCCTTCTCATACCATGGCTGTTGCTTTAAATGTAGTTCGATTTATGGACTAGTTGGTGATTGTTAACCCCTCTTGTATTCTATATGACAGAAATAAAATAAAAATCCATGCCAAAGGGGTACCACATTTACTCATTGTAAAATCCAGTGTTTTTAATGCACAAATTTAATTTTGAGAAAGAGTGTCGACTTTTTGTTTTAGCTCATGTATTTAATAGCAGTGGCGCTTTAAATACTTTGGCAGATAGAGCCATGATCAAAGAACGATCCAAATTATTTAAATAATGTACGTCAAAGGTGACATTCAAGGATATGTTTGTACATTCGACCAAATATATTATCGCTGCCAAAAACTGAAGTTTAGAAAACCATCACATTGTTGAGCCTAGATAAAATACCGCACACTGTCATTAAAGAGCGTTGATTCAGGCAATATGCGGTTCAGATTGGGGTGAAGAAGAAAAGAAAAATCGCGCAAAAAGTATGAGATTTGAAATTCTGATCACTGTGTATAACACATTATATCCCCTTCCCCAACACACACACACACACACACACACACACACACACACACACACACACACGTGTTTGAGTATCAAGCTTGTAATGAAAGAGTTGCAGGTTTGATACCCATCCAGACCAACCCAGTCACTTGACTCGGTGTCCTTATGACAGGAATTTAGGTTCTGTTTGTTTGGTACCATGTGTTCATTTTAAGACGCAATGCCGTTTTGATGCAGTATTTGTTCACAAATCATAATCAATAACAGATGAACGTATAAGGGTTTCCTTTTTTAAATTTCTCACTGAAAAATAGGGAGAAATTGGGATCTAACGATTACGTGGTTGCACCAATTTGATTAAAATCGGGTCTTCACTGACCTACGTAGCACAGTGGAGATCTCATTTTAATCAAGAGTGTTGTTGTTGTAGGGTTTAACGTCATTTTTCAACACACGATAGGCTATACATGGCGGCCAGTATTAATGGTGGAAGAAGAACCCGAGAAGCTCCTGGCATGCTTTCTCACATACCCGCATTAGCCGAATCCGAGACTCGAACCCACGCAGACAGAGGTGAGATGGCAGTGATCCATAATGGATCAAGAGTGACTGTATCACAGCGGAGATCTGATTTTAATCGAGTGACTGTATTTCAGTGGGAAGAACCAGAAGAGCCGGCAGAATAGGTCATACTGCCCATACAGATATTTTGTCAAGAATATTCAAGCAATCAAATTATCCAGATCCTTCTAAATGTTGCGGAAAGGAACAAGGCATCATTTATGCATTTATGGGGAGAAAAGGATAACAAACGAGAGAGAGAGAGAGAGAGAGAGAGAGAGGGAGAGAGAGAGAGATGGGGCAGAAAGAAGAAGCAAAATATTGAGGAACAGATATTCCCCTTTCATAGGTACCTAATTTTAAGCCTCAGATACATACCTTCACTAATAGTTTGCTTTGTAGATTCACACTGGAGAAATAAGAGTAGAACATGCGAAATATTTTGTTGAAAGATAAGTTATTACATTTAAGTCAGCGGGGATTCGTGTACTATCTCAGAGAACTTAAGTTTACATTCGTTGCCCTGTTGTTGATAATCTAGACTAAAAATAGTGATTAGATATATATTTGTTTCAGAGTGCTCTATATAATATGAAATAAAACATGCCGGGGTCTCGCTACAGTGTTTGAATGCTCGATATATTCGTAATTCTTTCAAATAAGTATTACCATTTCCCCAACCCCCCATTGTGACGATGACCTTATTGACAGTACGTGTTACATTAGTCATTTCTGTGTCTTAAATTTTCACATGATAACTATTATTTTAATAACTTAAAACAAATTCCCTGCACTGATCTCTGCGTTTAGCGAGTTCTGGTGATAGTAGCTTCTTCGTGCATGCCGAGGTCTCGCTACTGTCTTTGAATGAACGATATATTCGTAATTCTTTCAAGTAATTATCACCATTTCTTTTTTTCCCTCATTGTATTGATGACCTATTGACATTAGGTGTTTCTATTTCTTAAATTTTCACATGATCACTGTTAATTTCATAACCTATAACAAATTCCCTGCACTAATCTTTGCGTTTAGCATGTTCTGGTGATAGTCGCTTCTTCGTGCATATCAGGGGCAAGAAATACATGTGCCAACTTTGTGTGAGAGTCATGCGTTTAAATGCACGTGGCAACATACATTAATAATGAAAATGAATTTGAGGAGTTACAAGTATGGAAGATCCGAAAATACGCTCAAACAGAAACTTATATAGTGACCTTTACTGATGTAGTGAATGACGTCAAGTCTGCAATGTAAAAATATAACGATATATTTATCTTAGCTTGTGCAATGAATGCCATTTTGACTTGGAAATTAGTTCAGCGAACATGTGACTACATGATCATGTCCAGATGAAGATAAGAAAATGCCAGTAATAGGGTGGAGCTACTGGTTAGCCTGGAACAGAAACTTTAAGCTTTCTTTCCACACAAGACATTATCTCCATGTGTCAAATCAGATACAAGGATGACTGAATCCATTTGCTTGCTTCATCCAGCTGTCTACCAGACGTGTGGGAAAAACTTAGATATGCATTGTTTAAACTTACCTTTTGTTAGGGCTTTAGTTATCGTCATTGACAGCCTGGTTACATTCATTATTGCCCAACCAACCAGGCACCAGGAATGCTCTTCAAGAGATGGAGAATATGCTTTGATACACACACGCACACACACACACACACACTATATATATATATATATATATATATATATATATATATATATATATATATATATATATATATATATATATATATACAATAAACGGACAACGAACAGTGCAAAACTAGTATCTAACTAGCTTTGCGCTTTCGACTCTTAGAGTCTTTTTCAAAGGCAAATACTATACACAGACAAGACAAACAAATGATTTTAAAAAAACGCGTTGAAAAACTTTACATTTCTGTTTTTACTGAAAGTAAACCTTTAAATGTATTATGTTTCAACTATTTCTCTGTTCCTCGCAAATTAATGGTCATATAAAAACGGGACTGTAACAATAGACTCCTATTTGATCTTCAACAAAAATGGGTGCCAGTTGTACATCCAATATGGCTCCTACGAGGATGGACATGCAGCATAGAGTTTTCACCAAAAGACTTCAAATGATGTCTGCCTGGTCCTAAATGAAAATGGCGACAATCTGACAGCCAGTATGTTCTCCACAACAGCTGATTTGAAAATGTTAACGCTGAAGAATATCAGAGTTGATTTCAACACTCGGCAGTTAAACGGAAGAAATGGTCATATCTTTATTTCCTGTAAGTTCTTGTCGCCCAGTAGAGCATTACTTACTGCTAGGGACTCTTGCTGTTTGTTGTACAGTTCTCCTTTCTTATAACGCCCTTCATTATTTTGTGATTCCAGATAAAGCACAATATCGCTATGGACCTTGTAACCTAAATTATAATATAAAAGAATAAAATAAAAGAAATTACAAATTTAGATTTTTGATCATCTATTAACTGACGACAGTGATGCACACAGCGTAGGCTCGCAATTTTTGGTCCCATGTCCCTCAAATCTTGACAATGTGTACCCTCCTGTGCGCGCATTTTGTCAGAATATATTGAACAGTATACCTGCAAGTTTTCATTACAGGATGTCCCTTCTGCGTCTTCTTTTGCGCTATCAATGTCCAAAGTTGCTGTTGTTGTTGTAGGGTTTAACGCCATTTTTCAGCACACGATAGGCTATACATGGCGGCCAGTATTAATGGTGGAAGAAGAACCCGGGAAAACCCCGGAAAGAACCACCGACCCACGAGAAGCTACTGGCAAGCTTTCTTACATACCCACATTAGCCGAATCCGAGACTCGAACCCACGGAGACAGAGATGAGATGGCAGTGATCTGTAACGGAGAGCGCTTTAGACCACTCGGCCACCCAGGGCCCCTCCAAAGTTGCAAAAGGCGACGCTCATGTCAGGTTGCACAGATATTTTAACGAGTTACTTGAGCACGTGATAAATCGTGTATTCCAATATAAGTGCCCAAGGAAATTTTATAGCACAGTTAAGGTGACAGAACTATTGAATGAACCAAGATTATCTCATTTTTATAGCACTATTAGTGGATATGTACTATTATTTTCATTTCTCTCTCAAACATGATCCACCAGATTTGTAGGGAAGGGGACACTGTACCCTGCCCCTGTGATTCAATATGCAACACTGGGTTGATAGACAACAACCCAAAACTTAGTAATATGTCTTTATTTCCTTTTCAAAACTATTATTTAACACAGTTTAAAGCAACATGAAGCGAAAACTGTATTTAATTTGCATAAACATCACTACTATGTGTTTCGTTTATTCTCCACCTGACTTGCATACACCGAATTCGTCCAGTTGTCAGTCGTTCTCGCTATGACGCAGTTCAGTACGTGAAGTAGTCAGCAGTTATGGACCCCAACTACCTCATTATAAGGCAGTGTTGTCCAACCCGCGGCCTGCGGGCTGATTTTAAATGTCCCGCCAGAGCTCGAGCAGCTATATAGTCGTTGCTTTTCAGTATTCTGCTGCGGTCCTCGGCTTCAAGAAAAACAGTTTTCAGTGGCCCATGATGTCAAAAAGGTTGGACAGCTCTGTTATAAGGAATGAGAGCTATGTATATATCAATTACATACCATATGTACTTCATTACAAGTACAATGCAACTGCAAACAACATAGAACTGTCTGTGTTGTTTGTTCTACTGACTGCTCCTAACAAATTCTATAGATCAGGATTTGACTTCTCTTTGTATGATGGCAGATATTGATCTGTGCATTTTGCAGATGATCTCGTATTATAAACGACTATATGTAATACATGCGATAGACAGAATATTATATTTTAGCAGGGACTTTTCTTAAATTACTATTAGATTATTGTTTAGCTGGTCAATCATCATTTTGGTTAAAGAATAAATTGAATTAAATTTTAAGGATGATATTATAAAAATTCAGATGTATGTATGATTTTAACAATCTTCAGTACTGTGATGTAGACCAATTATTCTTGAGACTTAGTCCACGTTTTCAACTCCACTAAACGCCAGGAAATATTTCCGTTTTACTCTCTCTCTCTCTCTCTCTCTCTCTCTCTCTCTGTTGCTGAATATAATGTAAGTGTATGGTCAATGAATTTTTACCTGTTACCTATCTTTGTTTATTATTTTGTCCTTTGATTCAGATTTCAGTTTCCCTGTACATTAAAATAAGAGAATATATCAGCTACACAACTTGATTTTTTATTTTCTGTTCTCCAGCTTTACTTGATATCCCCGCTCCAGTAGGAAACAAAGTTTAGAAGTAATGCTGAGAATAATGCAGAGGGCAAGAAGATAATTTGGTCACACATGAAATATGATCAGGGGTCAAAACGTTTCAATTGAATGCTTGTCCTGCAGGAGTCAAAACGTTTCAGTTGAATGTTTGTCCTGCAGGAGTTAAAACGTTTCAGTTGAATGCTTGTCCTGCAGGAGTCAAAACGTTTCAGTTGAATGCTTGTCCTGCAGGAGTCAAAACGTTTCAGTAGAATGCTTGTCCTGCCGGAGTCAAAACGTTTCAGTTGAATGCTTGTCCTGCCGGAGTCGAAACGTTTCAGTTGAATGCTTGTCCTGCAGGAGTCAAAACGTTTCAGTTGAATGCTTGTCCTGCAGGAGTCAAAACGTTTCAGTTGAATGCTTGTCCTACGGGAGTCAAAACGTTTCAGTTGAATGCTTGTCCTGCAGGAGTCAAAACGTTTCAGTTGAATGCTTGTCCTGCCGGAGTCAAAACGTTTCAGTTGAACGCTTGTCCTGCCGGAGTCAAAACGTTTCAGTTGAATGCTTGTCCTGCCGGAGTCAGAACGTTTCAGTTTACTATTTGTCCTGTATGCTATTTTACTTCAAACTTATACTTGCCCAGCGTCAATATGACTAATTCTACGGCTCACATTAAACCGAATCGGTTTAAAATTCCACTTGTAGAATTGGATAAGTGTAAGACAACTGGAATTCTCGAGAATGATGCTTATTTGTTTAGTGAGGTGGAGGGCACAGTCCAGGCCTGTTATTCTTGAAATGTTTTGATCGGGAAACTCGACTCCAAAGTTAAAGCCTAAACATTTGACAGACTATCTTAAATATCTTAAATTCTAACGAAGTTAGCACGAGAACTAAATTCTATAGAACTTGGTGCTTTCCAGCATGCTAATTAATTTTTGGAGTTTGACCATGAGCTGCAGTTTTGTACCTGGAGAGTATAGGGCCAAGCATTTCCATCACCAAACATTTCTTGACTCCAAAACTTACTCCAATATGTTTTGACCAATCGAAAGGTTTCTTTTATTAATCTTAAGCAATAATTGAGTAATAACTAAAGTCGAGAGTATCAGAGTTTAGATATTGTGACTCAGAATACGGAAGTCAAGTTGTAAAGCAGTGTTTAGGACTTTCGCAAGATAAAAGACTCTAACATATATGTTGATACTGATGGTATTATATATGTATTTTGCCATGGTTTTATATCTTGCCTCGGTGTCTATACCTGTATCTTGCCATGGTGTTATATCCGTCATGCTGTTATATATATATATATATATATATATATATATATATATATATATATATATATATATATATATATATATCTTGCCATGGTGTTATATCTGTCATGTTATATATGTATCTATCTTGTCATGGTGTTATATATGTCATGTTGTTTTATCTGTATCTATCTTGCCGTGGTTTAATATCTGTCATGTTGTTATATCTGTATCTATCTTGCCATGGTGTTATATCTGTCATGTTGTTATATCTGTATCGACCGCTCCGGTGGCCTAGTGGTTAGAGCGTCCGCCTCGGATGCGGGAGGTCGTGGGTTCGATCCCCGGTCGAGTCATACCAAAGACTTACAAACATGGTGCTAACAGCTGTCTCGCTTGGCGTTCAGCATTAAGAGGTTAGTGTTAGGACTGGTCGGCCTGGTGTCAGAATAATGTGACAGGGTGGGACATCATGCTACATGTCTGCGGCATGATGCCTCAGTGCTAGACATCACTATAAACTGCCACACTGCAGACATAGTTGCGATATGACTGAAAAATTGTTAAAGCTACGATAAAAATCCAAATCACACACACACATATCTGTATCCATTTTGGTGTTATATCTTTCATGTTGCTATATCTGTATATATCTTGCCATGGTGTTGCATATGTATTTTGCCATGGTGTTATATATGGCCTTTGGTTCATGAAAGAAAGGAAAGACGTTAACTGGAACCTGAAACAGTGCGAGATAGATCTTTATTTAGCATAGTGACCGATGTCCCGAAACTGAATAGCATAAAACGTATAGTTCAAATTTATTACAGCTAGCCTTTACGGTCCGTGTCAGAAGTGGTACTTGTTCACTGTATATTGGTTTTCAGACCAATAAATTTCATATGACATGTTGTTGTTGTTGTTGTTATAGGATTTAACGCCATCTTTCAGCACAAGATAGGCTATACATGGCGGCCAATACACTATAACTGGTGGATGAAGAACCCTGGAAAACCCTGGGAATAACCACCGATCCACGAGAATTTGAGATTTTGTACAAAAAGAACAAAACATATCCTTTTAATAAGAGTACAAGTCTTAAGGAATATGTGTCAGATTATTTTATCGGCCACCAAGTCTTCTAATAGGGCATACCTGAATTAAGCTTAAGACTCAAATGTGTAACATCCGTACACCATAATAACAACTGCCGGGAAGTATGTGTGTTTATTAACCTTATTGAATAAATAAATGAAAACGTTTTGAGCTTTTGCATCAACACTTTATGACACACCATAGAAGAGTCAGGTCCAATTAACATGAAACGTTTACAAATACTGTGAGAGGGTATTTGTTTTGTTTGGATGGGATTATTTGTTTAGTTTGTTAGGGGTTTCTTTGCCCTACCACGATAGTTTGTCAGGTTGGCATGTTTATTTAGGTCAACTGTTTTGCGTGACTATGACAATGCATAGTGATGTTAAACTAGACCATAGTAAATTAGTTTGAAACAAGTTAGTGACTTGGTGGGATACGAATCCTTGCATGGTGTTAGGTCGACGAGTCTTGTAAGCAATCACAGTTACGCCACGGAGGTGAGCTCTCTCTCTCTCTCTCTCTCTCTCTCTCGTAAATGTGAAATGATTTTACATTTTGGGATATTCTAACCGTTTCGAAATTTCTTAAGGTGCATTTCTTGTACATTTCTATAAAATTTTGAATTTATGGTTGGAACTTTTAAGGACTTACTCTTTAAACGTACGCATGTTATAAATTAGGTTTACTACCCCTTATTGGCTTTTAGCCCTTCGGCCAAATTGAAAATCAACATTGGAAGTCATAAGAGTAGTACGGTATTCAACACGAGACCTACACATGCTTGACTTAGCGCACAGCCCAATTTTTGATTAAAAACTTGCACACAAAATGCTCACATTCAAAAAGGTAGAGATGTTTGAAACGAACTCCATCCAGACATTTTAACAGCGTAGACACCGACGTCTCTAATCTATTTATCCCATTTGTCTGTGCGAATATAAGTATGCATATATTCTGGAATCACTTTAAGAAAGATGTATTGTCCGTTATTATACAGAACTGCTTACTACAACACTTTCACCTAAATGACGCAGAATGCTTCACAACTATAGGTGTTGATGTTCGAGTTACCGAATTGTGCGACAGAGTATTTTTCTGCGACAGTGTTTCGTGTTAGAGTGCGATTCATTCAGTACTCTTCAGTCCTATCAACGAAGCACAGGGAGAATCTAGCAGTTGGAATGAGATTATCGCGGTCATGAAATCGCATTGGTTTTGATAAGCAATTCCATAAAAATGTATTCCAGACGGATTTTTTCCCTAAGGATATTGTGGTTTTTTTTCTCTCTGCAAAACAGATTGCTGCCAAAATCTGTGTTATTGCTATGACAGGAATTTTCTTATTCTTTTTTATTTTGAATATCATGATTTAATTTATTTTATATTGATTTTGTAACTCTTGTTAGGTTTTTGCTTATAGCTCTCCATATGACGTGTTGGTAGATATTATGAAGTCAGAAACAAAATGCTTCTTAATGCATCCAATCAGAGCAGGGGTTACATAGTTATGTAAGGGACAAACTGAAACTGCCTGCTTAGTTGTCCAGATGCAATCTGCGCGACTTGCACAGCATTCGGGCGTCTGTAGTACAGTGATCAAGAACACTACAAGTGAATCACTTGAATTGTATGCTGTGATTAAGCGTTGGTAAATAAAAAGCAACAGTATTTATGATTACACTGAATGATAGAATAGACGGACTTAATATATATTTAGGTGTGAAGGAAAAAATGTAACCTTGATTAAGCCAATTCATTACTGTTGGTTCAGAAGGGTGGGGGGAGGGGGACAGTTGTTTAGATAATCAGTGGCCCTAAAAATAGCCAGATATTTGCTTGTCAGATTTCGTCAGATATAGTATTATTCAGCCAGCTGTCAGTTCAGGCTAGCTATGGACATTCAAGGTAATTCTAGGTCAGCGGTCACATCCGGCAAGCATTGGACAGCTAAAATTATGGATTGGAATTTGGTTAACTAACAACAGACATATGTCATGGTAGACATTTAATTTTATGTATTTGCAGTTTCAAAACGTTTTCTTGTATACCAATATGAGGTTTGTCCTTAAAATGTTTGTTAGTACATACCTTGTGCTTGTGGCACCAATCGTGTTCTTGAGAAAAGAAAGATTATAAATGATTCAGTAGGGTTTTTTAGGGTTGAACTGGAGAATGAATTTTCTCATTTCCCTTTTACGCCATATGCCTTGTACAGATGGTAATAATTCCAATTAACTTGGTGTTTAACACAAGTGGCCATTCGGTTCAAATAAATTTTCACAAATTGCGCAAGTGGTTGTTGGTTAATGGAGCTTGAGATTGAATTATTGTACACAAGTTTTCGATTGCTTGTTATCTCTGGACACACGTAAGTATTAATGATACCTGGTGCCTTCCGTCCTTTACAAGCAAAACCAACAAACCAAAATGTAAATTCCTTCCCCGTCACATATATGCTAATAGGTCTCTATAGTGCACGGGCATAAACCATAATCGGGATGCTAAGTCTGTAGAGAACTCATGTGTCTGCTTATTGCCACATTTGCATCCTTGTTACTCAGTTTGAAAGTAAGGAGCTGCGATGCCTCTAGTTTGTTGGACTTATTAATAGAATTACCTAGGCACTAGATAGCCTGTCATTTGTTGATGTGCTTTTTAACGCGTAAATAAAAGTCAGAAGAGAAAACCAAGTATCTGAAATTGTTAAATGCATGTACTTTTGATGTTACATTGTCCAAAAGGCGAAGTCAGAAATCAACATTCTGTGGCAATTTCATGTCCCTAATGATGTAAAGAAAACAAGGAGGGGTGGGGTGGGATATAAACGTCACTTGAGCTTACAGATGTTTCTGGAGCAGCTTCGGTGATATATTGTCTTCTATTTGTGAGGTTGTCCAGTGTTTGTCTGCAGTAAAGCATCTAGTATGTCAGTTTACTTGGACTCAGAGAAGTCACAAATGAAAATCAGCTATGCTGTCCAACAGGATTTTCGCCTATATACCAGGCATGGATTTTATCCACGTACATCAATAAATGATGTATCCGGGGTCTGTTCGTTTGTCTGTATGATCGAAAATTCCAGAGAAGTGGCATCTAATTAATATGGAATAAATTGTATTAGGCGCGCTTCGTTTATTTGATTGAAAAGTCTGGAGAAATGACGAGTTATTTTATAAAGAATAAAAATGTGTATTCAGTGTGGCACTTCGTATAATTGATTTGAAAAGTCGAAAGATTTGCCATTATAGTTAAATAAACAGAATTACTCATTGCACTGTTTGATCGATTGAAAGGTCGACAGATGTATCATATGCATATATATATATATACAGAATTACTCATTGCACTGTGTTTGCCCGATTGAAAAGTCCAGAGATGTCACGTACAATATATACATAATAAATTGTGTATTCAAGGTGACACATGATTTATACAAGCGTACAGTCCAGAGATGTCTCATAATTTATGCAGAATAAATTGTGTTTTTGGAATAACAGACTGGAATGATTGCATATGTTTCAATTTTAATAGTAATAATTCATAAAAATGTGTTTTCAGATTAATCTTTGTTTTTAATTGCGTAATAAGCATATACCTTTAATGCTTTTATTTTGCTTTTACATTAGAAAAAATGTTCTCAGTGTAAATGAGTATTTGCGTAGTGTCTGATCTTATATTCTCTGTACATTATCATAGAGAAAATCTCCATTGGGTCCGGTTTTACATTCTCAGAACATACATTATAATCAAGATTCACTGTTGAGATTGACAAATGTTTAAACTAAAAATGGGATATGAAAATACACACACAGTTACGTGTCAGCTAAATTAGCGGACGTCTAGTTGACATGCAAACGCCTTTGCATGAAGACTGACAAAGCTGAGGAATGCAACACCTGTCACAACCGTATAAATTTGTAAAAGCTGAGGAACGCAACACCTGTCACGACGTGGGAATGAATAAAACCATGCAAGTGATACGTATGTGGTTCCCTGTTTCCAGTAAGGTACTTTGAATATATTGCTATTGTGTGTTTGAATGAAATTCAGAAAGACACTGATGGAAATGCAGGTTCATACTATGGATTCAATATTATGTAACTTTCCTACTTAAACTACTATAGGCACACATTGTTTGTTGGAATTTAAGTTGTTTTCATGTTTTCCAAAGTCCGAAGGGTTCAGATTTACATCGGGACTGAGCACATCATTGAGGTGATGTGGAAACGTCGGGGGATTGTTGTTTGAATCGTCTAACTGTAATGATTGTAAAGACTGTAAAGAAAATGCAATAAAATTAATATTGGTATAAAGCCTCGGATTCTAATGACATTTATTTTTTTATTTTTTTACATTGGTACTTATGGTCCATATGTACATGTATTAAGGGCAGGAACAGCCAGCGTGAATGTTATAAGAGGAGATAATAATTTTATGACCAGTCTGACCTCGGTTTACTCTCTAGTTAATGGATGGAAACACCCTGTGCTATCACCAGATGAAAGGAACTAGGTATGTAAAGTGGTGTATCAAGTGTATGCAGTGTTTGTGTTTGTTTTATCAATAAGTGTGTGCGTGTGTGTGTGTGTGTGTGTGTGTGCGCCCGCGCGCGCGTGTGTGTGTGTGTGTGATTTACATTTTTAACGTAGCTTTATAAAAAAATTCAGTCATATCGCTACGATGTCTGCAGTGTGACAGTTTAGAGCGATGTTTAGCACTGGGGTGGAGCCCCGAGTGGCCGAGTGGTCTAAAGCGCTCACCGTTCCGGATCACTGCCATCTCACCTCTGTCTGCGTGGGTTCGAGTCCAAGGCTCGGCTAGCGTGGGTATGTGGGAAAGCCTGCCAGTAGCTTCTCGTGGGTCGGTGGTTCTTCCCGGGGTTTTCCAGGGTTCTTCCTCCACCAGTTATACTGGCCGCCATGTATAGCCTATCTTGTGCTGAAAAATGGCGTTAAACCCTAGAACAACAACAACAAAGCACTGGGGCATCATGCCGCAGACATGTAGCATGATGTCCCACTCGGGCACATTATCCTGACACCAGGCAGACCAGTCCTAACACTTACCTCTTAATGCTGAGCGCCAAGCGAGGTAGCTGTTAGTACCATTTTTAAAGGTCTTTGGTATGACTCGGCCGGTGTTCGAACCCGCGACCTCCTGCATCCGAGGCGCACGCTCTACCACTAGGCCACTATTAATAAGTGAAGCACTTGTAAAAAAAATATGGAAACTTTTAGGCTGTTACTCGTACATATTTTTTCTACCGTTTTCTTTGTTTTCACACATCAAAAAACGTCGACCCACCATTTCAATGACAGTTTTAAAAACATTATGTTGTATTTATTGAGGTGTAAGACGCACTGCCTTCCCAGTGACTTTATAACCAGTAAGTACACATTATACAAGCTCCAGTATAACCAGGCAAAAAGAAAAACAGTCTGCTGTAACTTTGCAATAAGTACAAAAGCAGGAAATTGTTATAGACAGTGTCAAAAATAAATTTTCATATTTGTATTTGTAATGAGTGACAATTTTAATGTCCCTCCCCTACCTGTTGAAGTTGCAATTAACGCATGTACATCTATCACATATCTAAAGCAAAATAAATTCTGTAAAATACATTTTAAAGTAATTTATTTTCCCCCAAAAGATACGCTTAAGGTTTTGGGGAGACGTAGGTCATGTTAAATTCTTCATCATTTTCTGTCAGTCTTATAACATTATCACCCATGTTTGACTGAACTGTTCTTTTGTTGCTTCCTATCGGTAGGGGTATCCGTGTTATTCGACTCGGTAGGGGTATCTGTGTTATTAGACTCGGTATGTGGTATCTGTGTTATTCGACTCGGCAGGGGTATCTGTATTATTCGACTCGGTAGGGGTATCTGTGTTATTGGACTCGGTATGGGGTATCTGTGTTATTCGACTCGGTATAGGGTATCTGTGTTATTGGACTCGGTATGGGGTATCTGTGTTATTCGACTCGGTAGGGGTATCTGTATTATTCGACTCGGTATGGGTATCTGTGTTATTCGACTCTGTTGGGGTATCTGTGTTATTCGACTCGGTAGGGGTATCCGGGTTATTCGACGCGGTATAGGTATCTGTGTTACTCGACTTGGTATGGGTATCTATGTTACTCGACTCGGTATGGGTATCCGGGTTATTCGACTCGGTATGGGTATCTGTGTTATTCGACTCGGTAGGGGTATCCATGTTACTCGACTCGGTAGGGGTATCCGGGTTATTCGACTCGGTATGGGTATCTTTGTTATTCGACTCGTTTATACTTTCTTTCATTTAAATGAGCATACGCTGTATCTAAGGTATGGATTACCGAAAAGAAAAAAAGAAGAAAAAACTCAACCCCATCCGAAATTAAATTTACATCCTTCTTTTCAATTTTGCTCTACATTAAAGTGTTCTATTTACAGCATGAGTTAATTCCCCTGTTAAAGGTATACACTGTCATCTTGGCGAAGTTTTGTGGTAGCTTACTAACGGGGGGGGGGGGGTGCGGTTGCTCCGGGCGCCAAAACCCCTTTGGACCTTCAACGTCACCCCGTGCGCTATTTTCCCAAGGTACGTCAATGAAGTCTTGTTTCAAAATAAAAAGAACTAGAAACAGAAATACTACTGTTATTACATATGATGTTGTTTTCTTTTCCTTAATCACAGCATGTACTTCAGTAGCAATAAAAATGTGTTTGGCGGTATTAATTTCCTTACTTAATGTATAAAATGTGTTTGACGATATCAGTTTCCTTGCATTGTTGGATAATATTTATGTGCACGTAAATTCAGGGGAGACAAATGTAAAAGGGTTATGACTATGAGCAAGTTATTTATTGTGACGGTAATAATGCAGCAAATCAGTCAGCATCTCTTTTAATAGAAAGCTTTTGGTATCTGGTTGTATATAACATTATCAATGTGTGTGTGTGTCAGTGAATTATGGACCCTAAGCCAAGAATAGACTCCATTCACTGATACAGTCATAGGTCAAAGATAATAGTGAGTATTAATATTGATAACACCTGCTGTTGAACTCGCACTGTTGATTCTGCCGTACCTAAGGGAATGCAGTGAATAAAATGTACGAGTTATTGGAGGACAGGACAAACGTGAATTTTTCCAACGACACTTTCGTCTGGACTTTACGTATATATGTAATCCAATTACAAGTAGGTGCAAGTTAAGTCTGACGTAAGTATACACTGTTTCAGATTTTAACTCTTTAGAAAAACCGCCGGTAAAATTAGGAATGGGCAAAGGTTTGGATTCTTTCTTCTTTTCGGCTTACAATATAAACCCTTTACTTAGGAATTTGATAATAAGTAGCCATACTGTTCAGAAACATTGCCAAAGAAAACAACAAACTCAAACAGCTTTTGTTTAAGATTTATCAAGTCCTGTTTCTATTGAGTTTAACGTTATCTTAAACTTGACTGGGTTCATCATTTTTAGGACAATTATCAACAACTGAGATTACAGTATTTGGAAATTGCAAAATATGGAGTTCTTTGCGACTGAACTGTTTAATTTGAAATTGTAACTCCATTTTAAAAGAGATTCAAGTAATTTAGTCTTGAAAAATCCAAGCTGTCATCTTACAGCTTTCCCAATTAGGGATATATTTGTTGGAGCCTAATCAGAAACATGTATTATTAAAAATTATATTATTATTAAAAATGTTATTATTAAATATTATTCAAAATGTTATTATTAATATATTATTAAAATGTTATTTTTAAAATATTATTTAAAAATGAGTTATTAATCTGAATGCGAGTATTAACTTTGTTCTGTCAAGTCTAAAAGAATTGTTTGTTCTGTCAAGTCTAAAATAATTGTTTGTTCTGTCAGGTCTAAAAGAATTGGACCAGACGTGTAACCGTGTGATTTATATCAAATCTTGTCCTGTGATTTAAATGAAACCGTATCCTATGATTTAAATCAAACCGTGTCCTGTGATTTATACAGAATCGTATTCTATCATTTATATTAAACCGTGTCCTTTGATCTATATCAACATTTGATTGGCGTCTAATAGAGCGGAAGTATTTTTTAAAAAAATTGACAATTAGTTTCCGCCGTTTCAAACTGCATTTCCTTGTGATGTTTTCTTTTTAATAAAAGACACACAATAAGGACAACAAACATTTAAAGGGAAGGATTGTGGACTTAGGGTACGTATAATAGACCAGACGTTTCTATAGGCAATTAATGGAGGTAACATGTTTGTCGTGGGACAGGAAATTAATGGAGGTAACATCTTTGCCGTGGGATGCATCCTGTGATTATGCTCCAAATGAAAACGTCTTAGACTTGTTTTAAAAAACGTGTTTATACAGTCCAAATAACTTCGTATTTTAAGGTCTGTGTCATTGTTTTGTGTGCCTTTTGGACGTTTTTACAGAAAACCTGGTCTTTGTATTTTAAGGACCGTATCATTCGTTTTGTTCTATGTGCCTTTTAGAAGTTTTAACAGAAAAAAATATATTTCGTATTTTGATGCCTGTATCATTGTTTGTTCTGTGTGCCTTTGTGGACGTTTTTACATTTTAAAAAAAGGTCTCGTATTTTAAGGACTGTATCATTGTTTGTTCTGTGTGCCTTTGTGGACGTTTTTACATTTAAAAAAATGTCTCGTATTTTAAGGACTGTATCATTGTTTGTTCTATGTGCCTTTGTGGACGTTTATACATTTAAAAAAATGTCTCGTATTTTAAGGACTGTATCATTGTTTGTTCTATGTGCCTTTGTGGACGTTTATACATTTAAAAAAATGTCTCGTATTTTAAGGACTGTATCATTGTTTGTTCTGTGTTCCTTTGTGGACGTTTTTACATTTAAAAAAAGGTCTCGTATTTTAAGGACTGTATCATTGTTTGTTCTGTGTGCCTTTGTGGACGTTTTTACATTTAAAAAAGGTCTCGTATTTTAAGGACTGTATCATTGTTTGTTCTGTGTGCCTTTGTGGACGTTTTTACATTTAAAAAAAGGTCTCGTATTTTAAGGACTGTATCATTGTTCGTTCTGTGTTCCTTTGTGGACGTTTTTACATTTAAAAAAGGTCTCGTATTTTAAGGACTGTATCATTGTTCGTTCTGTGTTCCTTTGTGGACGTTTTTACATTTAAAAAAGGTCTCGTATTTTAAGGACTGTATCATTGTTTGTTCTGTGTGCCTTTGTGGACGTTTTTACATTTAAAAAAGGTCTCGTATTTTAAGGACTGTATCATTGTTTGTTCTGTGTGCCTTTGTGGACGTTTTTACATTTTAAAAAAGGTCTCGTATTTTAAGGACTGTATCATTGTTTGTTCTGTGTGCCTTTGTGGACGTTTTTACATTTAAAAAAAGGTCTCGTATTTTAAGGACTGTATCATTGTTCATTCTGTGTTCCTTTGTGGACGTTTTTACATTTAAAAAAGGTCTCGTATTTTAAGGACTGTATCATTGTTCATTCTGTGTTCCTTTGTGGACGTTTTTACATTTAAAAAAGGTCTCGTATTTTAAGGACTGTATCATTGTTTGTTCTGTGTGCCTTTGTGGACGTTTTTACATTTAAAAAAAAGGTCTCGTATTTTAAGGACTGTATCGTTGTTTGTTCTGTGTGCCTTTGTTGACGTTTTTACATTTAAAAAAAGGTCTCGTGTTTTAAGGACTGTATCCTTGTATGTTCTGTTGCGTTTTGGAAGTTTTTACAGGAGAAACATGATTTCGTATTTTAAGGACTCTATCATTCTTTTTGTACAGTGTCCGTTTTTGGATGTTTTTAGTGTCATCTTTACGTTTTATATTTTGTCTTTCGGTGGATATCTATTTTGGTAGGAATGGAGTGTCTCTCCGCGGATTTTGGCAAGGTGTCTGGCATCTTCTTTGGTTTTAGCTAAGTAGTCTTTACTCAGCATTTCATAGCTAGGTTAGTTGTTATTTTACGTTAAACTCCATGAACACACACACACACACACACACGCACGCACACACAAACACACACGCACGCACACACCTCCAGAATAGGTCATAATGCCGACCATTTCCAATAAATGATTTTTTTATGAGAGACTATAAAATGAACAAGTAGGACATTGGGAATTTCTGGTAAAAAAAACAAAACCTTTACCTTCATTCTTGCTAAATGACAGTTTAAAGTGAAACTCGTACATTGACCTTATTCTTAGTCGTCGTGACAGCAAAGCAATCCACCCCTAAGGTGAAATGTTTTGCTCCCAAGTCATCACCCATGTATCAACATGTAGCCATTCATAGCAGTACGGTGTCGTCTGGTCTATGTATGTCTGAATGAAATGCACCTGCCCACCTTTTAAGAAATAAACAAGGCTGTATCAGATATTAATTATATTGGTAACTTAATAAGTACATAATGATTTCAGACTTGAATAAAAGACAAACTATACGTGATAAGGCCAAGCAATATATGTTTCCTGCTGCATTGGTAACAAAATTAGGATAGGTACATAGGGTGGTTTTCCAAACAAGAAAATATATTTAATGATTAGTATATATAATGTACTCAGCGCTTCAAGTATTTGGTTAAACCGGTTCCGTCAGATGCACAATTTTAATTATTGTTTTGATTTATTTTTTAAATATTTTTTTGACGGTTGGAGGGTGATGTGCTAGGGTCGCCACAGAAAAACATGGACAATCAGCCAACCGGAAATACGGAGGGGGGGGGGGGCTAAAATTTGGTGGTAAGTGTGCATACGATTACCGTACTTATTAGTGCTTCAGAATTAATGTCCAGCAACAGTCCACACATTTTTCTAAAGCTATCACACACACACACACACACACACACACACACACACATACATATTTATGTTTCATTATTCTTATATCATGGGGTGTCCTTGCTAAAAAAAAATAATTAAAAATTATATTTAGATCGGTAGATATAAGATGAAAAATATGCTTGTGAGCATTAATGTAGAAACAAGCAAGCAACATATGATCTGAGAAGCTAACATTTGTTTGAAAAAAACTTCCAAAAAATTGCAATGTAGAAATGAAGAGTGAACATAAAAACTGGCAACATTTCTGGCGATGAATTTGAAAATGGCCGAAACCTCAAACAACCTTAATATTATTAGCTGCATTGCAAATATCAGTCACGATTCCCAAGTTTATGTTACTAAGCAATATATGAAAAGAGACCGTATGGATTTGTTGAATGAAAGGAATCTTGCAAGAATGGAAAGAAAATTCGTGCATGCGTAATTATGTACAGTGTATTTGAAGTAGTTCTTGCAAGTGTTATTGTGTGCAGTGTACATTATTATAAATAGTTTTTCTTGCAGGCGTTATTATGTACACCGTATTAAAAATAGTCAGTGTATTATAGGTTTTTTTGCAGGCGTTATTATGTACACTGTATTAAAATAATACTTATTCTTAAAGGCGTTACTATGTACACTATTAAAAATAGTTATTCTTGTAGGCGTTATTATGTACACTGTATTAAAATAATAGTTATTCTTAAAGGCGTTACTATGTACACTGGTAAAAATAGTTATTCTTGTAGGCTTTATTATGTACACTGTATTAAAATAATAGTTATTCTTGTAGGCTTTATTATATACAGTGTATTATAAATAGTTTTTCTTGTAGACGTTATTATGTACACTGTATTAAAATATTTATTCTTTTAGGGGTTATTATATACATTGTATTCGAAATAATTATTATTGTCATACTTATAATCAACCAGCTTGACAAACAATTAAAAAAAGAAAATGAAAGGACGACAATCGCCGTCGTGTACCCGCAAATATATTGCTCCGTTTTGGTCCAAGTCCGAACAACCCTTGCTTGCATGCATTGAAGGAAAACAACCCATGCTTGTACACATTGAAGGAAAACAACCCATGCTTGTACACATTGAAGGAAAACCAACTTCTTCTGACCGACCGATTTTGTATTTATTATTAATCTTATTTGTTATGAATAAATTACCAGTTTCCTTATTGGGCGCCGTTCTAGCTCAGCTGGGAGAGCGTTGAACTTATAATCCAGAGGTCGTGGGTTTAATACCGGCGAAGGCCAGCCTGTGTCAGCTACCTTGGTGTGTCCAGGGGAAATGCACTGTATTAAAGTGTCTTTAAAATGCACAAAAAGAAACATTTTTATTATTATACTGGAATCCACAACTTCCCCGATGCACAGGATGTTGCCTTATTTGTAACCTACTGAATATACACGTGGGAAGCAGTATTTATCCGTACCTGTGATATTGTTTTGTCCATTTCAACTATGACACGATGAAAGTGATAGTGACTCGATAGTTCATGAGTTTGTCTAACGAATTGGCTTTCCATGACTTATTTACATCTAATTTATAAAGATAGGACTATACAGCCCCCCCCCCCCACCTCCATATTTTGCAGGACGATATTGAAGAATTCCAAAAAGCGAGTATCTGATTTCTTACATCGAGGTTTTTTTTTGTTGTTGTTGCGAGTATTAGCAGATTGTGGAAGTCCTTTCTATATACGTCAATCAAATGTGCTGAATCTTTTGAAAGCCAATTGATACCTTTTCAAAATTAGTACGGTCACATTCGTTCTGAAACAGTCTTTTACAGCTGTTGACGTTGCGGTTTGCAACAATACCATTACTGTGTAGCATCAAGCAAACCAGGAGTCTTTTATTTTTATCTTACTGCTTTGGTGGTGGTGGTGGTGGTGGGGTAGAAAACCTTGTATCTCCTTGCTTTGAGGCACAGCAGACCACCGTGCATCTCCTTGCTTTGAGAGGCGGTAGACCACCGTGTAGTTCATTGCTCTGAGACGCGGTAGACCGACGTGTATCTTCATAATGTTGATTCGTCTGGGAGCCACGATAACTCGGTTGGTAGAACGCAGATTCGTAATCCCGTGGTTGCGGATTTGATACCCAAGCAGGCTAACGCATGTTCACTACTTTAAAAGTGTCGTTCAAACCAACAAAACGGAATGCATCACCATTACTTACTGTAGAGTTCAGCATCGTTGTTTTGTTTAATTTTTGGAACAGTTCCAAATTTTAATGCAACCAACAAATATAGATATGCAGGTTGGGCGAGTTGGGTAGTCGTATGACTAGCTACGCAAATGACAAGCACCAGGTCAGATTTCGTGAAGTGTTATCTCGTTAATCAGTGAAATAAAGTTATAACGAATACTGTAATCACAATTTTTGAGACTTAAAATCGTCGTCATAAGGATTTCAGGATGACATGGCCCGGTGTAAGATGGTTGAAGTTTCCTAAGCTGATATTAAGCGGCCACCCAATATTGCCGACGCGCGGTGGCGGCGAGTTCCAACTATTCGATCTGTAGTGGACATCCATTATAAATGTCAAACTATGTACAAACGGGGTGGGATGGGCAAGAGGAAACACGGACTACACAACAAACTTCATCAAGTCATCTTTCGTCGTGTAGTGGATTGGATCAAAATGTATTTGTATTCGTCAATATGTATGTATTTTCATTCACGTACTCTAATGATATTAGTTCAAGGCATGGATGAAAATACAGGTTCGTTTTTCTTTTAATACTGCGTTAAATCTTGATAAGATCTGTAGTTACCTATTTTATAACAATGACCTGTTTCATAAGTGACATTTCCTGAGTGATGTGCTAGTATGCCTGGGATCTAGAGCCCTAGATTGTGGTGGCAGCACCAGCTTTGTCTCTTACGTTTTATCAAACCATATCTCGCAGATATGACACTTGTTGACTTCTCCAGAAGTATGTTCACTAGTTAAACTGATACTCTATTCTTGTGCGCAGTTGACAACTCTGTGAACATCCCATGCACTTCACACTTGAACCATTCACACGATGCTTTCGACGAGGATGAAATAATGAACTTTGAAGCAAATTACATTAGACTTGTGCTACTTCGAGTCGCGTGCCTGGCTTATACCTTCATTCTTTTACACGGCAAGTGCATTTGTTTTCTATATTTTAACGATCACTGATTATAAACCAGAGGTTAGTGGGAGTTTGTTAAGATAACAGTTTTCTTGGAACGTAAGCGAAATCGAGGCTTCGGTGCATAACTGGACAGCTCAATACCACCCCCCCCCCCTTTTCTTTTCGTTTTGAACTCCACCATAATCTGACACACATATATGGATTTGTAAAAGACTTCTTTAATCACGTAAGAAGTAATAAACTCAGTTATCAGTGTTGGCAATACAATATTCAAACCTTTGACAATATCACGTGGTACGCCTAGTGGGTAGTATCCGATGACCTTTCTTGTGTGATACGTTAACTAGGGCATTCGCCGATTGTGAACTTCTGTTACAAGCATGTGAGAGTGCTGTCATGTGTTGATGATAGGATTTGTATTATACTTTGAAAATGGTCCGCAATTTTTTTTTTATTTCTCAGATCTTTGGCTGACTGACAATTAATTTGGGTAAGACAGAAAGTGTTATGTTTGGGTTCAAGAAAAATGGTAAAATTATTAAATAATTAATAGTATACAGAATAATGCGTAATGGCTACACAGTCTATTTTTAGACGTGTTCTTAAATATCTAGATAAACATGTAATGGCTACAAGTCTATTTTTAGATCTGATTTGAAATATCTTTATAAGCTTATGTCAAGTAGTATACTATATAAATATAGTAAATTCCATGTTAAAGTTTGGATGGTCACTATGAAAGGACAAAGGGAGGAAGTCTTTCAGTGTTGGTCATATTTTGATTACATAATACATGCAACCTCTTTTCTCTGTATGTTTTTATAGCAATAGCAAGATTTTGTGATGATGCCCTAAAGCGAGTAAAAACTATTTATACTAAATTTATCACTGATAAATGTTTACATATATGCTTTCAATTAGGTATTGTTTAATATAGCATAATAAGTCCGTTTACTAGAAACTCTAAGGGATTCTGACCATGATTATATGAACTGGATCATTTGTTAATTAGACAGTGAGTAATCGTGAACTGTATCATATAGTCTTTGTTAATTAGACAGTGGTAATCATCAACTGTATCATATAGTCTTTGTTAATTAGACAGTGGTAATCATGAACTGGATCATATAGTCTTTGCTAACTAGACTGAGTAATCATGAACTGAATCATATAGTCTTTGATAATTAGACAGTGGTAATCATCAACTGTATCATATAGTCTTTGCTAACTAGACTGAGTAATCATGAACTGTATCATATAGTCTTTGATAATTAGACAGTGGTAATCATGAACTGTATCATATAGTCTTTGTTAATTAGACCATGGTAATCATGAACTGTATCATATAGTCTTTGTTAATTAGACAGTGAGTAGTCATGAACTGTATCATATAGTCTTTGTTAATTAGACAGTAAGTAATCATGAACTGTATCATATAGTCTTTGTTAATTAGACAGTGAGTAATCATGAACTTTATCATATAGTCTTTGTTAATTAGACAGTGGTAATCATGAACTGTATCATATAGTCATTGTTAACTAGACAGTGAGTAATCATGAACTGTATCATATAGTCTTTGTTAATTAGACAGTGGTAATCATGAACTGTATCATATAGTCTTTGTTAATTAGACAGTGAGTAATCATGAACTGTACCATCTAGTCATTGTTAATTAGACCATGGTATTCATGAACTGTATCACATAGTCTTTGTTAATTAGACAGTGGTAATCATGAACTGGATCATATAGTCTTTGTTAATTAGACAGTGAGTAATCATGAACTGGATCATATAGTCTTTGTTAATTAGACCGTGGTAATCATGAACTGGATCATATAGTCTTTGTTAATTAGACAGAGAGTAATCATGAACTGGATCATATGGTCTTTGTTAATTAGACAGTGAGAAATCATGAACTGGATCATATAGTCTTTGTTAATTAGACTGAGTAATCATGAACTGGATCATATAGTCATTGTTAATTAGACAGTGGTAATCATGAACTGGATCATATAGTCTTTGTTAATTAGACAGTGGTAATCATGAACTGTATCATATAGTCTTTGTTAATTAGACAGTGGTAATCATAAACTGTATCATATAGTCTTTGTTAATTAGACAGTGGTAATCTAATCATAAATTGTCTCATATAGTCTTTGTTAATTAGACAGTGAGTAATCATGAACTGGATCATATATCACAACATTCTATTGATTCAGCCATAAATATGGCAGTCCTAATTCATCATGTATACATTATATATATACATTTGATTTGGTCTTTCAATTTAAATATATTTTTGACTGAAAAAGTTCATGGCTTGATAAAACACCAGACCCAAATTTTATCATTTATATGTCACGTTTGTGATTTGGCAATCTTCCAAGATGGTCACATCAACATTTGTAACATTGTTAACTTTCAGGATATTTGTTTATAATTTCAAATGCACATTTTCCACAAGGCTTGCATAGTGAAACCCCTTTACCTGAACATCACCAAAATGCATTCCAGTAATTACTAACAAATAAAATGCAACTTTTCCAAGGAAATTGCCTATATTCACTTAGACAGTTTGTTTGTTTGATGTACTGGTCGATCCTTCATTCTTAAATAACACAGTTCCAAGATATATAAAAAAAATTCACAACCCTGAGTTGTTTTTCCCATAATAAAATTAAGTGGTTGTGTGTCTTTTTTATATATATCAAAACAGTATTTAGTGGTAATGACAATCAGTAAACATTCAAGTAATTTAACATTAATTGTCAAATATATTTTGATTTAGCAGATAATACATAATTGTCTGCATACAGTAAAATAAAACATGCCCTCAAGGTTAGCATAGATATTGAATTTGATCATTATTAAAGAACAAAAATAAATGCAGAGGTAAAGAAACTCCTTGCTTGACACCAGTATTTTTTAAAACCACATACTTGGAAGGAATCATTATGAAACACTTGACCACGTTGACTTTCGTCTTGAAGTAATTTATAGAAATTTTGTGTTTGGTCCTGGTTAGAGTTTTTTAATTACATTTCCTTAATCTATTGATGGATTTTGTTCATACGTGTAAGGATGAAACCAAGACGTTGATCTTTTTATCAAGATGACAGTCAAAGAAGATAAGCATAGTTTTTATTTGTACTTGAATTGATAATTCATTCTGCAGCATGGTAGCTTATTCCTTTGACCTTGTATTCAAATCCATTGTAGTAAAAGATCCATGTCAAGGTGTTTTGTTGAAGCCTTTTTTAAAATTTGTTTATATTTCCTAAACCCCATGGTGGGTTTTGTTCATGCTTGTGATGAATCATTATAAACACATTCCACATATTCATAGTTTACATTTTTTACCTTAGTGAAAGCGATAAAAATTTGAATTAAGTTTATTTAAACTTTTTTCGTTTGTTTATATTTCTTTAATCTCCTTCTGAAGGACATTCTTTATATTTGCATGACTCATTATGAAACAGACAATTCATTTTGTCACATGCTTGGTGATCCTTTGACCATGGGTCAGGGTAAAAAAATTTTCATCAAAGTTTTGGTTTCAGTTTTGAATTTACTTATATTTTTTAAACAACTTGATAGCTTTTATTCGTAATTGGAATCAGTTATTCTGAAGCTCAGACAATTCATTCTGTGATACACTCTGTTGACCAGGGGTCATGCTTAAAGTCATAGAAAATTTGTTTTTATCATATTGGTTTATAAACCATTACAGTGCTAAGATTTAATTCTTCGTGGACCTCATTGATGTAGCTAGGGTTATAAAAACAATATGTTAAGATTGTGGTCCAAATTTGCCGATTTCCTTATTCTCCGGATGGATCTTTCTTCATACTTGGAATGCTCATTAAGAGGCTAAGACAGTTAATTCAGTAACATGCCTGCTGGTTCATTAAACCTTGGGTCAAAGTTGTGGAAATAACATATATTCAAAGGTTTTGTGCACATTTAAAAAAATTAATATGCTCACTCCTTTAACCTTGGGTCAAGGTCATGATCATTGAAATTTGCTGATATGGTTTTGGTTACAATTGTTTCATTTGTCTATATTTCCTAAAACCCATGATTGGTTTCAGGAATTCTTTAAAGAAATCATTACCATATTAATATCGTTCACTGAACAAAACACTTGCTGTTTTGACTTTTGAGTCAGCCATATAAAAACTGGTCATGGTTTTGGTTGAAGTATTTGTCATTTGCTTTTATTTTCTAAACCCCATTCTAGATTTTGTTCAGACTTGTGAAGTTGGGATTATGTTTGGGTACAAAATGAATTCTGAGATTTGCTCACTCACCCCTTTGATCCTGAGGTTATATTAATACATGCAGGTAAAGAAAAGAGCATTATTTTTTAGTTATTTTTAAATTCTATTTTTCTTTATTTTATAATCTATTAATTCTATGATGTTCTCAGTCACAGCTTTGTAAAATTTGCACCAAGAGTTTTGTTAAAGATTTATATTCACTTAGTTATGTTTTGCAAACCCCTTAGTTAATTTTGTTAATACTTGGAGTGAATCAAGCGGAAGCCAAGTCCATTCATTCTCTGAATGCTTTCGTGCTCCTTTGATTTCACAGAAGATTTACAGTCGCGTTTTGGTCAAAGTTTTTCCATTTGCATTTTCCCATGATGCGTTGATGAATGAGGATCAAGACAGTACATTAGTGTCAAGGGCATGCCCCTTTGACCTTGGAGTCCGCGTTTGATTAAATTTGTGCAACTCACCCCAGGAATAGTCTTAAAGGTATCAGGAACTCTTTTTGCCTTGCTGGACATTTTGTAGGGTTAATCTCATCAACACCACATGAGTGGTTATGGGACTTGGAAACTCCATTTTATCTCTCTCCTTCTGGAGAGAAGTACTGGGAAGAACAGTTATGTCGTCACCTTGGGAGCAGGTGCACGAGGGCAGTGTGATTTCTATCATGGTGGATACAGATAAGGTCAGAGAGGAAGCAGTTGTGACAGTTCCTTCCCTTAATTGTTGTCCCCATTGTCCCACCTATTAGTCAGATGTTGGAGAAAGAGGAAGTTTGAAGTTTACCATATTATTTTCCCCCATCTAGATAAGTTTCTGGTGCCTCCCCCGTTCTAAAGTATGCTTTCTGAGCCCCCCCCCCCCAGTCTAGATAGGCTTCCTGGGGCCACCTTCAGTCTATATAGGTTTTCTGGGACCTCGGATAGTGTAAGTAGACTTTCTGGGGACTCTACCAGCCTAGATAGATTTTCTGCGGACTCCCCATTCTGTATATGATTTCTAGGGACTCCCCCAGTTATTTTTTTCTCATGCTCATCTACTCTGGAATTGTCTAGGAGTGAAAGCTTGTGGTTGTAATGAAGATGTTGTGTTGATCATGCTCCTCATGGAGTTTGTTTATCTTTGCCTTCAAGTCATCTTAGGAATTGCCTGACCATAGCAAAAATCTTTGAAAGGCTGCACCACTTGAGTTTGAGATACACTTTGAAGTTCTTTGTCTCTCAGTAGCATCACAGGATTTGAGGGACCAAGCAACATAGGTCCTTGGAAGCAACTCTAGGTCCAACACTAACATTGATTTGGTTTCCGTATTTGCCAGCCAGGGTTTCAGGCTACCATCTTCCATTCCTCCACTTCCTACCAAGGTCCCATTCTTGGTCAGATCTGCTGGAGATGATCAAGACAGGCTTCTTTGCCCATTTAGGGCTTTAAGGTTTTATATGGTTTCCATGAAAGGGGGAAGGACTTATCCCATTCAGCCTCTTCTCTGAAATCTTGGTAGTCACCATCAAGAGAGATTATCAGTCCACAACTGAGAGGAACATTTATTTCATGATAATTGAAGCTATTGCTACTTCATAAGCCAATTTGAATCACTCTTTGGGTGACATTATGAGAGTCACCTTCGATGGTCTTGTACTACCTTTTCATTTACTGTTGATCTTTGGCACATCAGAACCAAGGTGATTTTCATTGTGTCCGAAAGTGACAGCGCAGCATGTGGTCGAACATTCCACCAGTAGTGAAATCTCCTACCATAAGGGTATGTCCAGTAGTTGTTTATACCAGTTTTCTTTAGGCCATCAACTTTCATCCCAGCTGGTGAATTCAATAATGCATTGAAAATAATCATTCTTACCAGCCCATCTGATGTCCATTTTCATGCAAAGTCAAAAGATGATGTTCCATATATTGGCCATGACTTGGTGTCAGTCTGGGATCATGTTCTTGTCAAATCATGTCCTTCAGTACTAATTGAAGGAGGGAATAATTAGCTTTAACTTTGGTCTAGGAGTCTTGCTAAAGCAGAGCAGTGTAGTAGTAGCAGGTAAGTACATGTAATGAATTTTAGTTTTACCTATACTCACCATCCTACCTCCAAAATACCCCACTGCATTTTCAAAATTTTGTGGCCAAGTTAAATGTAGTTAAGAACTTTGCCATTTAATTGGGGGCATCCATGTCACATTTTTTAGTTTGCAAAATTAATCACATCAAGTTTTCAAGTGACTACAAGAAGACCATTCTCTTTCAGCATGAGATTCTACTGTTGTAGCCATGGCAACTGAATCAGTGCAGCTAAGCAACAGACAGGAACTTGTGGAGGGCTTGGATACAGAGCAAGTGTTTGATTACCTCATCCAACATGGAGTCTTAGATACAGAGAAGGTCACAATCATTCGAGAGGAAGAAACACAGATCAATCAAAACATCACCCTTCTTAAGTTCCTTGAGGGTGCAGGCTCAACTGCCTTGGCTCTCTTCATCAATGCTCTTCGACAGTCTGGGCAGTTACGACTTGCAAGCTCCATTGACGAGTCTGGACGAATTAAACCTGTTGTTGGTTCAGGTAGAAACATGTATAATGACATTAGCAGAAAAATAAAATTGCCTTTGTGCACTATTAGTTCTTTTTACCTTTTGGCTGAGTGTGGCAACTATCAGAAACAAAGTATCACTTCACAGAAATTCCAAAGAAATAAGGAACATTTTAATTGACACAAGGATAATGAAACCACTAATATTCATTAATGTTAACAGAGCTTATCTTGATCATGTAAGTGCTTGACTTATACATGATCCACTGTACTCACGTGCTTTACTTTTAGATCAGCCAACATGGGCTTGACCTTTAGATCAATTATTATAATTAAGCATTTGAAGCGTCACTTTATTCTGGAGTTGAGAACTGAGACACTTTCATTGATTATCTAAAAGGATGAATGATGGAGGATGCATTTTTCATTGGTTATTTAATTGGCAAGGATGAATAATCGTGGACATGCATTGTCTCATTGATAACCTAAATTGCAAGGGTGAAAGATGGAGGATATATTTTTTATTGATGACCTAATTGGTTGTAATGAATGATGGGGGACATACATTTTTTCATTGAATATATAATTAATTACAATGAATGATGGGAGACATACATTTTTTCATTGATTATCTAATTCTAATATTTTCCTGTAATTTATAGATTACGGTAAACAAGAAATACAAAATTGAAAAGAAAAGTGCAAGAGAAGTATTTTAAATAATGTACAGTAGTTTGTTTTTCATAGCTAATATAATTGCTGTTATCTTTCATTTTGTGTACTTTTATTTGTGTGTTCAATTTATTTCAGGTGTGGCACACATGCCTAGTCCAACCATATATAATAGCTTATATGTCAGATATTTAATAAGATCAATAGTAAAAATGCTTGGAAAACCCTTTTATGTCTGTCTTTCTGCCTCTCTATGACCACTCTTGGTCTCTCTCTCTCTCTCTCTCTCTATATATATATATATATATATATATATATATATATAAATGGCATACATACATACATATTATAATATCCAGCAGCATACAAATAGCGTGTTTACAACTATGTTACAGTTGTGGAGCTTTGGTCTTAAGAACCATTTACAATATTTAAATATTTTAGAATAGGGAGTAAAGTTCATTGCATCCATTGCTTTAAACCAAGAGAGACTTTTTTAAACTTCATTTGAATTATTATTTAAAGCAAGAGTGATAAGGATCATCTTACAGTAGCAGTTTTCACAGCAATAAAAATTAATAAAGGTTGAGAGTGTACTGATGTATTTGCTAGCTAATCTTTTGGATGACTATACCCTATAGAAGGTGAAAACATGTCATGGGGGATCAAACCAATTGTAGTGAACTCTGAATCAGATGAAAATGGGCATTAAATGAAGTCATGGTGTGCAAAGAGTACCATGCACCATCAGGAAAGAGTTGGGACATAAATCATGCACTGTTGCCATCTTCGAATGGTATTGACATATATTGTGCACTGTGCACCATCTGCAAGGCTATAAAGTGTGACAAATGTGGATATAAGAAAATTCTCCATTATGTCCAAATAAATCTTCATTAGAAACAGTAAACCCATCCCAAGTCAGACCCAATTAACATTGATAACACCATTGCCAAAAGGCAAGCCTGAATATGCTGCAAGGCAGGACCATACAAATGAATGAGGATGGCAATACAGAAGTGAATGAGTATATGCCATGAAGTGAATGAGGATGGCCATGAAGTGAATGAGGATGGCCATAAAGTGAATGAGGATGGCCATGAAGAAGTGAGTGATTATGACCATGAAGTGAATGAGGATGGCCATAAAGTGAATGAGGATGGCCATGAAGTGAATGAGGATTGCAATAAAGAAGTGAATGAGTATATGCCATGAAGTGAATGATTATATGCCATGAAGGGAATGAGGATGGCCATAAAAGGAATGAGGATGGCCATAAAGAAGTGAGTGATTATGGCCATAAAGTGAATGAGGATGGCCATGAAGAAGTGAGTATGGCCATAAAGTGAATGAGGATGACCATGAAGAAGTGAGTATGGCCATGAAGTGAATGAGGATGGCCATGAAGAAGTGAGTATGGCCATAAAGTGAATGAGGATGACCATGAAGAAGTGAGTATGGCCATGAAGTGAATGAGGATGGCCATGAAGAAGTGAGTATGGCCATAAAGTGAATGAGGATGACCATGAAGAAGTGAGTATGGCCATGAAGTGAATGAGGATGGCCATGAAGAAGTGAGTATGGCCATAAAGTGAATGAGGATGGCAATAAAGAAGTGAATGAGTATATGCCATGAAGTGAATGAGGATGGCCATGAAGTGAATGAGGATTGCCATAAAGTGAATGAGGATGGCCATAAAGTGAATGAGGATGGCCATGAAGTGAATGAGGATGGCCATAAAGTGAATGAGGATGGCCATAAAGAAGTGAGTGATTATGGCCATAAAGAACTGAATGAGGATGGTCATGAAGTGAATGAGGATTGCCATAAAGTGAATGAGGATGGCCATGAAGTGAATGAGGATTGCCATAAAGTGAATGAGGATGGCCATGAAGTGAATGAGGATGGCCATAAAGTGAATGAGGATGGCCATAAAGAAGTGAGTGATTATGGCCATAAAGAACTGAATGAGGATGGTCATGAAGTGAATGAGGATTGCCATAAAGTGAATGAGGATGGCCATGAAGTGAATGAGGATGGACATAAAGTGAATGAGAATGACCATAAAGTGAGTGAGCATGACCATGAAGTGAATGAGGATGGCCATGAAGGGAATGAGGATGGCCATAAAGAAGTGAGTGATTATGGCCATAAAGAACTGAATGAGGATGGTCATGAAGTGAATGAGGATTGCCATAAAGTGAATGAGGATGGCCATGAAGTGAATGAGGATGGCAATGAAGTGAATGTGGATTGCCATAAAGTGAATGAGGATGGCCATGAAGTGAATGAGGATGGCCATAAAGTGAATGAGGATGGCGATAAAGAAGTGAGTGATTATGGCAATAAAGAACTGAATGAGGATGGTCATGAAGTGAATGAGGATTGCCATAAAGTGAATGAGGATGGCCATGAAGTGAATGAGGATGGCCATAAAGTGAATGAGGATGACCATAAAGTGAATGAGGATGGCCATGAAGAAGTGAGTATGACCATGAACTGAATGAGGATGGCCATGACGTGAATGAGGTACTGCTATGGTACAAGTGAACAAGGCATTAGGTTCTTTAGAGTTATTGGTACTGCTATGGTACAAGTGAACAATTCAATGGGTTCTTTAGAGTTATTGGTACTGCTATGGTACAAGTGAACAAGTCAATGGGTTCTTTAGAGTTATTGGTACTGCTATGGTTCAGGTGAACAAGTCAGTGGGTTCTTTAGAGGGATTGGTACTGCTATGGTACAAGTAAACAAGGCATTGGGTTCTGTAGAGGTGTTGGTACTGCTATGGTACAAGTGAACAAGGCATTGGGTTCTTTAGAGATATTGGTACTGCTATGGTACAAATGAACAAGGCAATGGGTTCTTTAGAGGTATTGGTAAATGTACTGCTATGGTACAAGTAAACAAGGCATTGGGTTCTTTAGAGTTATTGGTACTGCTATGGTACAAGTGAACAAGTCAATGGGTTCTTTAGAGTTATTGGTACTGCTATGGTACAAGTAAACAAGGCATTGGGTTCTTTAGAGATATTGGTACTGCTATGGTACAAGTGAACAAGTCAGTGGGTTCTTTAGATGTATTGGTACTGCTATGGTACAAGTGAACAAGGCATTGGGTTCTTTAGAGATATTGGTACTGCTATGGTACAAGTGAACAAGGCAATGGGTTCTTTAGAGTTATTGGTACTGCTATGGAACAAGTGAAAAAGGCAATGGGTTCTTTAGAGTTATTGGTACTGCTATGGTACAGGTGAAAAAGACAATGGGTTCTTTAGAGGTATTGGTACTGCTATGGTACAAGTGAACAATGCAATGGGTTCTTTAGAGTTATTGGTACTGCTATGGAACAAGTGAAAAAGGCAATGGGTTCTTTAGAGTTATTGGTACTGCTATGGTACAGGTGAAAAAGACAATGGGTTCTTTAGAGGTATTGGTACTGCTATGGTACAAGTAAACAAGGCATTGGGTTCTGTAGAGTTATTGGTACTGCTATGGTACAAGTGAACAAGGCATTGGGTTCTTTAGAGATATTGGTACTGCTATGGTACAAATGAACAAGGCAATGGGTTCTTTAGAGATATTGGTATATGTACTGCTATGGTACAAGTAAACAAGGCATTGGGTTCTGTAGAGGTGTTGGTACTGCTATGGTACAAGTAAACAAGACATTGGGTTCTGTAGAGGTGTTGGTACTGCTATGGTACAAGTGAACAAGGCATTGGGTTCTTTAGAGATATTGGTACTGCTATGGTACAAGTGAACAAGTCAATGGGTTCTTTAGAGATATTGGTACATGTACTGCTATGGTACAAGTGAACAAGTCAGTCGGTTCTTTAGAGTTATTGGTGCTGCTATGGTACAAGTGAACAAGGCAGTGGGTTCTTTAGAGATATTGGTAGTGCTATGGTACAGGTGAAAAAGGCAATGGGTTCTTTAGAGATATTGGTAGTGCTATGGTACAGGTGAAAAAGGCAATGGGTTCTTTAGAGGTATTGGTCTCCAAAAACAAATTTAGGCTATAGATATTTAATGTATTTCCTTTGAAATTATGTTCATTGCTACACTTTTTCCAGTCGGTGTAAAGCTCAGGGTGTGATGTGTGGGTAAGCATTATGATGTAAAAAAGGAAGACATTTTTGCATGCATCCAATCAGAAGAATGGGTATATTGATACATAATGGATGTACAGTTTCAGTGCAGTTACATGTATACATTGCAGTATGTCTACTTCAGCTACTAAGTAAGATCTTATTGTCACATTTATATGTGTGTTCAAATGTGACAGAATACACAAATAAGTAAATTTTGACTCTTGAGCTTAAATGTTATTTGCAGCACTTGGTCATTTAAATATTTCATGCTATCTCAGCTGAAAGATTCATATCTGTATTTTTCAGGATATTGGGAAAAGCCAAGATACAAAGGTAAGATAGAGGCAAGCACTGAGCTGTGTATTTACCGTCTGTCTCAGAAAACTTGAAGACAATATAAAATATTTCCCTGTTTTGATTTATTGTGATGAATTATTTACTTGTGATTTTTTTTTAAAATTCAAACTTAAAAACTGAGGCTTTAGAAAATTATGATGTCTTACTAAAAATAGTTTGACCATTAATACACAGTACATGTAACATGAATTGCTGAAAATCCATATTCTCATGGCAGACTTGAATCCTTTCTGCTGTTCCTGTCATGGGTTTAGATGTAGTGGTCATCTGTCCACATTGTGGCTGGTAGTGGATGGATTAAGTTTGATTGCCTCAATTAGAAAGCTAATTATGTAGCTACATTGAGTGGAACTTACTTGTCAGCTCAGTTACAATACATGATACACAGTGCTCTTGTTAAGTTCAACACAATGCCATTTAATATTCAAATACTTGACTATGAAAATACATTTGGAAATCTGTATTGCAAGAGACAAAAAGATAAATTTCCAAGCAAATAATCCAGAGTCTATTTAGGTGCCTCACAAAATATACAACTTTTAATGAAAATAACTTGCAGGTATTACCCGCATTTCATTATGTTATTAAAATAAAAATGCAAGAAATGCTGTGATACATTGTTTCATCTTCCCAGTCACTTTAAAATTGTTTGATTAACTTATTCCCACATCATGAAATGCACACAGCCTGTAATGAAATGCACACATCACTCAACAAAATACAATCTATTCTGGTGCACACAGCCATATCCAAAATACAACTAGTCCACAGAGTTTTCCCCAAAATACAATGTCTACAAGTCCAGAAACCCTATCCAATGTACCTCTACTAGTCCACACAGCCCTATTCAAAATACCTCTACTAGTCCACACAGCCCTATTCAAAATACCTCTACTAGTCCACACGGCCCTATTCAAAATACCTCTACCAGTCCACACAGCCCTATCCAATGTACCTCTACTAGTCCACACAGCCCTATTCAAAATACCTCTACCAGTCCACACAGCCCTATCCAGTGTACCTCTACTAGTTCACACAGCCCTATTCAAAATACCTCTTCTAGCCCACATAGCCCCTTAGAAAATAAAACCTCTACTAGCTCACACAGCCCAATCCAAAAATACAACCTCTTCTAGTCAACACAGCCCTATCCAAAATACCTTTTCTAGCCCATACAGCCATATCTGAAATACAAACTGTACTAGCCTACACAGCCCTATTCAAAATACAACCTCCACTAGCCCATAGAATTTGCATTTCAAATGCAAATGCCCATGCAACACATTTTCTCAGGAAATAGACGTAAGTTTACTTTTAGTTTACATTCTGTTTTGAAACATATGTTGCTGCATCCTGTAAGCTACAGCTTAAAAATTGTACTTAAAATTGTTGGTTTGGTCATGTTTTTTTTATTTTTTATTGTTGTCTTTTTATTTTTTTATGGACAGGTGAAAAAGTGTCATCACTTAAATATCTTTTGTAGGAGACAAACTTGTATTTATATTCAATTAATGCAGATGCAATTTATTTGGTACAGTACAGATGCAATTTATTTGGTACATTATAGATGCAATTTATTTGGTACATTACAGATGCAATTTATTTGGTACAGTACAGATGCAGTTTATTTGGTACAGTACAGATGCAATTTATTTGGTACAGTATAGATGCAATTTATTTGGTACAGTATAGATGCAATTTGGTACAGTACAGATGCAATTTATTTGGTACAGTATAGATGCAATTTATTTGGTACAGTACAGATGCAATTTATTTGGTACAGTATAGATGCAATTTAGTACAGTATAGATGCAATTTATTTGGTACAGTACAGATGCAATTTATTTATTTAGTACAGTACAGATGCAGTTTATTTATTTGGTACAGTATAGATGCAATTTATTTGGTACAGTACAGATGCAGTTTATTTATTTGGTACAGTACAGATGCAATTTATTTGGTACAGTACAGATGCAATTTATTTGGTACAGTATATTCTTTAAACCCACATACTGCAAAAATGATTCGTGATGTCAGCAATTATTGTTCATCAAGTTACTACTTTCTTACATTTTGACCTAATTATTCTTTTTAAGAAGTTGTCATGAATACAAATAAAGCATTTGTTAATAAAGGACAAGGACCAAATGTGCTTAGCACTTAGACCAACTATGTGAAATTGAAGAAATTATGCCCTTAATTGCCCACATGGCAATGTAAACTTTTTGGGACCAACATTAAGACTACAGTAACTTAAAACTTTGGACTAGTTTAGTTGAAAGCAATAGTAACTGAAGGTTAATTGCCTGAAGATATACATATGGATAGTATTGAGAAAAAAAAAGGTGAATCCAGTTGGTATATGGGGATGAGGTAAATCGTGTTTTCCATATTATATTAGCAGTTAATATTTCTTTAGTAGCAGTTGATTTCTCCTGGACAACCATCATCAACTTGCAATTCAACAAAAATGCAAACTATTATGCAAACAGAATTGTCAAATGGGTACAGTTGTATTTACCATACAGTTTCATTTTAGCTTTATCTAAGTGGAATTTCTTTCTGTTTGTACGTATTTCCTGTTGTTTAACTTTTACTGTATTATGCTTAAGGTATGAAATTGACAACTGTCATGGTTGAATTTATGGGGTCCAGATATATCCCATCAGTTTGTTTAGTGTGTTTACTCACATAGCAGATGCATGAGAATCATCAAGAAGTGCCGTACAATGCACATTGGCTGCAATACAATCATTGATGGACTTCCTCTTGACTGACTGGATTTGCAATAGACTTGGGGGGAAGACCACCAGACTGAGTGGATATCCACTACTTGTAGTTTGCACTTAATCCCTTGCCTCTATCAGTTGACATCCACTGGATTAAGTGTGTACTCCATAATCTTTAATGCATATTGCATATTCTGACTGGCTAATCAGATGGGCTCCATGTCAACAAGCTACAGTATGCAGAAAGTTTATTGACCATTTTTCACTCAGGCACATGGAAGGTACTGTCGGGAGTGGATCAGTTAATTGGGAAATGTTAGGTCTCTAGCTACATTTCTCTCACCAGGTGCAACTTTTACTTGGCTTTACTTAAAAGAGTCAATTCATTCTGGGTAGTTTGTGGATTACCATTGCATCCCAAAAAGGATTTACTACAGGTGCTAATATCAAATGTCACAAGTCAACTGAATAAATTTCACAACAGATCATTGTAAATCCCGAGATTTCAGTGCATTGGGGTGTACTTCAGCAGACAAGAGTGGAAATAGGTCAGTTCACTTTGTGTTGTTGTTGTTGTTGTAGGGATTAATGCTATTTTTCAGCACAAGATAGGCTATACATGGCTGCCAGTATACATGGTGGAGGAGGAACATGGGGAAAACCCTGGAAAGAACCACTGACCCATGAGAAGCTACTGGCAAGCTTTCTCACATACCCACATTGGCTGAATCCAAGACTCGATCCCATGAATGCTCCAGTGGCCTAGTGGTTAGAGCATCTGCCTCGGATGCACGAGTTCATGGGTTTGATCCCCAGCCAAGTCGTACAAAAGACTTACAAAAATGGTACTAACAGCTGCCTCGTTTGGCGCTCAGCTTTAAGAGGTTAGTGTTAGGACTGGTTGGCCTGGTGTCAGGATAATGTGTCTGGGTGGAACATCATGCTACATGTCTGCAGCATGATGCCCCAGTGCTGGACATCACTATAAATTGCCACATTGCAGGCATCATAGCGATATGACTGAAGAACTGTTAAAGCTAAGTTAAAAATCCAAATCGCAAACACACACACTCGAACCCACACAGAGGTTGAGTTAGCAGTGATCCATAACAATGAGTGCTTTCGACCACCTGCCCTCTCAGGGCCCCAGTTCACTTTGTGTATACTAATTGTGAAAAAAATAACAGAGTGATAGGATTCAGTGTAATTTGATAATGTTATTAGGGTGATGCAAAGAAGAATTTATTAGTTTTATACTAGATTATCAGCATCTGTAATGTCATGGTGAAAACTTCAGGTGCAATAATTAATTTTTACACAATAAAGGGAAAAGTATTAAACTAGAAATTTGCCAGTAAGCTCATAGAACGTAAGACTCATAATTCAAAGATTCACAGGTTTAATTCACATGTAGGTAAAACCAGCTTAGCCTCCTCCACTGTCTTTACAGCCAATAATGTGCTTGATGTGTCATTTAAAACCATTCAACCAATAGAACATTTGAATGAAGATCTTACTTCTTTTTCTTTGTAGTAAAAAGGATAATGTTTAAAACACTTCTTGTTTACTCTCTTCATGTCAGAATAGGAAATTTGTTCCTGATTTTATGCATTAAATGAAGGCCTTGGTCACTTGAAGGAAGTAAGCAGAAAAGAAATAAAGTGCAAGGGAGATAACCGAAAACGTTTGACTTTTGTGGGTACAATTTCTCTCCCTTGCAGTTCATATACACTTGTAAATGTGCTGTTTTTTTTAGATAAGAAGGCTTAGATAATATATTTCCCGAAAATGCTTCAAATCCATAAAGCAATATGGCTAATGAAGACCTAGAAAGGTCATTAAATTTTAATTAGGTAAAAGGTTGCATGTCAGGTGTTTGGAATTAAATGATTTTGACAGTTGGAATACTTTTGCTGTGTCATCTTCCATGTATGAAAATTAAACTGGTAAAATAGTTCTTGGCTTGAATAATTTGGTGCTAATCAAACTGAGTCAACTTAAATGAAAAGAATGAGGGGGTGTGGATGAATTCAGTAGGGACTATAGTATTAGTACCATCCCAGACAGTGATCTAAAAGTTGCAATCAGATTTAAAATAACATCCTAGGATGTTTATCAGGTTGGAGGATATGCAGTTGATTAACTCTCATTTGTTTAGTTTAATAGTGATCAATTAGTTCCTCGAATCTAATGTAAAAAGTGCATAACATGTTGAAGAAAAATCATTTCCGTTTAGACGCAGTGTGACAGATGTGTCCAGTAACATGGTGTGTTACATTTAGTTATTTTATGGTTGCCATTTTATTGTAACAGACTGCAAATTTGTAGAGATGTCATTCCTTTCCAGTCAAGATCTGTACACTAACAATAAAATGGTTCAACATTCGTCAGATATTGCAAACTGAAATACTTTGGTAGATTTATACATCTCCAATCATTTTCTTTACATGGTGTGTGACTAAGTTGTCATATAGTCAAATTAAATTCAGGTTATATTGTTTTGATGTTGTGCTAAATTTGCAACAAAAATAATTTTATGCTTATTTCTTTTTGAAGTTTATTTGCAGTGATCATTAGTTCTGTCTCTACTTAAAATTATTGATTAAAAAATACTTGTATTTCATTTCCATTTTTTTCTCACAGGTCAAATAAGAATAACCTACAGGCTTGATTCTGCTTTATTCCTTGTACCAAAAGGATCAGATGAGATGAAGTCAAAGGTCAATGGTGAAGAGGTCAACATGTTTCACACTCCATTTAAAAAGAGTGCTTCTTTTCATAATCTTACACAAGTGGAGAATACAGAAAATGGAGCCACGTCACCCAGAAAGATGTTGGAATATTCTTATGATACAGAAGATGAAGATGTGGCAAAACAATCATGTCTCTGTTTTCCAATTTTATGCAAGTCCCGGAAACGGAAGAAAAAAGAAAAGGTTTATTCAGACAAAGCAAACATAACAAGCAAGGTCAACAGTGATATTTCTAATCAGAAGCTAGAAATAGTTAAAGCAGAGGATATCCAGTTATCACAGTTTGATGATGAAATTGATTGCCCAAGTCAGTACAAGGCTTGCATGTCTCCTGCAAAAAGCCGAACTACTTTATATCGTAGTGATTATTCCCCATCTGAAGATAAGGTATTTGACTCGCAAGCTTTTTCAATGAAAGTTAGTTCACTCGATAGGAATTCAAATCATCAATTAAATGAATTATCTCAGTGCTTAACAACACTAACTGAAGACATGCCAAAAAAAGTGATGGTTGTGTATTCCAGTGAATCAGGGGAGATAACTCTTACTACAGACTGTGAAAGAAAAAAGGATAAGAAGTCGAGAAAGAGTAAAAAAAAATTGAAAAATGATACTGATAATAAGGTAGGTGATAATAATAGGAAAAATAAGGACAAATCTGGTGCTAAAAATGGTAATGCCAATCATGATAAAGAAAGCGATCCTTGCATTTATGATTTGACGTCCAAAAGAAGCTCAGCACCATCAAGTTCAAGTAGTAGTATGCCATCCTCACCCACAGGGAAGAGTGAGTGTCAAAAACTAGAACTTGTCCCGGTGTGGATAAACGAAGGGGACAAGTTGCAAGAAGTGAGAACTTCTTTCTTTGGTTACATCAGCGATGTCATTCAGAAGATGTTATTACGTTACTTTGAACAAGAGCGTGGGACTCTTGTTTTGGATATCTGTCACGATGATTGTTTGTCAGTGTGCAATATTTGTATGACTACCAAGCAGGTTCAAAAGGTTCAGGATGATTATGAAAGTGGATTGTTCCATCAGACATTTCAAAACTTTATCAATCCGCAGGATATTGTAGACAAACTTGACTGTTGTGGTGTGCACCTCCATACTGTTCTTGATGAACAGGAAATAAAACTTGCCATACAAGAATTATGTTAAATATGTGTGTGTGTGTGTTTTTCTGTGTCTGAAGGGTGGTGGAGCTTATATGATGTTATTTAATATGAAATTTATTAAGAACTCGCGCAAATTAGTTGAAAGTGATGCGTATAAATAAGTACTTTGTTAAATGTTAATCTTTCAAATATTTTTTGTTATGTCAAAAGTCACATCTCTTGTAGTGCTTATCATGACATTTCTTGTCGGGTAGGCAACTGTTTACACATTTGGGTACTTTGGTTTGACATAAATGGTTTATAAACTAGATTTGTCTGGCGAATTGAGCCCTGGAACAACCATTCTATCATAGTGTGAACCTTGTATTCGTCATGGAAGTTTTACAAATGATCATTTAAAATTTTGGCTACCAAAAAAACTAAAATGGCCAACTTTCATCATGGTTCATCAGCAGATAAGAATTTCAGTTGGCAAAATCTGCTTGATATCGATCATGTTAGTGAAAAATCATATTTTGGAGTGGATACATCCAAAAGACAGTAGCTCTGAATTGTGGAAAACTGTACATAACAACCATAAAGAACAGTTTCCAATTTCTTCAAGGCAGCTTTGCTAACTACAAACCCTCACAACCTGAAAGTTGACTTTATTTGTAGCTGGTTGATGATTTTCGGTAGTTGTCACATGTGCCATACGAGATCAAATACCATACTGTAATTTTGTCTTTTTCTTATAGTCTGCTGTTATTTTGAGAAAACAATACTCTCTGCCTACCGTAAGAATTCGAAAATAGGGTTGGAGATGGCTAATATGTTTTCAAATGTAGCTGCATGCTATATATATATATATATATATATATATATATATATATATATATATATATATATATATATATATAATTACATATGTATCATTTGTAAGTGAATTCAAATGCATTGAAGATAATACTCATGTGCTCATAATTAACTGTGGCACACCATCCAGTAAATTTAATAAAAATCTTTTCTTTTGATTGTCATCCAGACTTTTTGCATGTTTGTGGTAGCCATACCACTTGAAAAATACCTTTTCATTGAATTCAAAGGTATTTCATCACAGGTGGTGACAGATTTGATAGAAGTCAGCATGGCTGGAAACATGAACTTGGCTTTGAGAAATAGTAGATGTAAAGATGAGAAGAAATGACTGAGTTAGAATGCATATATATTTAGAAAAGCAAGGACAGACTTATAGATATACAGAAAAATGAATAGATAGATAAGCATTTTGGAAATGGCTACAGGTTTAGAGAGAGCAAGTGATGTTTAGGTAGACTTTGTACCAATTTTAACTTAAAGTATTATTTTTCTGCCTAGATACTCTAGACGACTTTGTCTCCTCAACTTCACTAATAATAATGAAAGCTGGACTTTCTGTAATGGTTTTTCTTTGTACTCACAACTGAATGATTGGAAAATATTTATTTTTAGGTATTTCATTTTTTGCGAAACATGATATGTGTATTTATCTTCAGTACTTATTATGTAAACAATAAATGATTAACAATGCCCATGAGTGCTAGCTTTTTGGCACACTAATCATAGTTTATGAAATGCAGGAAACTAATCCTTAGAGACAGGTGCCTTTTAATTCCAAAGACACCATTTTTAAAAAAATGCCACAAGTTACATTAATAGTCATTATCACCTTACATCTTTGACCAGATGACGTTCAAGTTGGCAACTTCAGCTCATTTTGGAGTTGGCTCATAAGCTGCCCATGGTTAGGTTAGTACTAGAAAGTCGGTGAGTCCTACTCAAAAATGTTATAGTTAAAATGTTGCTGTTTTCTTAAAGAGATTCCCCGTTTATTATGGCTTGCTTCATTTAGTAAATATTGACATTGTTATATCTGCGTAAAATATGCAAGACTGACATTGACACTCGCTGCCAAATAGAAGTAGTAGATTGGCCATTGTGTGAAATAAAGGATAGTCTAATTAAATAGCTGACATCACATACTTTAAAACTTAAATAACATTAAGCATATTGAAAAAAAAACTCTTGGTTTTTTTTATATAATAAAAATTTTCATGTGATGAAGTACCCTTCATGCCTTTGCTAACTTTCACCTTTGGGTTAATTATCCTGCACCCGCATGTCCAAGCCAAAACTGACCTTGTCCCAGGCAAATTGAAAGAAGATTTAGTTATGCCTTGTGGAAGTTACAACTCATTGATAAGAAATGATAACTTCTTATAGTGGTAATCGGTGTCCTGTTCAGGAGAGCAGTTATAACGCTGAGGACTTTAAAACCTACAATGTAATCTGTACTTTCAATTAACTCCGACTGGATTGGAACAATTTAGGTGTTTTAGTCATATTTCTAAGTGCACTAAGTCAAATGTTTTAAATTTTGTACCATAATCAATGTAATATTGCATTTGATTTTTGTTCCGAGTCATCATGCTTTTTATTTTGACAACATATTTTATTGAACAGGTTCATTCTCTTGTATAATAAGATTATTTTATTGGGACCAGACTTAACCTCCAGCTTAGATGATTCCAAGAAGGATTTTTTTAAATAGATATTTACGATTAGTTACTTCTTTTTGCATTGTTCTTACTAATGTGTTAAATTGCAGTTGTGTTTTTTGTGATTCTACTTTATTTACTTGAATAGGTACCTGAAGTTTACATAATCTGAACTTCTCAAGTATAGTTGCAGTGTATCTTACAGAATTATCTCCCTTTGTTTGCAATCATAATGGGAAAAGAGCTGTGCGATAGTGGTTTTACTATTTATTCACAAAATAAACATAGCTTTGGTTCATATCAAAGGGTCTGTTTCATGTACCGTGATAAGTGGAGATGTGTAATTTTGACATTGGCAAGCAATATCTTGATGCAAACTAACTCATGGGGAAACAAGAAATTGGATACATTCTTTTTAACATGCCTGGCCAATGGAAGCAAAAATGTTAACAGCCAAGTAGAATTAATAAATTCACTTGCCCATGGGCAAGGAGACTATCAGAAGAAACTCGAAAACAATTTGAATTTCAGATTCAGATTTTATTCACTTGTATCCTTGCAGACACACATACACACATGCAAATTACATGGAAATTAATAGGGCAATAACTATTATCCTTTGTGATTATGTTTTTTATATCAACTTTGGTGGAAGAAGCTCTGTATAGGCACATTTGACACACACACATATACACACACATGGTGGAAGAAGCTTTTTAGAGGTACATTTGACACACACACATACACATGGTGGAAGAAGCTCTGTAGAGGTACATTTGACACACACACATACACATGGTGGAAGAAGCTTTGTAGAGGTAAATTTGAATGCTTAATGTAGACTCCACTGTTAACTTGAACATGTTACATTAATATCATCACCACATGTATTGGTGGGATACAAAAATGTATCCTATGGGGAAAATGTAAGGGTGGGTCAAGGTGCGTTTATTCCATGTTACAGGGCATAGTGTGCCAATTCCATGTTACAGGGAAGAGGTGTGCCGATTCTATGCTCCTCAAATAGTTATTGTGAAGATCATTGTTCTTTTTTTCACTCATTTTAGTTTATAGATCAGCAAGTCTGTTCTGAAAATGAGTCGGAGTACATGTCACAATCATAGAATGAATTTAATCGGTTGAATGAGTCCTGTGTGGTAAATGAACTTTGCTACTCAGTGCAAGGTAGATGTCTAGCCAAAATCTTGGAATAAGTCAGTCTGGTAGTCTTTGAATAAGTTGGTATGGTGGTCTTTGAATATGTTGGTCTGGTATGTGAGAAAATGGACCATAACTGAAGATTTGCTAGTGGATATTCATTGATGTATTTCCATTACAAGAGAAGAGTTAATGTGTGAAATCTTACATAGACATGTGACATTTAAAATACTATCTCATATTGGCAGCCAGGAGTTGGTGGTTCCAGATTTAATGATTTTAGTAGTGAGATTCAACCATTATACATTGTTGGATATGTTATGTTTTAAATTATGTTGTATTGTGTAGGGCATGTTTGCAAGTGAAAACTTTTAATGATTGTTTTTAATTTTTACAGATAATGTTAGATGAAACATTACTCTGTATATTAAGAAGTGTTTTTTTTTTATCATAAGGCCACTGGAGCCTATGGTATGGCCTTGCATCCATCATGTCATATGCATCTTCCATTGCATACTCTCCATTCATCAACAATAGCTTGTTGCCACTCTTTAGTTCATAATTCTGATAGGATTTCAATCAAATTTGGAATATGGTTTTATATCAACAAAATCTGAGACAGATTATTAATGAGCAAGATTCATGCATAATAAATGGGTGACCTTACGGCTGATTGGCTCCCAGCATACTTTGGCAGATGAATCTTGGGCCATCTGTACAATTTAAGCAATTCATGTGTCGATCATTGCCAGTACATTGTCAACTATCCAACAAGCTAGTGAAAAGAAATGTTCTAATTAAGAATTGAATATGTATCCATTGCTATGAAAATGCAGGAGCTGTGAGTTTGCTCATCAGCTCATCAAACTGAATACTTAAGCATTACATGCACATAAAGAAAGCAGTGACAAGCTTTTATACGATCTAGGTGACTTCTGATAAAGAAAAGGGTCGAATTACGATTCTGGTCCAACATGTTATAGGCATTAATGATGAGAGAACAATTCTGGCGAGTGAAATTTTATAATTTTGGATTGGGATATTTCAGAATAAAATGGGATATTTCAAAAAGAAATTCTAGAATCGACAATAAAATTGCTGCCACCAGGGATTCCTGATTAATATTGTTGATCGATTATTCTGTAAAACTCAGTAAATGGGCATGTATTGCCGGAACTTGGATGGCTTCAGTTATGAGTAAGAGACTGCATAGTAATTATGCCATTATCTTTAAAACAAATATTTATCAGGATATATATATATATATATATATATATATATATATATATATATATATATAGGAATTGGTATTGGTGATTTCCCTAACCCTTAGTGAAATGGTCAACTGTTAAGTGGGGGAAACAGGTGAGCAATATCAAGACCATTTGGGCCTCTTGTTTATTACTGTTTTTAAAATTATCTGTTTTTACTGTTTACTTTTACATGCATGTTGAAAATTTTGGTTGTAAATTTATGTTCATGTATTGAATTTTCACTTCAAAAAACAGATGTCTGTACCATTTTAGTATCTGTCCCAATTCATTGTTTATCCCAGTTCAGTATCTGTCCCAGTTCAGTGCATATTATTTTAGGGTGTGATTTTTATGCTTTCAAGACTGGGACATTTAGTGTTTGCATTGTCCATTTTTGTATCTTTGCATGTGTGAATAGTTTTGGTGAAAGTTTTTTCCTTTTTCCTTAACCACATGTCCGATTCATTTAATATTTGGAATATAAATCAACACTTACTCCTCTTCTTTCAGTGCCATTTCTGTTTCTGACTTCTGCCCCTATATGTGGCCATTTAATATTTGGAATATAAAATCAGCACTTACTCCTCTTGTGGCCATGAGATAAAATATTACCTGTATGATGGGGATGCATTTTGGTTTCTTCGTTATCACTTGTGACTCATTAACCCCTTACCTGATACAGTTCCTATTTTTGGAACATGTCATGACAGTCTTCTTTTCTCTCCGTACCTCTACTGACCCAGGATTGAATTAGGAGTTATAATGGGGGTACATTCTGCTTAAAAGTTTTGGTTGAGGATTTCTTCATCGTTTTTTTTTTTCAATTCATTTCATGTTTTAATTGTAGCATCATTACATACACCCTTCTCCCAGCGCCAGTCACTGCTGTGTTCTTGCTGTTGGAATTCCTGGGGTCAAGATTAAATTGGGGACACATTTTGGTTACAGTTGTTGGTTAAAACTTCTGTATTTCAGTAACACCTTACCTGAGCCACTTAATGTTTGGAGGATCCCAGGTGTCCAAGTAGTCTTTAGCATATGCCTTTACTGATCAGTGCCATCTTACCTCTGTCTTGAGCTTGGCTATTGTGGAATGTGAGAAAGCTTGTCAGTAATAGATTCCTGTGGGTCAGTGGTTCTTACTGGGTTCTTCCTCCACCAATTATACAAGCCTCTGTGTATGGCCTTTCTTGTACTGAGAAATGGCATTAAACCCAAAATTCAACAAAGAAATGTGCTTTATAATATCATCATGTTTAGAATATAATATCATCACACTTAGATCTTATCAATTTGCTTCTTATACCCATGGATATCAGTATGTAGGACACCTATTGGCAAATGTTTCCATATCTTGTGTTATAATCAATTTTGGTTCAGTTTACTGCAGATTTAGAAAATTACATGATCCGAAAACTTGCTTTGTCTCTAAAGCATTTAGACCCCAGGGTTAAGTCCCTATTGGAGCCATTTAATACACTTTGGTTAATTTCTTTTATGTATATTCTTAATAGCTCCTCACCTAGTTCACTTCCTAATGGGAATATTATATGACCATGTACATTCCTTTGACTGTATCCCGCAGTCATGTCCCAGGGTGGGACAATTGGGCCAAAATTTCTGTGCATATTTCATGTAGGATATCACTTTGTATGTGTCCCACTGTTGGATTATGTTCTTGGATAGTGCTTTGAAGTAGATGTTTGATACATCGTTTGGTTGTAGATTCCTTGCATCAAATTACACTCTAATTAGAATATATAACAACACCATATACTTCCCTTATTTCATATGGCCTTTTTGACTGTGTGTCATGTCCAGGGTTGGGGCCATGAGGTTACGGAGTTGTTCCCTTTGATACATTCAGAGCTCATTTTGGTAGATTACGATGTGTTTCTTAAAGAACAATGAACTTTCTGTATCACTGTCTTCATTGAGACTGTCATGACTGTTTAGAACGCAGGTTGATAGTTTGGAATTCTTTGTTCTGCAAGTCTTACAAGTTGAGTATAGTTTGTATTTATACCAGTGATAGTTAACATATGCATTTACAGAACTAGAACAAGACTCCTCACAATTTGTATTCATTATTCCGATCTATCAGCTAATTATTGCTTTTTGTATATAAACAAAAACATGGAGTGTACAGCCTTGAAAACCTCCACCATGTTGGTTTTATCCTTGAATGTGTTGAAAACTTTGAATTTTGCCAAAAAGTCTTTGAATTTTTCTAACGGAACACAAAATGTTGAAACTGAATAAAATGTTACTGATTACATTTAGAGTTTATGCTAATTGCATATTTTTTAAATAATAATGAATAAATCAATAAAATGGATACAGTTGAGTGAATCAAATGAGACACAACCTTTACAGTAATATAGTATTAAGGTTAAATTTCCATTAAATACCTGAGGAGTCCATGAAAATTCCTTGAAAGTCTTTGTAAAAGCATCTCCAATGCTGTATGAAATATGATCTGAAAAACCTTTCAGTTTTGAAACGTGTATTCACTCAGTTTTGAAATGTCTATTCACTCAGTTTTGAAATGTGTATTCATTTAGTTTTGAAATGTGTATTCACTCAGTTTTGAAATGTCTATTTACTCAGTATTGAAATGTGTATTCATTTAGTTTTGAAATGTGTATTCACTCAGTTTTGAAATGTATATTCACTCAGTTTTGAAATGTGTATTCAGTCAGTTTTGAAATGTGTATTCACTCAGCTTTGAAATGTGTATTCACTCAAATCAGAACAACTGTTTTCTTTAAGAAATACGTAATGTGTTCACTCTGATTGGAACCATTATTGCCAGTAATAAAAACAATAAGTTATTTTAATAGCAACATACAAGGAAGGAGTTAAGCCTTGTAAATAAAAAGGTCGGCAAAAAGAAATGAGAGATGAGTGTACATTATTTGACTTTTGCAACAAAAAACAGAGATGTGCGGATATTATTTTCAGTGGCGGACCTTTTGGTAATGTACATGTATCATACATTTCATTAATCCATTTCATTAATCGATTTCATTCATTCTTTGTCATGAATTCCCACAAATCATTTCATCATAACCTAGTTTTAATATCAATATACATATAATAGCACAGTAGACAAACTTATTTCTTAAAAATGATGTTTTTAAATGCCAAATTCAATGTTTGCCTTTTACGATGTGGTAATATCTTTATAGCTGGTGTGCCTATGTGTACTGGGTCAGATGTTTTACCTGCATGTTTTTGATGCCTTTCTGTATTTATAGACTTATTGAAATGTGTGGATAATACATATTGATTCTTTCCTGACTTTGCATACATATTTGTTTTAGATGATTCAAGATATACCATGGCCTTTTGGAGGAGCTCAGCATTAGTTCATCAAAACATCAAGCAAAATTTGATAAAATTTGTCTTGATGGAAATGTTGATATTTCATTGTCAAGTTTGAACATTACAGACATTGATAATTGCTTATTTCTAACTAAAATTCATGTGTGACAATAATCATCTTCATCTTCATCATCATCAATAATAATAAAAATAATAATGATAATAACAATAATAAGACAGATGAAGGAGATTCTGGTATTGTTAAAACAGCCAGGAAAGAGTTCTAGGGTTGTAGTAAGTATGAGAGAGAATGAGTTTCATTTTGCTTTGTTTGATTGTACAAGTGGCAGCCTAGTGTAATATTCATGCATGTGGAAGGATGGACTTGTACATCAGTTATTGGGTGTGACAGATTATGTCCCTTTGGATCTCAGTGATTATGCCCCTTGCATTACACTAGTGTTTTGGATTGTCGACTTGTAATTTCCTGGAAGAGATGTTTCAACGAACATGACAGTTACTCTTGCATGATGATAGAATATTTAAAAACATTGTATGGAGAATTTGTGATAAAACAGTTTTGGATTTTCTTTAAACATGTAATTAAAATAATAAAATTAATGGTGCTTTTAAGCTTTGGATCTTGAATTGCAGTATTGTTCAGCAAAGAAGAATTCCACTAATATTTTCATAATAATTAGGAAGTAATTTCAAACCGCAGTCTGAAAGACTGTAAAGTTTATATTTCATTAGTTTGATTAGATCTACTTATAGGAGTACATGTATATTAACATACACTAAAAATGGTTCATGGTCCATTGATCTGTGGATTGCTGGTCCACTTTTTGTAACCTTTCCCATTTGAGTTCTAATGACAGTCACATTCATAAATGAGAAAGCTGTAATTTGATTGTCAGAACTCCTTTTTGCCCAAGGTTTTGGTTTTAATCAGACTGACATTTCATGTACATATTTGATGGACCAGCAGTGACTATATGTTACAAGGGAAAACTATCACATAACTCTTTATTGGTCATTGGTCAGTGATGGCATATGTTCATGGATTTATTTATTTTTGCAGTATTTCTAAAAATATCCTTTCATTTATTGGAAATCATTTCTCTCATAGGCAACATGATTGTGAAAATTCTTTTCTTTTCCTGTCATAAATTGTAGCCAGTATATCCTGCTGTATTTTTTCATCATGCTATATATTTTCATAAAAAATGTACACATCCAGATGTTTTTCCATACTTTTTAAGCCAGCATGAATATTGTGCATGATTTTTTGTTTTAAAGTTGGGAAAGTAGACCAAAAATGCAAGGTAAAAGAATATTCCATTCTTTTATTGATAGGATCTACAAAGTACATATCAACATTTTCTTAATTGTTTCAGTAGGATTTTATGCTTTATTTGTATGAATCACTTAAGATTCTTGTACTCATTCACTGTCAGACAAATAAAATGCTGTTTGCCTTAAGGATTTTATCTCTTCTTTTTGTTGCCATAAGGACTTTTTTCTCTTCTTTCATTGTCTTTAGGATTTTGTTTCTTCATTATTTGTCTAAAAGTCTTTGCCCCTCTTTCTGTGCTGTAAGGATTTTGTCTCCTCTTTCTTTGCTTTAAGGTCTTTTGCTTTTATTTTCAGGAAATCCTGCCTTGGTGTGGCAGGAATGTTCTATATCCTGTGGGACTCTGAATAGATTCCTCGATCCCAAGAGAGTGTGGTAGCTCCAGCCCTCAAACTCATGAGGGTATGGTAGCTTTCTTTTTCCTACAGAAGATAATTGTAATACCCGCATATATATATATATATATATATATATATATATATATATATATATATATATATATATATATATATATCAGGGCAGGCATTCTCTTAATACCATGAGTATATGGGATCTAGCTCTGATTAAGTAGAGAAACATAAAAACAATGAAGTGTCTCAGTACTTTATAAGGGTCAATACTTCTTGATCTCAGATAAGTAAGAGAATTTTTTGCTCCTTGATCACAGGAGGGTATGGGATATCTGTAGGGAAAGAACAAGGCCTTCGATCCTTGACAATCATAACGATGCAGTAAAGGCCTTTGATCCTTGACAATCATTTCGATTTTGTAAAGGCCTTCGATCCTTGACAATCGTTTCGATGCAGTAAAGGCCTTTGATCCTTGACAATCATTCCGATGCAGTAAAGGCCTTCGATCCTTGACAATCATTCTGATGCAGTAAAGGCCTTTGATATTTGACAATCATTCCGATGCAGTAAAGGCATTTGATCCTTGGCAATCATTCTGATGCAGTAAATCCCTTCGATCCTTGACAATCATTCCAATGCAGTAAAGGCCTTCGATCCTTGACAATCATTCCGCTGCAGTAAGTACCTGATAGGGATTAATCTTGGACCACTATGAAGGTAGGAATAACACTTGAAGAGAATTAATTAGCTCCCAGTTAGGAAGTGAGCAGCATGCTCTCAAGACCAGTGGCCTTGTGAAGGAAAAGAGCAGATTGCACCACTATGAAAAGAGCAAGCAGGGTTCTTGCTCTATATCTTCTGACCGATCTTTACCTGTTGACTGGTCACTAGGCATGATCTACTAATACCGGTCAAGGTCTTCCAGCACCATTCACTAATCTTATAAACAGGTCATCGGGCTTACAAGATAGAGCAGATTGGAGAATGGAAGTATTGGGCCAGTTTTGTCTGCTCAAGTGGACCCTATCAGAGAAGAGAGACCTGTTCTCTCCATATAAGACGGCCTATATATCGTATTCTGTTCTACATGGTCTGCTAGTAAGGGCAGTCCCATTACTCCCTCATGTGGAGTTAAGTCAAAAATATCTTAATGGGATAGACCCTCTGGAGCTTTCAAGCTTGGACTTTCTGCTTGTCCTGCATTCCTCGAGCATCAGGGACTTTTCGTAGAAGTTCTTCTATGAAGGAAAGAGTTCGCCAGGCAGCATACATAGTGGACAATGGATTTGGCTTTAAGATCGATTGCAAATATCGCCCCTCAAGCCTCCTTCTTACATGTTGCGATATCACAAACAGGGACTTTTAACAGGATCTGGGATGCTACTCACCCCGCTTAAAACCTGCGTGGTTTTTGATGCTTGGGGTAAAGACTGGTTAATATTGCCTGCATGCGTTGTATATGTCCATTGTTAGAGATGGGCGCGTACACTGATCGCCCAAGATTGTATGAAGATAGAACCTCATAATTCTCCAAATGTGCCTCAGTATAGCCGCCTGCTCCCGTGTCTTCCGAAGTAGATGCAACCGAAAGACAAAAGGGAAAAAGTTATCGGACTCCGTCTTTCCTAAGGAGGTGTCTGACTCTTTGGATTCGTCCCCTCTGCTCCCTTTCCTACCTCTTCCCATTGTCCCAAAGTGATCGATTACTCCTGTTTGGAATTACTTGTTTGAACACCATGTTCGATGTGGGGTCCTCTCTGCCTAGCAATCTCCACTATCATGGGTGCTCAACTTCTTTCACCACTCCAATCTAGTACAGTTAGTGGGAAGAGGTACCCGCCTTTCACACAAGGACGCAGCTGAAATTATTACTAATAGGTTAAGACCGTTAAATGTGCTGGTCTCAAGAAAGGAGAGAAGAACTGACTATGTTTATCAACCGTTCCACTTTTAAACGTTTTCTTCACGAAGAACGCTTACAAATGACCAGGAATTCCATACAACCGTCTGACTGGGCGATTCGCATTGATCTTTCAGATGCATTTTTAATTTTACATCCCCATCTTGCTTCCACGCAGGTAATGCCTCAGATGTTTGCTATCGGCCATGAGGTTATACTAATTTAAAGCTCTTCCGTTTGGAATTGCTTCCTTTCCCAGGGATTTTACCATGGCGAAGGGGTGGTCGAAGCTATTTGAGGTCCCTAAGGATTCCCATCCTCGAGACTTTGATAACCGATTGATGCACAACGTACGAGATTTCATCCTGGTGGACTTGTTCCATTGCTGGTCCACACTGACCTGTCTTTAAAAAAATCCCAGTTTAGATAAGATCTCGTACCTTCTCAGGATTTCGTTTATGTCGGATCCATTTCCTTACAAGTCTTGGGAGATTTGTTTACATGAACAGTTTAGACACCGAGTTGCTCCGTAATTATCCGAATAACCTCCAGAGTTACTTTATACTCCAGCCAATCAAACGCTGTTGGGTACATGTACATAATAAAATGGCGTCCATTGTTGTTTAGAAATATTTCAGAAATAAAATTAATTAAATGATTGAAATTTATATGTAAATTATCCACAGACTTTCAAAAACAAATCTGATAAACTCATATGAAACGCATTTTATTATAGTGACGTTTCGGATGCACAAAAATAGTTTGAACAACACGCTCTTTGATTGCCAGGATTAAATTTGTTTACTTCGACACCGTTTCCTTACTTACATGTACATGTCCAGATGTAAACAGCTCAAAGCTTGTCTCTCTTATGGGTTTGAAATCCGCCCTGGTTTCCAGAAAATAAGACAGGATGGTTCCAATATTAAATTTCGTCAATATCTGCGGCAGCATCGCTGTTGAATATGCATTTTTCAACTCGATAAACGATGTTGAAGTAATTACAGAAGTTGATGCTGATGCGTTAGCCATATTTTGCTCACCACCTATTACGGTCAGCTGACAACCCGCCACGTGATCAAAATTCCAAGCAAAATACTGAAGTCTGCATGAAATGGACTATATCCTATTGCTGATAATGACCATCCTATATAAGAACCATTGTTATCCTGTCATTACATTTCGCTCCTGGGTACCCTGCTCTCTGATTTGGTCCCTTAAGCGGGCTTTGTGCCCTCCCCAGTTTATTTTCAACACTACCTGAATTGGTTGCTCAATTGGGAACAGTGTTTGTCCATGGTCCTAATCCATACACACCACCCACACTAACGTATTTACGCCGTTGCGTAAGATTGGGGTTTGGCGCTAACTTGTAGGTAGCAAGGTCGCCTTTGGACTTCTTTCATACAAGACACGCAAAAAAAGCCCTTTTATGTCTTAACAGTTCTGGTCCAGAGGACCTGGGCAGTGAACATCTTCATTCTAAGTGTTATCGTCTATTTGTTCACTTCGTCCTTTCACACTGATTCCGCAAGTGCTTATTCTGGTAGCTCTCCATTTTCATGGTTCAGCTATCTTCTTGAAATATGTTGGTACAAGACCCCACGAGGATATCACAAAAGAGGGAACTGTTGTCACAGCACATTGAACTCAGCTTCAATACATTCTATAGATTCTCCACCTTCATGCTTTACTCATCTTTTGCTAATTTTCCAACCAGGCCAGTTTTAGAGCAAGGTTACTAAGTGCATGACCGTGGATAATAGTCTGTCCACATCCAGTGTTTATGATGCAAAGAGGACACTTCTTGTGGGAAGTTCGAAAACGCGTTAACCTATATGTCTGTTTTAGGTACAATGACTGACTTTTTCTCTTTACTTAGAGTTGAGAGAAAGTTCGTTGTCCACTATTGCAGGCCATATGTGATTCCATTTTCAAGTCACTTAAATGTTCTATAGGCCCCTCTATTGGCTTTAATCCTCATTTTACTGATCGCAACAGGTATCTTGAACTTCTAGACGGATTTTGAGCTCATTATTAACCTTTCCAAAGCCCATAAGGATCCGTTGTTTGAATCTTCAAATATCTCCCTATCAGGGGTTCTCCTTGTGAGAATTTAAGTCATGAAGTTTGGACTACTTCTTGGGTTCTTCATCATGGTGTGCTGTGATGAGAACAGCCTATCTTATCTTCTTTTACCTTCAATCTTTGTCGCAACAGGGCGAAGGTATTTGATTTTAGTTTGGTTCGATTATAACGGCAAACTCGTGGTTCAACTTCCTTTTGGCTTACGGCAGTGTACACTCTTGCCATAATGGTAGAATATACATTTTTATACCAGCTTTTCCGAAGCTATCAGCCTTGCCCACCATCTCACACCCCTCCCTGATCAACTGACAAATTCAGCAATGCGAAAGCAGTAGGTAATATATTACTGCTATTAAAATATAGTTTGTTTTTTGGGAGGTAATACTTTGCTGCCACTGTTGCAAGGATTCACAACTCTAGATCAGTCCATGCTAATAGGAGGAAGGAATCATATGATATATTGTTTGGTCCAGAACGTAGTGTTCCAGAAGCTAAATACAGCAATATATAAGTATCACAGCATTAAAAAAGTTTACTTTAAAGAAACCGTAATAACAGCTTGTTTATTTACACAAACGTAGTCTCTTTTATTCTTAATTCGTATTAGGTTGACTTTAACCTCGAATTAACGTTATACTGGCAGCTCTGAAAGACATTCCATTGCCACTTGCTTGACTACCACTAATCTTGAGTGTTTTCATTGCCAGATTTATTGTTTCAAAATGTCTAGAAATTGCTATCTTACAGCTTGTATTATCTTTAGCGACTTTGGCCAGTGCTGGCGGCAACACAGGCTTTGATAGATGTTCTGTAGAGAAAACGTGGAGGTATAATTGTTTAATTTTACATAACGAAAGATCGCGCCTGGGGCTGAGATTGCGTTGGTGTGGTGTCAAAATTTGGGGATATTGAAATTAATTGTGGACAACCAGCGATCCACGCTCAAGGTACACCACTGAGAAAAGGAAAAAGAGAAAAGAAAATAACTTGACGTTAACGTCTAAAAACTGTATTGCCGAAAAAGCTTGGCGAGACCATACAGGAAAACTAACCCTGTTCTCAGTAGCACCTTTTACCTATGCTGCTCTTTAAAGCCCCCAAAAATGAGAGCTGCTTTTGATTACACAAAACGGACGGTTTAGCGAGCTAACAAGTTCGGTGGTATACTGTAGTTTTATATTGATTCGAGAACATAGCCTGCGGATTGATAATAATTGTATATTGTTTTGTCATAAAACTGAAGCCGTAGTCTGCGGATTGATAATGCTTATGTATTGATTTTAGACTAAGACGCTACTATTGTCAACTTAAAGTGATGATATAGTATAGTCATGGACTTGTTTGCTAGCTTAGAGATATTTCTGAGATCACATCAGATGAAACAGAAGTCAGTCAATGGTACTCTATTATGCCGATCACAGTAGGCAGCACGGAGCTGGCTACAGTTCTATGTATCATTCTATTTGCATCACCTAAAAGCATAGATGAACAAAAACGCTTGGCAAGTCGGAAGCACATGTACCCTTGCCTGCCTTTGGAGAACATTATTTAAGCCCTTGATCAGAAATTACACAATTTTAGGTGAAAGCGGTCTATGATGAGCTTGTAAAGACATTTTGCATTTCTCTTTAAAGAAAACTAGTATAGTGGTGTCATATCACGTGCACGTTGTTAAATGTAGCCATATATTTTAGTACCAGGATTGCCTGCTTGGTGAACTCTTTTTTTGTGCTGTCAAATGCAACACACGCTGTTTGGTCCTCTACTGATAGTTTTCCAACGCGCAGGAGAGCTGCAGCAAGTGATGTGATTTGGATTTTTAACGTAGCTTTAACAATTTTTCAGTCATATCGCTACGATGTCTTCAATGTGGCAGTTTATAGTAATGTCTAGCACTGGGGCATCATGCCGCAGACATGTAGCATGATGTCCCACCCAGTCACATTATCCTGACATGAGGCCAAACAGTCCTAACACTAACCTCTTAATGCTGAATGACCAGCGAGGCAGCTGTTAGTACCCTTTTTGTATGTCTTTGGTATGACTCAACCGAAGGTCGAACCCACGACCTCCCGCTTCCGAGGCGGACGCTCTAACCACTAGGCCACCGGAACGGAAGCTGCAGCAAGAACAATAATGTTGTATTCGGCAGTCTTATTACTGCATGATGTGATAATATTCTTCTGAAGCCCTTTTTAAAACAGATTTTTCTGGCGTTTGATCTTGTTGTTGCGGCTGCAGAATTTCTGATTTAGTCTCATTGTCACTAGGAGTGTCTGGTTCTTGGTCTTCTTTATCATAAAAACCCATTACCTGCAGTATAGTTTCCACGCCATCATAGTGTAATACAAATGTTCTCTATGATCTTCCGCTGACTCTTTCTCGAAGTCTTTTTAATTTTGTTTTGGATTTTTCTTGTCTACTTTGCTAGTCCATGCATATCGCACTGTTGTTCTTTTTTGTGCTGCATTTATTTTTCTGCGTATTATATTTTTTAATTCCCAATGATTGTTTCAAAGGTTTCGTTGCTGTGATCATTTGATTTGCTTCTTTCTGTCATCTCTATTGTTTTAATGAGGATAGCTGACTCCTAGTCGTAACAAAACCTTTATACCTTATCACTGTCTGTGCTTCTTTCTGTCATGTCTATCTTTCAAGTGAGGATAGCTGACTCCTCGTCCTAACAAAACCATTACACATTATCATTTTATGTGCTTCTTTCTGTCATGTCGATCGTTTTAGTGAGAATATCTGACTCCTCGTCGTAACAAAACCTTTAAACCGTATCATTTTATGTGCTTCTTTCTGTCATGTCTATCTCTTTTCTAGTGAGGATATATAACTTCTGGTCGTAACAAAACCTTTATACATTATCATAGCGATCAAACCATCCTGCAGTGGATTTGTGACTCCGAAATTATTAATTACAATAGCGTCTACAGATGGATGTAAGGTAAACGCAATGCACAAGTGTTTTGTGGTACCTATGATGTAATGATATGCATTTGTACGTTTGCAATCAAATTGTGTCTCATCATGCGCCTCCTCAAGCAATATCTTCTGTCATGATATATATTATATTCACTACAAACTATCCTCGAGCGTGAATATTTTAAGGTAACGCAGGCTTTGCAGGCAGTGCAGAAACACAGAACTAACCTAAAATAAAGACATTGGTTTGCGCTTGAAATTGAGACGTTTAAAGTATACACATTACACTATGCGTTAGCATGAAGAGTGGTCCCGTTTGTCGGGTTATTTGATGCTCCTATAAGTTAATTTGTCAAACTTCGCCTTCTTGTGATAATAATAATAATAATAATAATAATGAGGACTTTATATAGCGCCTAATTTTTAGAAGCTCTAAGCGCTTTACAACATTAGCCAGCACCTATAAGATACAAAACATATAATGCTATGATTACAAAAACAAACACCATGAAATTAGAAAACATTAAAAAACATGCTGAGAATATTTAAGGTAGGAAACATTATTAGGTCTTTATGTTTGTTCTTGCAGTCGAAATAAGTGGGTTTTTAGAGCCCTCTTGAATGTGATCACTGTGTCTTTGTGTCTAAATTCAGTGGGCAATTCATTCGACGTTGCTGGGCTCTGGTATGCAAAAGAACGCTCTCCATATGACTTTGTTTTCATAGTGGGAATAATGAGTATACCATTGTCAGAAGAGGAGCGTAAGTATCTTGCTGGTGTTTACACATGGGTGAGGTCGGATAGGTATGTTGGACTAGAGTCCGACAGTGAAACGTAGCACAGAGAACAAATTTTGTGTTTGATGCTGGATCGAATGGATAGCCAGTGTAGGGTACAGAGCAGTGGGGAGGTGTGCTCTGATCTTGGTACTCTAAGTATGATCCGAGCAGCTGTGTTTTTAACTTTTTGAAGTTTCTGGAGCAGACATTGAGATGAACCAGACAGAATTGAGTTATAATAGTCCAATCTTGAAAGTACTAATGAACACACAAGTGTTTTAGTGGCATCAGCTGGAAGATATTTGTGAATTGAGCTGATGCGTCTCAGCTCAAGATATGCAGCCTTGCATATGTTCATGACATGTTGGTGCAATGTGAAAGTACTGTCCAGAGTAACACCTAGGTTTCGTACTGATTGTGTGAATTTAATGTTGGTGTTGCTGATATTTATTGTTTGAGGTAAAGCATGTCAATGAGAAAGTCTTTGTGTTGTTATCAGAATGTCCTCAGTTGTACCATCATTTATCTGCAGCTTGTTACATGTCATCCATGATTTCACATCAGAAATGCACCTCTCTACACCTTGGATGGTAGCATCAACTTCAGTTGAGTGGCTAGATTTGTATATTTGGGTGTCATCAGCGTACAATTGGTGAGACACTGGATGATGATCCATGGCACTGGAGAGCGACTGAGTGTACAGAATGAAGAGAACAGGTCCAAAAACATACTCCTGCGGAACACCACAACAAAGGTCAACTGGGCTGGAGAGTATTCCATTTTCAGATACAATTTGTGTCCTGTTGACCAAGTAGGACTTGAACCACAGTAAGACTGTATCATGAATGCCAAATACATGCTGGAGACGGTGAAGTAATATATCATGGTCTATAGTGTCAAATGCTGCAGACAAATCAAGGAGGGCACTGTAATCTTTCCGTTATCCAACGCAGAGGGAATGTCATGAACTACGTTTAGAAGAGTAGTATCAGTACTGTGGCAAGGGCGATATGCAGATTGTACATTGCTGAACAGACTGCTTGAATTTAGATAAGATACAACCTGGGATAGAACAACCTTTTCTAAGATTTGTTATATTAATGGGAGATTAGAAACTGGGCGGTAATTCTTTAAATCGTTATGGTCCAGTGTTGGTTTCTTCACCAGAGGCTTTACAATGGCAGTTTTAAAAAATGATGGAAATTATCCGGATGAGAAAGAGGTATTAATAACATCAGTTAATGAATGCAATACTGGATCTAAGCACTCAAGCAACAGTGATGTTGGAATTGGATCAAGTTCACATGACTTTGGTGCGCTCTTCATCAGGATTGTACGTACGAAATCCATAGAGACAGGTTCAAATGCTGCTAATGGTTGCCACTCAAATTATGTATCCCAACTGTATGGTGACGACGAGTCAATTGGATTTGTGTTGTCAAACTTATCTCTAATGGTTTGTACTTTGTCACGGAAGAAATTTGCAAACATGTCCGGAAGGTCGACTGGAGAGAAGGTAGTTAACAGTGGTGTAGATTTGTTCCTTGATATTAGCTTGTTAATAATCTCGAAGAGCTCTTTGCAGCTGGAACTTTCCATGATCTTAGTAGTGCAGTGGGCTGATTTCGCTGCATGGACTATATTTGTGACATTCTTCTTAGCGGCTTCATAGATTTGCTTATGAATAGTGAGTCTGGTGGAAAGCCAAAGCCTCTCAGCTTTACGGCGGTCTCTTTTAGCAGTGCGAAGATGGTCTCTAACACTGCTATACCATGGAGAACACTTTTGAATTGATACTCTGCACTTGGTAGCTGGGGCATGTTTGTCAAAAAATGAACGCAGACAGATATCGAGTTGTTCTGCTATAGGAGGTAAGCAAGGTGTTAGGTTAGCTTGGATGTCGTGCATTAGTTTGGTTCTATTTATCATACGAAGGTTTCTCTTATTAGCAGATAAAGGTGGAGGGTTAGGGACTGATACGTCAAGATGGCATATAATGCAGAGGTGATCTGATACAAGGTCATGGGATACCAGGGAGGACCGTAGTATGTTATCATCAGGTCTATGAAGAATCCAGTCTAAAATGTGACCATGTTTACGGGTGGGTTGGTTAACTGACTGTTTGAGGTTGACAACATTAATGGAATCTATGCGTTTTGATGCATTTGAGTTTCTGGGACAGTCAAAGTGGAAGTTGAAATCTCCAAGAATAATCAGGTTGCCACCATTCGAATTTCCATAGTCCAGGAGATTCGGAAACTGCTCCAAAAAAAGAGAGTCAGCCAGCTTGTTTTGTCTACTAGGAGGAGGGCGATATAGGCAGAAAAAATGGACTGACCTTTGCTCCAGTGTGAGTGTGGTTTGGACTAGTTAGTTCAAACAATGTGTGGTCGAAATTGAATGTTGTGGTGTGGTTAAGATGGGCCTTCAATTTGATATTGTAATTGCAACAGGACATTTTAAATGGATATAGAAAGTTAGCGTAAACAGCAGCTCTTACCCACTCGTTTCCAGATTGTACTATAGCCATTTTGTGAGCAAGTACGTAGAAGTCTGTGCTTGGGCTGGAGTATCCTGTTCATTAAACTAATTGAGATTCACTTTCGTTTGCGGTATTAGACGACATCGTTGGAACTTAGCAAAGTTTTTTTTATGCGCTTGATGTTATGTTTTGATAAATAACACAAAACATGGTTTGGTCTAACTACTTTAATGGCTAGATTACAACTGAACAAAACAGTGAAAACACTCACACATTAGTTTATGATGCTAACGTTATCATCATTCATATAGTGTTACAACTGAGTGAAATCCTGGAGCTGACCTTAGGTGGTCCGTAACTGTTCGACCATTTGTAGCAACAGCATGTTAATACCGTATGTTACCACAACTCCCCCTAAATGAGTTTTGTGTTTTTCTTTTAAATTCACATGTTCATTTCTCCTTTTCTTTAATACATTTGTAAACATGTTCCAGCTTGACAAAGTTCTATTCTGCACATGAATGTATATTTCAAACAGTTTCTGGTGAGTTGTATAAGTTCTACTAATATTAAGTTCTAGCCCTATGATATTCACAATCATTCTTACACTCATGAAAACAAATACATGGTGATATATTAGCTTTGTCACTTAAATCTACAGTCGCTATATTTTGTTCTTCAATCCAGTCGTTATCAGTGCATATCAACTGATGTAATATAACAGATGTATTATTATGCCCTTAAACACTTCCAGTTTCTAATATTCACAAGACACAATTTTTGTAATTGAGAAAAATTATCGAGTTCACATAACAGAATCTCTGCATCTTACAGGCCTTTTTATTAGACGTCCACTCCTTGTTCGAATCTTTCGTGTCTGGTTTGGCTCATTGATGACTAATGACGTCTTGTCATTCAGTTCAGTGACCTCCTTGTTAGTATCTTCGTATGTATCACACATCTCTGGTAATGTCTCTTTTGTTTGTAACAGATGTCTTCGGTTTCTCCTGTTTATAGCACCATCCTGGGCTTTTACTTCATACGAACTTGTAGTGCTACTTTTTCTGACGACTACAACTGGTTCCCAAAGATCTTGTCTTCTGATTCTTACTTTGTCACCATAAGTCAGGTTTTGAAGCTCTTTAGCTGTTCTGTCGTACTGTTTCTTTTGCTGATTTTTCTTTTCACGCAGTTTCCACTTTAGGTTTCTTTCTCTTATAACTTGCGGATGTAGCTGTATGTTGGTAGTAGGTAAAGTCGATCGAAGTCTTCGACACATCAGTATTTGTGCCGGAGATCCTATATCATCAATTTGTGTATTTCGATACTTCAATATCAATAAAAATGGATCTTTTCCATCTCTCATTGCCTTATTGAAAATTCCTTTGACAGTTTGAATGGTTCTTTCTGCTAAACCATTATACTATGGATGCTTTGGACTTGACGTAGTGTGCTTGAATTCCCAGGTTTTTGCAAACTGACCATATTCTTTTGAGGAGAACTGTGGTCCATTGTCACTCCTTACTTCTCGTGGTATTCCATGTCTTGCAAAAACTCACTTTGTGTGTGTGATTACTGTGCTTGCTCGTGTATTTTCTAACTTGGCAACTTCAAAACATCTGGAGCAATAGTTTACTATCAAGAAATAGTTGTAATTATTCCGCATAAATAAATCTGTTCCAACCATTTACCATGGTGCAGTAGGGTGTGTAGATAACAATGGTTCTTTTTTATTGGACTTTCTGTATTCCTGGCAAGTAGAACAATTCGATACTGTGTCAACAATATATGCATTCATAACAGGCCAATACATAACGTCTCTAGCTCTCTGCTGTGCCTTCTCAATGTCCATACGACTTTTGTGCAACTATTTTAGCATTTCTTTCTGAAGAGCATCTGGTATTACAGTTTTCTCTCCTTTAGAACTAATCCGTCCATTTCTGAAAGTTCATCTTTGCAGTTCCCGAAAGTTTTTATTTCAAGAGGTACAAGATGTTTATATTTTGGCCATCCCTTTCGAATCATTTCTCGTAATTTGGTCATTTTATTATCACGTTTAGTTCCATTTTGTATTGCTTCTAACTGTATATCTGCAATCTGAACATTTGACATGGTCATGTGCACATATCACTCTGTTTCGCTATCCATGTTCTTATCAGATGTGTTCGTCTGTCTGTATACTCTCGACATTGTATCTGCTACAGTTAACTCTTTTCCTCGACAATACGTAACTGTACTTCTGCAATCTTAAAAGCATTATCTGAAGTCTAGGCGCTGCGGCAGATAGAGGTTTCTTGAGGATTGATTCCAGAGGTTTATGATCCGATTCAATTTGTATTTGACGACCAGAAGTATATTGATTAAATCTTTCAAGACCAAATAACACAGCAAGCAGTTCTTTTTCGATCTGTGCATACCTTGTTTCTGCATCTGTCAAAGACCTTGATGCAAATGCTATAGGTTTGCCTGACTGCATTAACACTGCTCCAAGTCCTGATTTTGATGGATCACAACTCACAACGACAGGCTTCTTAACATCGAAGTATTTCAACACAGGTTCTTTGCTTAGAATCTGTTTGATCTCTTCAAATACATATTTATGTGCAGTTTCCCAAACAAAGTCAGTGTCACTTTTCAAAAGTGTTCTGATTGGTTCTGTCATTGTAGACATATTTGGGACACATTTCGCTAGGTAGTTGACTGTACCAAGTAATCTTTCGATTCCTTTCTTGTCCGTCGGAGAGGGCATTTCTGTGATTGCTATTATTTTTTGGGGTCTGGTTTAATACGTGATGATGTCAAAATGTGTCCCACGTAGCACACTTCTATTAGTTCATATTGGCATTTTTCCAAATTCTTTGTCAGGTTTATTTACTGGCATCTCTTTAACACATTATTCAGTTTTCCATCATGATCTTCCTTTGAAGTTCCCCAAACAATTATGTCATTTTTATCAGTCACCACCCCAGGCAGGTCCTCAAAACACTGGCATACGTTTCTGGAACACTTCCTGAACAGATTTAATACCAAAAGGCATTCTCAGGTAGCAATATCTCCCAAACTGGCTTTATTCATCCAGGGGTATTTGTCAGTAACCATGATTGACATCTAGTTTGGAGAAGAACTTAGCTCCAGCCATCCTTGTGGTTATATCTTCAATTGTAGGAAGTCGATAATGCTCTCGCTTGATAGCTTAATTAATATTTCTCGGATATAGACAAATTCATAGTTTTCCCGACTTGAGATTTTCAACAACTACTAATGACATGACCCATTCTTTTTTCCGTATTTTCCCGTTCCGTCTCTTCAAAGTTGATTTAAGTGGTTCTCGTAAAGCTGTATGAACCATCCCTGGTGGATTGATAGCAGGTTTCACATTTGTGTCAGTTGCAATATGATAGTTTTGTTTCAGGCATCATAGACCTTTGAACACAATGGGAAATTCGTTCACGACATAAATGTCCTTATTCCAGTGAACATTACAAACAACTTGTATTCACTGCAAATCTTGAGACGCTTTAAACCCAGTAATAGACGGTTTGTTTGTTTTTGTTTTTGTGATATAAAAATCAAGTTCTTGATTTCATGCAGTTTAATTTGCCTATGCCTTTGACAATTAGTTTATCACCTGAGAAGCTTGTGAGACCGGTCTTGGTTGGTTTTACAATGTTCATTGTTCAAAAATGTGATTTGGAATGATGATGTTTACTTGCGAGTCAGTATCAAGTTTAAATTTGTCATTAGTACCATGAAGAGTCTGGGTGACGTAGCATTCTTTTTCACTGATTTCAGTGTTTACCTTTATCACCGTGCCTACAAAGACGTTTCTTCCTCTTCAACTGAGTATTCTTGCATACCATGCACCCGTTTTGTCTTGCAGCATTTCAGAAAATGATGCTGTTTTCGACACCTGTAGCAAGTTTTTTCCATAGGCTGGACACCTACCTTTTGCATGCAATTTGCCAAATATACCACAGTTGAATAATCTGGAGTCTGATTTCATATTTAACATTTCCGCTTTCTTTGGTTGTGCCATTTTCTTTTCTTTTTTCTTCATTTTCACACCATGAACTTCTGATGTAGCTGCTTCATTATGCATACTTTGAATCTGCTTTTTGGATTCTTTGTCTGCTCTGCAGAGAGCCAGTGCTTTTTGTAATTTCATTCATCTTCTCGTAAAAGGTTTTTTTATGTTTTCCGAATTAGTCCCACATACACTTTTATCTCTAATCATTTCATCCTGTAGATTTTCAAATTTGCAGTTCTTTACAATCAATTTAAGTTCAGTTACATATTGGTCAATGATTTCATACTTTTGTTGGATTATTGTATTGAATATGTGTCATTCTACTGTAATGTTCGGCTCCGGACTGCAATAATCCTCAAACTTTTTGATCAGTAGATCAATGTTTTTTTCAGCTTCTTTGGCCCAAAAAATGTAAATGTGTTGCAAATGTTTCTAACATCCTGACCAATAATGTATAGAAAAGCAATGCATATTTGTCTTCTCTCTATTCAAGCACAGCAACTAATTAAAACTGCATAGTCTGCCTCCATCTCCTCCAAGATTCTGCTAGATGGTGTAAATTAAAGTCCATTTCAGGTGGCTGATTGAGTTTTTCTATGATGTCATAATTAACACATAAACTTGTGTATCTAAATTTCAGTATTCGTATGGAGATATACTTCTTAATGGTATAAATCCAACTTATTTCAAAATTTTCACTTCTGACACATTGTTATGTTTTGCTAAATAACACAAAGCATGGTTTGGTCTAATTACTTTAATGGCTAGTTTGCAACTGACCACAACAGTGAAAACACTCACACTAGTTTCTCACGCTAATGTTATCATAAGGCATATAGGGTTACAACTGCGGGAGAGCCTGGAGCTGACCTTAGGTGACCCGTAACTGTCAGACCATTCGTAGTAACAGAACGTTAATACCGTATATTACCACACTCTCTCTCTCTCTCTCTCTCTCTCTCTCTCTATATATATATATATATATATATATATATATTGTTTCGATGTACAAAGTCGTCTGCGTCAACAAGAAGCTACGCAAGTCTATATAGCTTAATTGTGGAGAAACCTTAACACAGAGCCTGATAGGTGACAGCTATGTAAATCGTAGTTCACCTGCAAGAGCATTGTGTGCTGCAGACGACAGAGAAAATGTTATGCTGACTGCGTTGTGCTGGATTTGTGAACAAACAACTCGTTGAGGACTATGTCAGCGATCACAGGTCAATATCGTGGCACTGTTCAAAATAAATGCAAACTGAAATACTAAATAACGAAGAGAAATATTTTTATACATTTTTAAGATTTTATGAACACCACGATATTTGGTCGATTCAAGATAATGTCAGTCACCACATCTCCGGGTTTTTGTAATATCATTTTTTTTTCAAGCAATTATATTTAAATAATTTGCAGACAAGTAGGTCGAAAAAGATTTAAAAAAATGTCCTTAACAGTTTACGTTATAATGATTTATTATTCGATTATTACATTTGTACATTTGGTTTATATATCTGTGTTAAATCAAATTTGAGATCTGATGTTCAACTTATGGTTTGGAGTAGAAGTTAATACTGAACATTATTAAAAACTTATTCTCTCTCTCTCTCTGTTTATATATATATATATATATATATATATATATATATATATATATATATATATATATATATCTGACAATCTATTGCATTTGAGATCTAGCTTATTCATAAATTCTTATCTTCAGCGTCTGCATATAAATAATTCAAATCTACACGATGACATATGAGCTATATATATATATATATATATATATATATATATATATATATATATATATATATACATTGTAATAGACCTGGGGGCTCTAAAGCTGTAATATGATGGATGGGGATGAAAGTTTTTCTGTGTCATAAATTTAGCATTTTGTTCATGTCAATGAATATATAAACTGCTGAAAGAATGAATTTAAACATTGTAATGTATTAGAAATGTATAGATCGTGACTTACCTTGGTATCGGTATTAAACCGTTTATGTTGTATGTCAAGTATGATTGCTGGTCATGTGGTAACAAATGTCATCGAATTAAACCTCGCACATCGTTAAATACTCTTACAATCGTCTGGAATCTTATTTTATATGAATATGTTTATCACACTTAAATTCCCATCCAATCATCACTTGAATAGCACTAGACTCGATGACTCCAACAGCTGACATCACTAAAATACGTCTGCCGGCAAGATGGCAGACTCTAGATCAAATGACGGTTCCACACATCCATTTGTCAAGTACACATTTTTGATTAAATTTCACTTGTTGATTGTAATTGCTGTCCTTCATTTATACAAATATAAGTATGTCTTGAATATTTAATAGTGTATTGTTCATTTTTATGCTGATCAATATATTTTCAATGTTATCAGCGTTCATCGGTAGTTGTGTACTCTTTACCCAATCTTAACTGTCTTGGTTACGACTTCAAGTACGTTGACGTGTAACGGACATGATATAATACGTAATGTTTATATATTTGCTAATGACAGAGTGTAAACGGACAAGTGATGATAGTTAAATTGTATACTAACCCTCAGTTTGTGTCGCTGGTTGTAGAGTATCTGTTCGACATCATCAGACAAGTTCGGCGCCTCGAACAAGCAATAATTGGTTAAATTTACGTCACATGACTATTTTCCGAAGAGTACAGATAGGAGCGAGATAGCTGTCAACATTAGCGCCTCTATCAACATCTCTCCACCAAATAAAAAGAGCACTATATTGAGGTAGTTATAATTACAACTTTACTGCATGACATTATAAAGCTCATATATACTTATAAGAACAAGATAAGTCTATGAATTTTAACTTCTTTATTCTCAAAAATAGACTGTAAGTACACACACACACACACACACACACACACACACACACATATATATATATATATATATATATATATATATATATATATATATATATATATATATATATATATATATAACAACACTAGGAATAAATTCAATTCAGAAAAATTCAATTCACTGCTATTGATTTTAGCTTAGTATAAAAGTAATATTGTGCCACATAAATAAGCAGCTATCTCCCGCCACACTAAGAATGTAGGGCTAACTTTCAAAATACTTACTCCGTGGGTCGTCCGTTTCTTGCTGAATGATTAGTTTAATGTTATGAAGGCCAGCATATTATAGCATTTGTTTATTGAATATTTTACACGTAATTAAATACATACATTCATGTTTTAGTCATATTTCTTGCATTATGCATCTTATCAAAATTTCATAGTCAAATTAGAAAGGTCCTGACTTTGAGCATTCTTGCAATTTATTATTACATTACACAAGTTAGCCCATACCCCCCCCCCCATCTCTTGCAATATTTTAAATAAAAAAAGAAAGAAATATTGAATCGTATTATATTAAACGGTATTGCAACATCAAAACAAAGCAGACAATTAGTTTGCATCAGTTAAATAATGTAACATAAATAGCAATGTGCATGAGGTAATATGTAATGTGAATATGTATTTCCAGTAATTTCTGTGTACAACAAGACTCGGATAATGCTCGGCGCAGTTTGTTATTAATTGGGTATGTGGAAAATTATTGCTGGAACGAAAAGCGCCTCCCATAAAACATTGGCATCACAGCAGCGAGTATGATGGAGTTATTTTTGCTAGAAATAGTTATAAATATGGCGGAGGTGCGCTGCCGACGTTATGTGATATGTTTAAGCTTTATGCCATTGATCTTTCAGAGATCAGAGAACATACACCTTTCTGGTCCTGTCTTATATATCGCTCTGATTTCAGTGTTACATATAGACTGCGTTGACAATCGCACCAGGCATCGTGTTCTTGGATTAAACTTTTTTTTTATTCGCTACCCATCATGGCTTCAACACTCTTAAAGCCAGTGGGTATTTTTGTTAAAGTTTTCACACCGTGAAATGTTATCATCTGAACTGTGGTGTGGTCATTTAGCTCTTCGAAACGGACAGCTACTCACGCCAGCCTACCTAATCTGACGCATACTTGTTTTTGGAATTCGAAAATGGCGTTCATGTTCATCGCTAAAGGCGCCTATAACGTGATTATGACCAGAAAGGTTCTCTTGAAAACAGCCTGCATATGAGCTTGGATTGGATAATGACAATGTAGTGATGCGAGCTGAATAAACGCAACCAATCGATATGTCTAACCGCTTGAATCAACTTTATTTCCTTATTTTATCTAACAAACAATAAAACATGAAAAGATAAAAAGTGAATAATATTATGGATGAAAGTTTTCATCAATTCTACAGTTTAATATGTTCAGTCAATGTTCGTATTTAATATCCAGCTCCAAGAATCTAAAAAGGTTCCGATGCAACTGATGAACCTGTCGCGACTAATTCGACACTTCATCGTGTGGAAGGGAAGACAAAAACTCGTAAAAACTGGATGGAAATGGAGGTCACTGCCGTCCTGTAAAGACGTATGGACATACAACCAACATGTACATGTGTCGAACAAGCATAGCCTTATATTTACACGTTAGAGTAATACAAACAAGCGGACATCAGTGTGGTTTAACTCCAATGAACTTGGAACCTGATAATTTCGTCCTGCTGTTACCAGTTTGACTATCCTCCATGGCCTAATAAGAAGCCCTGCGTTACACACGTCCGAGTGACACCTCACGCTGCCTAAAACTAGCGTTTCACACGTCCGAGTGACACCTCACGCTGCCTAAAACTAGCGTTACACACGTCCGAATAATATTTCACACTGCCTGAAACTATTTACTTATAGTGATGGAAAACAGGTGATAAGTTGGTATATGGGAAAACATCACAGTATGCCAATGACGTCACTGAGTAATATGCATGTTTCGCCACACTTAGTCTACTTCTTTATTCTTTCTGGTCAGAAATAGTAACCAGTAAAAATTCTTGTGAGTATATCGATAGTTGTATTACATGGTTTACTTATTTTAGCTATTAATATTTTCGCACATAACAGACTACCACCATATCCCCCAGCTCATAAAAGGAATACAAATTGTATACAAATTATCAACAATGACCCTCACCAACTCTTTTTCTTTATTTTTATTAAAACACAAGCTTTGTTTCTTTTTTTTTTCTCGCATACCAGCTTACCACCGTAGTTGATAAATATTTTTTCTTCTTTACAAAAACGCTAGCGCACTTGATTCGAATATTTCAGTTATTGCGGCTAATTATAACTTCATGACTTCATGCACACGTTGGCTAAGCATCTTACACGAAATAAAAAATAAAAAAAATCTGTTTGGGCAGCTCCTATTTTTACAGACACAGAAAACAAGACTACAAATGTGTTGTTGGTCTCTGATGTGTTTGAATATTGTGATACTGCCATGCATGTCTACAATTTTGATCCTGCTCATTATTTCTAGTCACCGGATATTGGTTGAGATGCATTGTTGTCCTAAACCAAAATCGATCTGGAATTGCTCACTGACATTGACCAGCATCTGTTTATCAAGTGATCACTTCGTGGCGGAATATCCATGTCAACTCACATATACATTCCGTGCGAACAACCCAAACGTGGACGGGTGTGACTCCGCTGACCCCAACAGTTTGATCATGTATCTTATCGTAACTTGTATGGCTAGGCCATGATGCAAAAAACTTCATGTTTGTGGATTACAGTGGATATATCCTGCGTACATTGATGTACAAAAATACGCATCAACAGTGACCACGTATACATTTTTTTAACTTGATCTGGAATATCGCGAGCATTTACATGAGGCACACAATGATTATCCGCTAGCAAAGGGGTGGGGCAAACTACGGCCCGCGGTCCGCATGCGGCCCACCAAGGGCTTTCATGCGGCCCGACAAGGGTTTTCATGCGGCCTAGGAACAAGTCATCATTCGTACTGACTGTTTATGTTACTCTGTTTATCAAATAAATGTGCTTCTTTTGAAGTTTAAGTTTAAGTTTTCAAATATAACAACATATTAACAACTGAAAATTAATTAGATGTTATTTAGAAAAACCATTTGTTTTTGCTATTTCAAACATTAATTATTTTACTTAATGAACTATGCGGCCCGTGACATGATGTAAATTTGTGTAATGACTGCGCAAAAATACCACTAATGACGCTGAAAAGGACTTTTTCAAGCTCATCAACAATGTCGTGTTTGAAAAACCATGAAGAATCTTCGCAAACGAATTCGACTTGATCTTTTCTGTGTTAGTAAGTAAGGCAAACTTCGAAATCTGATAGCGGACCCGGCTTTTGAATTCAGAAAAATCTTTGATGATGGACATATTACATTTCACAGTAAAATAAAATCAAAACAAACGCATGCAAAACCAACATTTCTTGGATCGTCCGTGCTGGATTGGTCGAGACTGGTAATACAAGATTTATACTATGACAAGATTAAATCATTTCATCCTGATCGGGAAAGGACGATGTACATGGACACTGATTCGCCGATGTTACATATCACAACCGGTACGCGGACAAGGCAAAACCGTGCTTGGTTAACGAATTTGACATTAGCGACTATCAGAAAGAATATCCGTTGTTTAGTAACACCAACAAAAATGTTGTTGGTAAGTTCAAAGACGAATGCTCAGGTAAACCAATAGAGAGTATGTGGGACTGCGACCTAAAATGTATTCAGTCGTGGTTGGAGCCAAAAGCATTAAAATAGTCAACGGTATTCCGAAGGTGATTGTAGAAAAAAATCTCAAACACGAACTAGAACTAGAATGTCTTCGAGACCGACGTAAATTCGCACACACGACAAATATGATCCGATTCAAGAAACATCGTGAGTCGATTGATGCACCAAAGTGAGTTTGTCCCTGCCCAATACTAAGCGATGGATACTCTCAGATGCAATGACGACTTACGCGTTTGGTGGTCGTGCTGCTACAAACCAACTTTCGGTTCATACTTGTTAATGTGTCAACATTTCAGCGCAAATCCTGGTGGCAGTTCCGTATTTGCAGGATTGACCTGTACTTCCTCTTGCACAATGCACGCCTGAGAGGCTTTGGTCCGCCTGATGATGATGGCCCTAATCGGTAACGTATTATTTGTCTTGGAGTATCAATCCGTTCCAAAATCCTAAACACATCAACTGACCATACCGGTTCAGTTAAACGACGTTGTTGTCCACCTTCTAACTCTACAGGTACATACAAATACCGAACAAATTTGTCTCTAGTCACACGTGTGATTTCATTGTTCAAGGCTTTTGTGAGTAATGGAAGTCGTGCTACCCAATCCTGAGACACTTCTGGCCACATCAACAACTCCTGTTTGTAATGATGACCTAAATCCGTAATGCAGGAGTGCGATTAAATCGTTCCTCAATAGTTTGGTCACGATGTACACTGACATATTCGACACGTACTCGCACATGGTGTTTGTTAAGCATCACAGCCACAGATCCGATAAATTCTTAGCCTGGAATCACTTGCAACAATCATGGCATTGTGAGTGGTGCTCGTGCATAGGTACGCTCCAGTGCATCTGCAACACTTGAAGAATCGTTTAACGTTAAGGGGTTCACTTCTTTGTATCTGCTGGCCACATCGAAAATGGTTAGTGCGTATTTGTAAGTGCGTAATCGGCCTTGTCGATCACGCACATGAACATGTGGAAGAAATTAATCAGTTTTAAGGACCTCATAAGTTGTTTGGGCATCGAACCAACCGTGTGAAATCGTTCTTGGTAGCGGAAAATCATTTCGCCACGATGCTTGTTTTCCCACCCATGTTCGAGCAATCCCATGAGTGTCCTTCGCTAGACTAACAAACTGTTCCACAGCGTCTTCCCCTCCCCAGTACCTACGCGGACTGTAATATATTTTGGATATGTCCGGCTTTTTGGGTCCATTGTTTGATTGTATATAAGTAGTAAGGTGGGATACTTTACGGACAATGGAAATTCCAGTCAAAACACCCCTGGGACACTTTACGGACAATGGAAATTTAACATGGCGAAAAATCGTGGGAACATATACGGACAAGGGGAATTAACATGGGAATAAATCGTGGGACACTTTACGGACAAGGGGAATTTAACATGGGAATAAATCGTGGGACAATCTACGGACAAGGGGAATTTAACATGGGATTTTTTTTTTTTAAATTTTAAAAAATTTTTTTAAAAAAGGGGTAGGCAATTCAAAGACTATCTCTTTTCGAGAAATATGGGGGCCCTGAAAAGGGCCTTTGGTTTATGTTAATATGCCCTTAACATAAAGGGCATTTGCGACATCTTCTTGTCCTCAAACTTCGTCTTACAGCAGGGCCATACATCAGAGTCCTCTTGAGGCAACCTTGTCTCTCTATATAGACTCTTCTTATCCACAGGCTGCTGTTGGTCCTGTGGACAACGGTCCACTTGGATCGGACATACATGAGCATGTCCGTCCTGAACATCATTGTTGACACAAGGGTTGAAGATTCAACGTCTGTCCACATGTTGAGGCTCCGAGAATAGGTGAATCAATGCAGTGAACGGCGCTTATTTATAGGGACAGAAAGGATTGAAACGGATTGAGTTCATTCACCAATCCGAACACGCGTTACAGAATTCAGTCAGCCCGCATCCAATCCGAAGAGAGCAGTCTGTGACGTCACGTAGTCAATATAGATTCGCTAGCGCTTGTGTGCAGTCAATCTATGCGATAGTGATTCAACATGACGGAAACTCAGAAAACGATCCAGTGGGGTGCACCAGCAGGGGAGACCGCCCAAGGGAACCCTGACTTACTTTCAGAAGAGGTGAATTGGGATTTTGTGGATTTTCTCTCCTCGCAAGAATTTGTTCCGGAACCTTCGTTACCTTCTTCATTACCGCAAGTGGAGAATTTTAGACAGAGACAGAAAGAAGAATTGGAGAAATTTATACAAAGACAAAAGGAAGCGGAACAGGCTTTTCTCCTACAGCAACAGCAACAGCAAGAAGAAGAGGTAAGAAAAAAACAACAGCAAGAAGAAGTAGCAGCAAAGAAACAAGAGGGTGAAAATCAAACGGTCACGGTACTGTTGGACATTTTAGCGGAGTTAAGAAGTCTGAAACAAATGTATCAGACTTCTTTATCACGACCGAAGAGAATACGACCTTCCCGAGCCAAACATGTCAACCCTGTGACTAAGCCTACCGTACCACCCTTAGTGATTTCAACTCAATCATTATCATCATTACGCAGTCCAGAAGTAGGCCTTGGCCGTGGCAAAGGCTTAAGGCAGTTAAAATTGATTGCTTAAACTCACCCCTGCACCATAAAGAAAAAAGGCCCTTTTCAGGGCCACCCACATTTCTCGAAAAGAAATACAATTTCAATTTGCCAATAACTCAAAAAAAAAAACTCACCCATGTTACCCTTATAGTACGTGTCTGTGTATGAGTGCGTGAGTGTAGCTTCTTATTTTAAAATCAAAACTCAAAGACTCTTACCTTATATCATTCATTTATTCTTTTCTCCATTTTTTACAATCCAATTCACAATTCACAACACAACACTTTAATAAAAAGTTCATTGATTTCTCCTTCTTTAGTCTCTCTGTTTTTTGAATTTCTTCACCGTCACACTCTTTTCCTCTTCTTCTTTCTCCTCGCTTTCTTCCCTTCTTCTTTTCTTCTCGTGTTTCTTTGCCTCATTTAAATAGAATTGTCTTTTTTCTTCCTCTTCTTCCTCTGAAGAATCCCTCTCTTCTTCTGAAGAATTCCTCTTTTCTTCTGACTCCTCTTGTTTCTTTTTGGGGCAATCTGGAGACCAATGTCCTTTTTCTTTACACTAATAACAGGTATCTTGACTTTTGTCTTTTTTATCCCCTGTTTTTTTTCTTTTTTGACGGTCTGGACACTCTGAAGACCAATGCCCTTTCTTCTGACAGATATAGCAAGTATCTTGACTTTTATCTCTAAAGGAAGGAGAGTAGTCCGTAGGCTGGTCTGAAGAGAATTTTCTAATGACCCCTCGCAAAGCTCTGACGAAACGTTCCATCTGGTTAGTCTCTTCCATCGTTGTGCTCGGCTTGAGAGTGAGATGAATAGTGAAAGTGTCTTGACACACACCCTTTTATATACGCTGGTCTGCTATGACTATAAAGTAGTTTATGGTGTTTGAACTTGAGTCATTTGACTTTTTGCTTTCAAGATGAAACGATCCCATTCATTCGAGAAGAAAGAAGAAGAAGAAAGTAAGAGGCAGAAACGTGATCTATCGCCTCGTACCAGGGCTGAAATCTTGGCACAAATTCATGCCAGTGATTTTGAAGAGGACATGAGTGAACCAGAATCCCAACCCTCTAAACCAAGTTCATCACCCTTAGTCAACCCTGAAAAGTATTATTCCATTCGAGAGACGGAAAAGCGCTCCTCTAGAAAATTTAGAACTACGGCTTACAAATACACGGTGAAGTTTAAAGATTTCAAGGCTGAAGTGCCGTTAGAGAAAGCAGAAGTGTTCATCACCGAGGTGTGGGATTCTTTGCTCACTGCACTCAAGCGACAATGTCAACCCAAAGAAGACGATCGCTTGAGACTTTCCATACAACACGACGGTTTGAAATCCCCTGTTTGGATCGAGTTTAGCACCCCTGCAGAATTGACTGCTTCCAAAGTCATGGACAAGATTCAACACGTACAACAATCTAATGATCAGTTTGACATCACCGATGGTAAAGCCACACTGGACATGACCCACGTCTCTCCTCCTCAAGGGACAGGACGCAAGAAGATGTTATTGGTGGACGACCTTCGCAACACCAAAAAGAGTCTCGTCCGAATTAACAACCCTCAAGACCAGATGTGTTTAGCCCGTGCCATCGTGGTGGGACGAACCTATGCCAACAAGAACGACACGGTAGAATGGAAAAGAACCTGGGACACTATTCAACGTTCCGACCGAGCCAAACAACGAAACGAAGCAGAACTCCTGTTACAACAAGCCGGACTGCCCAAAGACACACCCTGTGGCATTCCTGAGATGCAAAAATTGCAAGATGCCCTAGCTCCACGCTACACCTTGAAAGTGCACCCTCAAGAAATGCGCGGGCCTCTATTGTTTCGAGGCCAAGATTTTAAGGACGGAAAATACATTCATGTTTATCATCACGATGACCATTTCGATACCATTACCAGTATCACCGGATTCCTGGGATACGGTTATTACTGTGAGAAATGTGACTATGGTTATAATAATCGAGAGCAACACAAACATTGTGGATGGAAATGCTCAGGATGTTTGGCCTCTCCACCCTGTCTGAGCGAAGAACCAGTGCCTTGTTCCACTTGTCTGCGCACGTTTGTCAGCCCTACCTGTTACCAACAACATTTGAAAACACAAGGTTCACAGAAGAAATGTGCTTGTCAACTCCTGAGATTGTGCTCTACGTGTGGACAAGGCATACTTACCAACAATGCCAAGGCACACGTATGTCGAGGAAAGAAAAAATGTCACATTTGTCACCACATCGTGGACTTGGAACACGAATGTTACGTGCAAAAATACCAACCCCCACCAGAGAAAGAGGACGGTCACAAGAAGAAAGGCAATTTCATCTTTTTCGATTTCGAATGCATGCAAGAGACTGGCATTCACATCCCTAATTTCTGCGTGGCTCATCGAGCGTGCGAGAAGTGCATTCAAGAACCTATCTTCAGTCATTGCCCTCACTGCAGCAAGATTCCTGGAGGACGTGAAAAAATCTTTCGGGGACCGAACACGTTAGCCGATTTTGCCCAATGGGTCTTAGACCCCGTCAACAAGACGTGGAGCCAAGAGGACATCGAACGTTACGGAGATTGTCATCGTCATGCCACGGTGATGGCTCACAATTTTTCCGGATACGATGGACAGTTTCTTCTCAGATACTATACGGAACAAGGCACCGAGCGTCCTAAAGTGACTTTGAACGGAGCCAAAATCATTTTCATGCAAGTGGGACAAGTGCAGTTTAAAGATTCGATGAGCTATTTGGCCATGCCTTTGAGTCGAATGCCTAAAACGTTTGGAATGACAGAAATGGCTAAAGGGTACTTTCCACACTTTTTCAATACGGAAGCCAATCAACACGCCGTTCTACCCCATTTACCTGAGGCTCACTATTACGACCCCGACAACATGCGTACCGAACAACGAGAAGCTTTCTACGCTTGGTACCAGATTCACGCCTCGGACCCTTTCGACTTTCAGGAAGAAATGTTAAAGTATTGTCGTTCCGACGTGGACATTTTACGGCGTTGCTGTGGAAAATTTCGAGAACTGTTCATGGAACACGGAGGGGTCGATCCTTTGAAAGAAGCTTGCACCATTGCCAAAGCGTGTTCCTTAGTGTATCGACAACGATTCATGCCTGAAAACACCGTGGCTGTCATCAGCCCTCAAACGACCCACTTTGTCAAACGTCAATACTCGGTCAAAGCCCTACGTTGGTTACATTACTTGTGCGACAAGGAAGACAAGTGGATTCAGCATGCCCGCAACGGAGGGGGCGAGAAGACCATCGGAACGTATTCGGTCGATGGTTGGGACTTAGAAAACCCCAAGATCGTGTACGAGTTTAACGGTTGCTTATTTCACGGATGTCCCGTCTGCTACCCTGACCGTGACACTAAAAATCAGTTTTTGCAACGAACCATGGAAGACTTGTACCAGGACACTTGTCAGCGACGCCTAAAGTTAGAACAGCAAGGATACCAAGTGGTGGAAATGTGGGAACACGAGTACGATCACCGTATGAAAACCGATCCCGAGTTTAAACGCCTCGTGGAAAGTTACCAGTTCATGGACCCGCTGAACCCGAGGGATAGTTTGTACGGAGGAAGGACCAATGCCACCTGTTTGCTGTACCAAGCCGACGAAAAGAAAGGAGAAGAAATCAAATAATTGGACGTGTGTTCGCTGTATCCCTACGTGTGCAAATATTGTCGCTTTCCTGTAGGGCACCCGCAATTGCTGACGGAACACATCGACCTGAAAAACATTCGACAATACGAAGGCTTGATCAAGTGCAAAGTTTTGCCTCCCACGAACCTATACCATCCCGTCTTACCTCACCATTGTCAAGGCAAACTGATGTTTCCCTTGTGCCGTACTTGTGCCGAAACGTGCAACCAGGACCAACCTTGCCATCACAGCCAGGAAGAACGGTCCTTGACGGGAACCTGGGTCAGCGTGGAATTGTTCAAAGCTCTGGACATGGGATACCAACTGTTAGAAGTGTACGAAATTTGCCACTTTCCCAAGACACAACAGTACCGCAAGGGTGATCCCAGTCAGAAAGGCATTTTCGCCGACTACGTGGATGCCTTTTTGAAACTGAAGCAAGAAGCCAGCGGCTATCCTTCCTGGTGTCACACTCCCGAAGACCAAATACAATTCAAAGAGAAATACTACCAACAAGAAGGCATCACTTTAGACCACATCGAGAAAAACGAAGGCAGGCGATCGTTTGCCAAAGTGATGTTAAATTGCTTGTGGGGTAAAATGGCACAACGACCGTGTTTACCCAAGACGGAATATTTGACAGAACCTTCCCGCTACTTCCAGATGATTCACGACAAAACCAAATACATGAAACACGTGGACGTCGTTCGAGAGAATTTGATCTTGGTCAATTACGAAGAAGATCTGGACTTTGTGCAAGACGACCCTTTTGGAAATGTCATCATTGCGGCTTACGTGACAGCCCATGCTCGCTTAAAATTGTACGAAGCTTTAGAACTGTTAGAAGAACGCGTCCTGTACTTTGACACGGACAGTTGCATTTACATCCATCACCCGATTCAACATCACCCTAACATCGAAGGAGACCGTTTAGGAGCCTGGACAGACGAGCATCCCGACGACAAGATTCTAAGTTTCGTCAGTGGCGGTCCCAAAAATTACGGCTACGAATACCGGGACAAACAAGGAGAAGTGCACACGACGTGCAAAGTGAAAGGATTGACTCTGAATTATCGTACCAGTCGAGTGGTCAACTTTGGGGTATTGAAAGAAGCCTTGCAATCGGGAGAGGATGGAAACTTTAAAGTGACCACTTACCAACCGAACAAGATTGTACGTTTACCCACTCACCACATCGTCAGTCGACCTTTGGAAAAAGTTTATCAAATCGTGTACCAGAAGCGAGTTCGACTTCCCAATCATTTCACCTTACCGTATGGACACGTCGGTATAAAACATTGGTTGTAAGAGGATAGCCACCCACCAGAAAGATGACTTCGCCACAGCAAGAATCGAGTGAGAAACCCGATGAGAACTCCAAGTTCAAACCCTACCATTTTCCAGTCTTCTTACCTGACTATTGTGATTGTGCCCGTCGATTGGACACGTTTCAGAAATGGCCTACGGATAGGGAAGGATTACTTTCTTCGCATGTTTTAGCTAGAACAGGATTTGTCTACTTGGGACCTGAGTCAGGATTGGGATACGAGGTACAGTGTTTTGCTTGCGGACTGAAGTTACGAATGGATCTATGTATCTATAAAGATTCAGCTATTCTGGAACATACTCGATGGTCTCCGCACTGCCCTTACCTTTCTATGGCCTTTCCACCCATCACACTACGGTACAATGTTGACGGTACCTTAGAGACGGTACCTTCCAGAACAAGACATAAAAAACGTAAAAAAGGAAAGATGTACAAGCTGGAGACTGCATTGCGACTAGTATAAAAAGGGGGCTATGGTCAAGATCGATAGTTCATTGTGACTACCAAGACCGAGCGAACAAGATGAATACTTTGAAAAAGACATCGTTCCAGTTTGGGGATTGTAAAAAAGTTGTATCTTCCTCTAGTGTGACTAATACTGGATGGATAAGACCCATGCATTGCGACGGAAAATGTCCGGAAGGAAACTGCGATTGTCCATGTGGTTACCATTGTAATTGCGTAACGGAGTTTGCAGACGAGTGCGATTGTGAGCCTTGCGATGGGACCGATGCTGTACGTTGTGACCTGAGCTATGCCGTAAAGCATCATGGGAACTTTGTTCTCACTACCCCTGTCATGGAAAGTGATGCTGTGCGTGTCAAACCTGAGGGATGCGAAAGCGATGCCGCTCGTCCTCTTGGACATTTTACTGGGTTTCGTTTTAAAGGGGAATGTTCACCTTCACGTTTACCTCCCTACGGATGTCATCCAGCCCTGAGCAAACTCCTGTTCCTGTCACCCAACCCTCATCGAAACGAACCTGTGAAAAACGAATATTCGTTTCCTGTGCGTTTGTCGGAATACTGCGACTTTGAAAATCGTCTTCAATCGTTCAAAGGAAAATGGCCAAAGTATCTGGGAGGACCGACCCCCGAAGAATTAGCCAGAGCCGGATTTTTCTACTTGGGCGAAGGAGATAAAGTCAAGTGCTTCAGTTGTGGTGTGTCACTTCACCACTGGGAACCGCAAGATTCGGCCTACGTTGAACATGCTCGATGGTCACCGAATTGTCATTACTTACCTTTAGTGGGACCGAGACATTGAAGTAACTTTTTTTACCATAATAATCTGTTCATGGATACTTTACAAGAGAACATTCGTGCTTTGCCTGTGGAGTTGAGAGAACGCATTTATCGAGAGCTGGTCAAAATACAAGTGAAACGTAAAGAACAATTGCATCCGTTACGTCACCGGTTTTTGAACCATTGGTACCTGAAGGCTATACAAGGACTGATTCAATTGAAAGTGTTCCATTGGACAGACATTGATCAACGACCTCCTGGTTATAAAAAGGAATGGTTTGGTATTGACGATTCTATCTACTACATTGTAAACGTACTGCATCGAATTCCAGAGGAAGAGTTAACGAATTACCAACATCTTTCACACAATGTCAACTTGGTGAAAGAGGAAACTTCTGAACGAATTGTAATGTGTAGATTAGTGACTCAACGATTTAAATTCGACACTGAAGTGAAACCATGTTTGTGCAAAGAGTACATTTCTTGTGTCAGACCAAAGAGGATTTAGTATGACCTATTCATGGATACTTTACAAGAGAACATTCGTGCTTTGCCTGTGGAGTTGAGAGAACGCATTTACCGAGAGCTGGTGAAAATACAAGTGAAACGTAAAGAACAATTGCATCCGATACGTCACCAGATCTTTAACCACTGGTACTTGAATGGTATAAGAGAACTGATTCGTCAGAAATTCTTTCAATGGTCAGACCTTGTTCAAAACTTTGAGGTCGCTAATGATCGACATGTTCATGATTATGGTTACTTCGAGATTCACCTACAGCAATACATTGAGGAAGACAAGTTAAAGGATTACCAACATATTTTACGTGGAATCTACTTAGAGGAAGAGGAAACACCTAAACGAACTCTGACGTTTCGGTTACAGTATGCAAGATTTAGATTCCCTACTGGAGAACGAAGATCTCTGGCTAGAAAGTACGTCTATTGCATCCGAAAAAAAGAGAATATAAAAACAGGCTGCCATGCCACGGTTTATGTCACATGTCATCCAACAGATTCCGTGGAAGGAACTCAATGACCATATTCAAACCGTGGATCATTACCATCAATTATTACAAGAACTGTATCCATTCAATTTTGGACGACAAGTGGTGTGTGTCTTAGTGACTTGTTTTCTGGGATTTCGTTTACCAGCCGATTCTTTGTGGACTCTTTACGATCAGTACTTACCACCTCCATGGCCTTAAATGGTCACTAAAAACTCCTTTTGTTCAAAGCCTTGCGTTTTCATCTGGATACTTCTCGACCTCAACAGGAAAAAAAGATTCGTCAACTTTTAGCGACCCAAGACGTGTATGACGATGTGTGTGTAGCTTGTGACTTACACCTTCATTGGACAGATGTTCGTGATTGGAAAAAGGGGGGTTTTGAGGCTTGGACCCAAGAAGTGGCCCAGTATGCACAAGAGTTGTTCAAGGAAAAAAGTTACTTTTCAACCCGTGTTAGTGACGGTGCCAGAAGAACCCGTCACCGAGAACAACCACTCGCTTCAGGACAGGACTGTCATGGACATGCCTGAAAGGTCATTCCGGGAGGACACTTGTGTGACAATACCTCATGTAGAGACTGTAAGAACATTACACACTGTCCCTAGGACATCTTGGTTAACCAAAACATGTTGTACAGACACTTGTTTATATTCCACTTTGATCGCTTTGCTGTGTTTTATATTCCTGTACATCACTATTTGGGTTGTATGTATTTTTGTCTTTCGTGTTCATATTTGAAACATTCGATAAACGTGTTCTGAAAAAAGTATATAAACTCTTGTCTTGTTTGTTTTTTCGTGTCACAAGTGACATTTCTCATACCATGGCTACCTCTGCTGTCTCTGCTCCCTCTTCCTCTACTGTCAAAGTCATCGACGAACACTTAGATCGTGCCAGTTGGGAGGCTTTGTATCTTCGCCATCCCTTTAACATGCTCATTGCTGGACCTAGCGGTTCAGGCAAAACCGAATTCGTCAAACGTTTGATCGAACATAAACATCATTTGATCGATCGGCCCCCTCAACGGATCGTGTGGTGTTACAAAGAGTGGCAATCGGCGTACAGCCTCTTGCGTGAAAGTCAAGGCGATTCCATCGTGTTTGTGGAAGGCATTCCTAAAGAAGACGATGGCATCGTCTCTGACTCCCGTCTAACCCATTTGGTCATTTTCGACGACATGTTAGGAGAAGACGAAGAAGAAATTAAATTGTGGTTCACGCGCAAAGGGCATCATCGTAATGCCAGTGTCGTTTACATCACCCAAAATTTGTTTCAACAAAGTAAAGCCCATCGCACCATCAGTCTCAATGCGCATTACGTGGTCTTGTTTAAAAGCCCTCGAGATAAATCGCAAGTGCAAGTCTTAGCCAAACAGTTAGGAACGCCTTGGCTGACTCAGGCGTACGACGATGCCACTCAAACGCCACACGCCTATTTACTCGTCGATTTGAAACCTACGACCCCCGAGGATTTGCGATTTCGTACCCACTTGTTTCACCACTGGTGCCAAGACGGAGGGCCTGTCCTGTACACGTCTCCGTCCTCGACTTCATTTCACTCCCCATGAAAAAAATCTATAAAAACCTCAGACCCTTTTTCGTCTGTCTCACACAGTGTGAACATGACGTCCCTTCAGTCGCATCTTCCCGTCAAATTGATTCGTGCCTTGTATGGCATCAGCCGAGAAAAAGATCCACAAACACGAGCCCGTGTCTTAGAAGCTAGTCTCAAAGAAGTCTTACGATGGTTCACGGTGACGGCACGTCAATTACTCCAAGGAATCATTCAGATTCCTCATCAAACCCAACGCTTTTTCGATCGAAACAAAGTCGCTTTGGTCCAACTGGCCGATCCCCGCATCGACACTCAAACCAAAAAACAAATCATTTTGAAACCTGGAGGGAGCGGTACTCTAGGAGGGGTCATCATTCGCTCACTCTTAAGATGGGATCCTAATGCCCCCAAAGTTATCCCTAAGACAAAAGTCCAACGAAGCCCCAAGAAGAAAAAGAAAAAGACCAAGTCCCCAAGAAGAACTTCTCCAGTGGCGGGACCCTCCTCTTACCAGACACCACCACCATCACCCCGGAAAAAGAAAAGAAGCCCCAAGAAAAAGAAACAGAGAAAAAGTCCTCAAAAAAAGAAAAGTCCACAGAAGAAAACTAGTCGCAAGAGAGGCACTTCGGCCAGGACGCAACCTTACACTCGCAAGCCACGACCTGCCACAACGTCTCCGGCAGCCTCACGTTTGTCCACTTCTCCGTTGATGTCACCAGGAACTGAAGAGTACTTGGAGACGTTGATTACACCAAGAACTTCTCCGTTGATGACCCCCAAAAGAACTTCCCCAGTGGCAGGACCTTCCCATTTAGCGGCAGTGGCTGCTGCTCACAAAGTACCTTCTCCCAAAATCAAAGTTCAAGAAAGATCGGGCATGTTACAAAGTTTACTGGATTTGTCCAAGCAAGAACTGGCTCGATTTAGTCCGTTACGTACCCCTGCACGACGTGTCATGCCTGTCCTCAAACTGATAAAACGTAAAGACAATCAGTGGCGACGCGTTCCAGTATAAAAAAGGCCTGTGACCGAGTAGGGTATCAGTGTTTTTAGGTGCTCCTAAAGACTCAAAGATGTCACCCTCCAGAAAACCCCAAGGAAAGAAAAGAAAAGGACTACCACCACGTTTAGCCAAACATGGGGACCTGTTATCTGTCCTGTCCAAAGCTTCTCCACCCCTACGAAAAAAACTCATTCAAACGGCCTCCAAAGAGGTCATCGATACCGTGTGCGAATGTTGTTTGAACGTTTTGAAAGGCACGATCCCTTTGTCCAAACACCAGAAACAATGCTTAGGCAAACATCGTCACGTTCTTCGGAAAATGGTTCAAAAGAAAATTCCCATTCGTCAAAAAAAGAAGATGTTGGTCCAACGTGGAGGCATTTTACCTCTCTTGTTAGGCCCCATACTGAAAGGAGTCTTGGGAACCATGTTGGGAGGACTGATGGGAGGAAGATAAAAAGGCCTTCGGAATTCCCAAGATCTCAGAATTCACCCCTGACAACCCCATGGAAGGACGAAAACTAGCTTTAGTGCCTTACAAACGATGGATGGAATACCATCGGTGGCAAGAACAACGCACCCCGCATTTACCTCCCAATCCCAATTTGAGCGAGATGTCCCAGTTACAACACGAATTGCAATCCTTGCTGGATCGCCAAGATTTGTCCGAAACAGAAAAATCGCAAAAGTACGGTCAACTCTTGCAAAGACTGCAACTCTTTCACCAGAAAGCTTTAGACGAAACAGCTTTACCCACTCTGAAAGATTTTAAGACCTTGATGAAAAGTCCAGCACCATCACCAGTACCAGTACCAGTACCACCAGTACCCGTGACCAAGACAGAAAAAGGAAAAGAAGAAGAAGAAGAAGGGTTTCAAACTCCACCAGAAAAAGTACGCAAGTTAACAACACCACCTACCTCCAGAATTGGATGGATTAAAAAGATGATGGCGACCCCTTCTTCCTCACAAGAGAAAAAGAAAGTGAAGACAGAAGTGAAGACAGAAGTGAAACAAGAACCGATATCCCCTGCTGAGACATCCTCCTCCTCTTCGACACCTATTGCTGGCCGCACACGCAAAGCCTTGCAATCCAAGAAAATACCCCAAGAGAAAAAGAGTAGCCTCTTCCAAGAGTGGGTGCCTTATTAAGACACCAATCAACACAAAAAAATGGAAAAAGTCTTAGCTAGCATTTACTACGATCCCTCCCATCCTGCAGGTTACGCAGGAGTTCAAAAATTGTATCGTGCTGCCAAAACGCGACTGAAAAGTCTCCGTTTACCTCAAGTGCAACGATGGTTACAAGAACAAGCTACCTACACTTTACACAAACCCATTCGACGCAAGTTTGCCAGAAGTCGCACCCGAGTGGAAGGTATCGATCATCAATGGCAAGCCGATTTAGCCGATGTCTCTCATTTGGCCAGCTACAATCGTGGTTACAAATATTTGTTTTGTGTCATCGACGTCTTTTCCAAATTTGCCTGGGTCGTGCCTTTGACTTCCAAATCCAGCAGCGAGTTAGTGCGAGCCCTGCAACGGGTGTTGAAACAAAGCGGTCGTCGCCCTCTTCGATGGCAAACGGACAAAGGCACCGAATTTCTGAACCAAGCTTTCCAAAAAGAATTAAAGAAACGTGACATTCATTTTTTTACCACCGAGAATCCCGAAACCAAAGCCAGCATCGTGGAACGTTTTCAACGCACTTTGAAAGAACGCATGTGGAAATATTTTACGCATCACCACACTCTGAAGTACATCGACATCTTACCGCACCTGGTGCAAGCGTACAACCAATCTTACCATCGAAGCATCGGACGTGCCCCGCAAGACGTGACTCCCGACAACGAAGTGCTGGTGTTCGAGCGCCTGTTCGGTACGTCCCCGACGAGGGCTGTCCCCAAGAAAAGTGGAGAATTGACCGTAGGAGATTGGGTGCGCATTGGCAAAACCAAACGCACTTTCGACAAAGGTTACTTACCTAACTGGACGACCGAACTGTTTCGCGTCACTGGACGAGTACATGGCCGTCATCCTGCCGTCTATAAATTGGAAGACATGAACGGAGAAGTACTCAAAGGAACGTTTTATTTGCCCGAGTTACAACGTGTCACCAAAAAAGAAGACGACGTGTACGACATCGAAAGCATTCTCGAACGCAGAACCCGTAAAGTGGGCAAACGACGTGTCAAAGAAGTCAAAGTACGTTGGAAAGGATATCCACCCAGTTTCGATTCTTGGATCGACGCTTCGCAAGTCATCGACTATAAAAAGACGAAGTGACCATCATGCCCTTTCACACATCAGACGCAGCTACGTCGACCAGTCCTTCTTCCCCTAGTTCTTCTGTGCAAGATTTACAAAAACAACCCTTGTGGGTGTGGTGTGGAGAACGTGTGCCTAAAACGCAAATCGTCTTTTTCTGCCAAATCTTCGTGGTGTATTGTGTCATCGGGGCAGCCATCGCCAATTTGAGTTTGCAACAAGGAGACAAACAATTGTGGACCATTTTATTGAGCAGTTGCATCGGTTACCTGCTTCCCAATCCCTCCCTGAAATTCTCCTCGAACGGGAACGTTGTGTCCAGTGCCAGTGCCAGTCACCACTCCAACAACCACAACCAGAACCCCATTTTGGGCGGAGACACGCCTCTGACATCCACTAACCCCTCGGACAGCCACAGAACTCTGGAATTATGAGTCACCAAAACCAATTTTACTTAACCTTACCCAGTGACAGTTCCATGGAGGTGTTTCCCAACAACACGTTGTGCTGTTACACGGCCAAATTACCTCAAGCCATCCCCTTAGATCACGAAGCCCATTGGGAAGTGGCTTTAGTAGAAATGATTCACCCAACCCAAGTCCACAATGTCATTGCCCAGCAAAATACTTTTACGGTGGAAGTTTATGACAAACAATTGCAAGAGGAGTTGGATAAGATACATAGTAGTAACACACATATCAGTAAAATCTATGATGACAAAACTAAAACGACCACCTACAACTTGTTCATTCACCCAGGCTATTATTTCAGCGGTCATCATTTGGTCAGCGCCATAGCCTCCAAGTTTAATGGCGTGTTTGGGAAAGCTTTTGACATTGTCAAGAACAAAAGTGTCACCATGGAGTACCACAAAGTAGCTCGTCGCTTCTTGATGAAATTTGAGCGAAGTAAAATCGTGGGCATTCAATTTTGTCCTGAATTGTTTGACATGTTGGGCGGTAACATGGAGCTGAGGAAGAAATTAAAAGAAGAAAAAAACGAATTACCCATCATTTACGACAACGTGACTTTTGGCCAGTATTTTAATACCCCGGTAGAACTGAACCAAGGACTGAATTTGATCTTTGTGTATTCCGATGTAGTGGAATACAACGTGGTGGGACACACCTCCGTACCGTTACTGCGTGTCATTCCTTTCAAAGTGGATTCTGCCACGAACGCTGACGAGGAAGGTGGAAACACTTACCACGTCCACCGCGAATTTGTCCATCCTCACTATTTGCCGGTCAGCAAGTCGTATTTGGACACGGTCAACATTACTATAAAAGGAGATTTGGGACAAAATATTCCATTCACCAAAGGAAAAGTCACGGTGAAACTCCATTTTCGAAAACGGTTCTCTCACGACTCGTAAGTCATGTATCCAGTGTACCAAGGGGTGGCTCGACAGCGAGGACACGGTTTAGGAGACATGTTAAAATCGGCCTTTCGTTCGGTGGCCCCGGTGTTGAAACCGATGGTGACACGCGGATTGCACGCCTTGAAAGATGCGGCACTGACACAAGGCAAAGAATTTCTCCAAAATGTCATCATCGACAAACAAAACCCTAAAGAAGCCTTCATGAGGGCAGGCAAAAATGTCTTGCTGCAAACGGGCAAAGACATTTTAGGCCAACGAGACACACCTATAAATGCCCTGCACGCTACCGAGTCAGGCATTCAGCAAGGACAAGGCAGAAAGAGACGACGAAGAAGAAAACACCCTTTCACCAGACTTCAAGCGAGAAAGGCCAAGAAAAGAAGAACCGTTCGAGACTTAGACGTTTTCGATTATTGAGAAAGAACAGAACAAAAAAATGATGCACCGAGAGTCTTGCGCCTGTTCCAAGACGGAACTGGATCTGTTTGCCATGCCCCCTACCATGATGACCATGCAAGAATCCCAGTGGGTGGAATTTTACCCCGTCTCCTCACTGATCGATTCCGCTCCCATCGAGTTTGACATCAAAGGACAGCCCGAAGATTATATCGATTTGAATAGCAGTTACTTGTACCTGAAAGTCAAAGTTCTAGATAAGACTGGAGGTGGTATAGAAGGTAACGAGAAAGTAGCTCCGATCAACAATTTCATGCATTCCTTGTTCAGCTCAGTGGACTTGTACTTGAACAACAAACTGGTTAGCAGCAGCATGGATACTTACCCTTACCGTGCCTACCTGGAAAATCTCTTGACGTACGGAATAGATGCCAAGGATACTCATCTCGATGCCTGTGTGGTGTGGCAACCTGACGAAGCGGGCGAATTTGATGAAACAGGTCTTGAACCTGACCCCAAATCAAAAACAACCACCAATGAGGGATTTGTAGAACGAAGAAAGAAAATATTAGATGAACATAGTTTAGAACTGATGGATCGTTTGCATTTGGACATGTGGTTGCAAGAGAAATATTTGCTAAACGGAGTGAATATTCGCCTGAGACTGAATCGTAGCAGTACTGCTTTCCATTTGTTGGCTGATAATGATGCTACTACTGGTGGCAATCCTAAAAGCAAAATCGAGGAGGCCAAACTCTACGTACGACGCGTGGAAGTGTTACCTAAAGTAGGCAACGACATCAGTCAAACGTTGAGCAGAACGACCGCCAAGTATCCCATCCGACGCGTGGAAGTGAAAACGTTCACCATTCCCGCTAACCTGCAATCCATAACCGAAGATCATCTGTTTCAAGGACAGTTACCCAAGCGTTTAATCCTTGGTATGGTCTCGAATTCAGCCTTCAACGGAACCTTCGGTGAAAATCCTTTCAACTTTCATCACTTCAATGTGTCCAAGATCGAAGTCAGTCGCGATGGCAAGACCTTGTGTACCCAACCTTTCGAACCTAAATTTAAAAAGAAGAATTACTTGAGATCGTACTTGTCCCTGTACGAAGCCACGGGACAGTTAGGAACCAACACCAGTCACGGCATTACGTACGACGATTATGACGGAGGCTATGCTTTGTGGGCTTTCGATTTCACTCCAGACCAAGGCAGCGACGAGGGACATTTCCACCGTATAAAATCTGGCCAGATTCGTGTGGAACTTCAGTTTGCAGATAAACTAACAACGACAGTGAACGTCATCCTGTATGCAGAATTCGATAATACCATAGAAATCAACAGTTTGAGAGAAGTCATTCTAGATTATTAGAAGCTATGGAAGACTGTTATCCCTCTTTACCTAGTGGAGAAACTTTGGAGATGGAATGTGAGGAGACCGTGGAAGGAGAAGAATCTCAAGACAAAGAAGATATCATGATGAAGTCGAGATGGCCAGAACAAGAAGCCCATTTAGTCTCCTGTTTTGCCAAACACTTGGTCGACAAAATGACGGAATTGATCAAGAAAAATTGCTATGGATGTCAAAACGATCATCCCAGTCAAATTCAACACGATAAATGCCTGATGTTGAGTCAAGAAGAAAAATTGGACGAGTATCTGGACGAAGCTTGGAGTCTCATCTCGAACGAAGACGTGTTGCACCAGTGGTATAAAGACTTGCGTGAACATTCTTGTCCACCATTAACCACTCAAGAGATCCATCGTATCGAAGCTCTCCTGAATCAGAGTGAGGAAACAGAACGAATAACCGTTTATTCGTCAGACATTTTCAAGCAAAAAGTCAGGATCGAATTGACGACGTATTATTACCTGTGAAGAAGAAAACAAACACAAAAAACAATGGATACCTGGGAACTTTATTACCTTTTGAACCACAGTTCGTATACGTCTTCTTGGAATCCCGTCGTCTGTACTAAAGATGAACTCCCTCATCGCAAACCTAAAGACCATCAAGCTTACGTGATCAACACGGACGAAAGTCATCTCCCAGGAACCCACTGGGTAGCCGTCTACTTTCCTCAAGAAGGCTGTGTGGAATATTTCGATTCGTACGGATTGCCCCCTTTGGAAGACGATATCATCGACTTTATGAGAAGAAATGCTCAAACCACCCGATTCAATAACGTGAAATTACAAGGCACAGATTCCTTGGTGTGTGGACAGTACTGTGTGTATTTTCTGCATCATCGCAGCCTGGGCTATTCCTTAGAACATTTAGTGACTCATTTCGATCCTCGTTCTTCTGCTAGAAACGATGTGAAAGTAGATCGATGGTTTTGTGACCATTATGCTTATCTTTTGTCTCAAGCTAGGAAACGTAGTGTCCATCAATGGCCTAATGATTTCCAACAGTGGAAATCACAATTTCATTCACAATGTTGTCAGCCTTGTTTAAAGTAGATTGCATTTAAAGAAAAAAATTGTTTGTGATTTGAAAAAAATTGTTTGATGTTATAGTGTTGGTTTATTGTTAAAAATGTTGTTGTTTAGTGTTAAGTGATTTTTTGAATAAAAATGTTGTGTTTAGAAAAAAATGCCTTTGTGGTTTGTTTAGCTATAAGAATGTTGGATTGATGCTCTTTCATTTCTTACTATCCCTCTCATGAACGTTGCGGCTCGAAAACCGTGTGGGGATGTTTTCCTTCACGTCCGCGCTTTAACTTTAAGAACCGGGTTGTTCCCAGTCTAGCCATCCATTGTCGACTCATCCTCCTAAGAAGATGTGCTCCAAACTAGCTAAGCTCAACGAAGCCTACGTGAATTTGCATAGGGTCAGACACAGTCTGATACCGAAGCCAGAAGAAATAGAGAATGTGAGAATGTTAAAAATCACTGAAGACCTGATAGAAGAGCTCTTCAGAGAAGAAATGAACAGGGAGAAAGAAGAATGGACAGAGAAGTACAGACTTCAGAGACAGCAGCAGCAGCAACAGCAACAGCAGCAACAGCCTGAAGCTGACAGAGGCTTTGTGGATTGTCGTATCGACACCAAAGAATTCTTCTTCTCTTTCCGAAGAAGCAGACCTATCGCCAGAAAGTCTATCCTCAGAGGACATCGCATTCTTAGAAGCTAAAAAAGAATGCCATAGCAAAACAAAAAAACAGCCCTTTTCAGGGCTACCCAATACTCTAGAAAAGAAATAACTATTAATTTGCCAATGTGTGTAGGTAGAGTAGTGTGAAAATAAACACTAACTCTTCCTTAAAAATTTTGAGGGTATGTGTTTGTGTGATTGTGTTTGTAAGTGATAAAGTAGGTTGGTGTGGATAGTAGATTAAAATGATGTTTGTTTGTTTTTTTGGGGCTGTTTGAGGTGTATATTTTGGGTTAGATTGGATTGCTTTGCGTATGTGGATAGTCTATTGAAGTGATGGATAGCATAAAAAAGTGAGCGAGTGTTTCTTTTAGGTCCGCGCGTTGTTGTTTTTTTTTTTGGGTCATGATCTAGGTAAGATGAATTTTATGTTATTAGGGGGATGTTTTCCTTCACGTACGCGCTTTCAGTATAAATTGAAACTCGTTCGGCAGTCCAGCTACCCTTGTTGATTGATCAACACAGCCAGAAGAATGACTAGCAGAATAGTGAAACTGTTAGAACTCCAGATGCACCTGGAATATGCCAGGCGGATAGTAAACGAACTATCAGCGGAGGCTATAGTAGAAGAAGCAAGAATAAAGAAGGAAGAAGAGGAGAGAAGACAGAGGGAAGAGGAGGAAAAGAAAAGAGAAGAGATGATGTCGTTTAATATTCCTGAAACAGAGGATTGGGGTGCTGAAGCGAATCATCCTCCCTCTGCGCTCCCCAGAAGAAAGGTGAAAGAAGACTGGGGAAGAAGATGCGTGTGCGGCGCCAGACCAGGAAGGTGCAACCATTAGATAGGTGCATCTGGAGTTTAAAAAAACAGCCCTTTTCAGGGCTACCCAATACTCTAGAAAAGAAATAACGATAGATTTGCCAATGTGTAGGTAGAGTAGTGTGTATATAAACACTAACTCTTTTTTAAGATAGTGTGAGGGTATGAGTTTGTGTGTTGGTGTGTTTGTGTTTGTAAGAGCTAAGGTATGTTTGTGTGAATAGTAGATTATGGGTTTCTTAGCGTATGTGAAGAGTAAAGTTAGGGTTTTATTATATGAAATGAGAAAGTAGGGGATGTTTTCCTTCACGTCCGCGCGATGTTTGGTCATCATCTAGGTAAGATCCATTTTATGTTTTAGGGGGATGTTTTCCTTCACGTTCGCGCTTTTCGTATAAGAACCCACAGTATTCGTCGTTCAAACCATTCTGCAAAGAATAAAAAGAAGATGGCGTCAAACCAAATCGACAAATTACAAACCTTGCAAGACGTTTTAGACAACTTAGGAATAATGGAACAGATGCTAATAAGACTCGTTGAAGACCATTATTCCTATAGTCCCCATCGTGTAAAGATGGAAATTAACAATTTAAGGAAAGCAAAGGACAAGATTAGTGGTGTCATGAAAGAGATCAAGGAGGAGAAGGAGGATGAAGAGGAAAGAATAAGAATACGCAATTGGAACGAAAAAATTGAAAAAGAAGAGGAAAATGAGAAGAGGAAGAAAGAAGAGGAGGAAGAGAAGAAAGAAGAGAAGAAGAAAAAAAAGAAAGAGAAGAAGAGTGTAGGAGATAAAATAAGAACTTGGTGGAGGAAAAGAAGAAATTAGAAGAAGAAAACCCAAAGGCCCTTTTCAGGGCCCCCATATTTCTCGAAAAGAGATAGTCTTTGAATTGCCTACCCCTTTTTTAAAAAATTTTTTTAAAATTTAAAAAAAAAAATCCCATGTTAAATTCCCCTTGTCCGTAGATTGTCCCACGATTTATTCCCATGTTAAATTCCCCTTGTCCGTAAAGTGTCCCACGATTTATTCCCATGTTAATTCCCCTTGTCCGTATATGTTCCCACGATTTTTCGCCATGTTAAATTTCCATTGTCCGTAAAGTGTCCCAGGGGTGTTTTGACTGGAATTTCCATTGTCCGTAAAGTATCCCACCTTACTACTTATATATCAGTATAAGTTTCACATTTAACGAGTGGCTTTGCCTCCAATAAAATCTTGGCTTACATACCTCCTTTGACAACCCATCGTGGGATTCGTTCTCGCAGTGTTGGATTAATCGCATTCAAGTGATGAATGAGATCCACATAGACGCGTTTACGTCCACGGGTATCATTGGATGCTTTATAAGCAAGGTAATGTCGGTAACACATCAACACATTTGCTCTGATTATCCATTAGTTCTTTGAACTTGGATTTTCGGTACGTGTTTCGCGCAACATCTCACACATGAAGACATGATACTGTTATACTACAATTCTGGCACCACGCAAAATAAACTTCGCAGGTGCTCTTGATAAAAAGAACTATGCTCCCGTCATTGTTTTTCTGCACAAGCAGCACCTAAACCGTCGAAAACATGGTAATGGAATTGTGTTTCCAAACTCAGTTCTTGCACTAGTCATTGACCCTGCCAGTCAGGAAAACCTTGTCTGTTGGTTGTACGATGATTAAATTGGGCTATGTTATATGTAATTGCAACATCGGTGTTTTTTTCTCACTTGACACTACTGCTGACTCACGTACTCTTCAGATCGGACTAGCATCGCTGCGAGTTTATTTCAGTTGCCCTAATATCCTATCCAAATCGTTTGGTGGTCTGTCCGTAAATAATTCATTTGCGTTTTCATACGTTAATGGTTCCACCTGTCATACTATTTAACTTTTTACAGGCGCGTACGACATTACTCGAATCAATCATAGGTTTGCAGAATAATTTTGGCGCTGACTAGAAAGGACTACAAAATTTCTATTCGTGAAGAAGAGCACACACTCAGTTCCGTTTAGTCATTGCATCTCCACAATATCCAGTTAATATTGGACGGTCGTCGTTCTTGGTTGGATCAAAGATCTTCCCGAAAATTGAACATTTTGCATGCAGCACCTAAATAACTAGATATCATATCGAGCCTGAAAATCTGAGAATTACCTCAACTCCGCATATCAATTTAAACTGTGACGCTATCAGTCCTAGATATGAAAATAGATCTAAAACGACATGTATATTTGTACAGGGTTATATACTGTTTGAGTTTTCACTGGCCGTGGAACCAGAAGATTTGATATCGATGGTGCCCGCAGCACCTTCGTATCTTCCATCTTTCTATGCCATAATAATCGGCTAATCCATCTTCGTGTTCTCCTTGTGGATCACGACTGGCACGTGTTGATCTGCGCGGTGAAATATTAACAAAACAACTATACTTTAGAGATCGACCTAACATTTAAAAATAACAATGATATTTGTGCGTGGACGTGTGAAACCCATTCGTGTAGTTAATGCGAGATAGTCTGTAATGACAAATTACGGAACTGGGCTCTGTGATGTTCGTGAATTATTTACAAGCGCAACAAATGTACTTACGGGATTATCATAGCTCGTAACACCCATCGCTAAACAAGTAGCTGCTCCAGTGGTTGCTAAAGCTTCAGCGTTAGGGGCTGTTGGAAATGCGTCATGAATTTCTTTTTAAAAGGGGTTCTGAGGCCAAGCCTCTCGTTGCCGTATAGGAAAGGAAGTCGCCATCGATTACCAGCCACAAGTTGTCGAATAGCCTCAGCCAGAGGTATTTGATTACCAGGCCACAAAAGATAGCGTCGTTGACCCGTATGTTGACCAAGCTTGATTTACTCGCAGTGGTAAAATCTATCAAACATGTTCGTGGTGTTTTAATGCGATTTGAACTTGCATCGATGGTGCCACGCACACGTAAAACTGGCATCGTCAGTCTGGATTCATCAACAGGCTTTGGCACTCATGTGACGCATACGTGGTAACACTTCAACATAGTTGGTATTTTGAATAGCATGGAGTTGCACCGCCAATTGAAGTTGTTAATTATTTATTATCCAAGTATGGTGAACAACCTTTTTCATTCGATTGTAAGAGTACAAACATGGTTGGATGGCCCCATATGAGGTCATCTTGTTATAGAAACGCTGCGTGCAATAAGCATTCACTAACCCCATAAGCACTAATTGATATCACATTAAAGTACGTGCAATATTATAAATTAACATTTAAGGACGTTACTCAGCTTAATGACATGGTGCTGATGTGGACATAAACCGGTTTGTCACTTATGCGGATTTGAATGAGTTTACTGGTTGCTTTGTTGTTCGCGTTGATCCAGGTGAACTTGTGATTTTTGAAGATCAAGCTGAAAACATCTAACGCAGACATTCAAGATATCATTGTCCAGTTTAAAGACGCTGTCGCAAAGAATCAGGCTGAGACAGTGACAGCAGTGTGTCGGTTGAGTTTATTAAAGAGTAAGTTGAAGATGCTAATACTGAATTAAGATAATACGTGACAGAAGGAATCACTCACTTGTCCATATCACCATGTGTGTAAGTTGATCAACATAATACACATTACAAATCAGTTAATGAAAGATTGTAATTGATGGTAGCAAAATAATACATATTCGAATTATCTTTGGTGATGTAAATAGTTTTGTAACCCTAATTCTAACACCGTAAGAGGCGCGAGTCTGGATCCTATTTATTTATGATATCTGGTTATTATAGCGGGTGGAGTCAATTAACACCAAGAATTAATAATCAGCTCGGTGAACGAAACCGACACCGGCGCTCCTAAATCTGTTATATATCTCACAGCATTATCATTGATAGCTCAATATTATTTTCAGTTTGCAACAATGTACATCTATCCATACGGCTACTTAACGGTCTTTAGTTTTTCTGTGATTAAATTTATCATTTCATATCAGTAATGGTTTCTGACCCTGGTGATGTGATTGAGGGATTTATCAACAGGTTGACTGACCAGTTATCAGCGGCTCCTAATTTTGATGATAATTTTGTTCACTTGTCAACGGTTCTCTGCGCCAGTCTGGTGTTAACAGACCCTCGTATACATTAAAATATAATGATGTTAAGCGTGAAATAGAAATTGATAGTTGGAACCACCTTGACCAGCTCGAGGTGTTAAAGCATTAGCACGTGGAACCGATGTGTTGACTGTAGCACCAGGTACAAAAACACTCTGGGATTGTTTCTATAATGGCGAAGTGGCATTGACCGATGTATCTACCCCAGTTACATTTACCATCGAATATTGTAAACCAACATTGTCTCAGCTAAAAAAGAAATATCTCATATGCTATTTAACAAGGACGCACTTGTTCTGGTAACAGTTATTGGGCAATGACGACCGTTAGATGTAAATGGTGTTTATTTCAATCAAAAGTGTGCCATACCACAAGAACACGTGATCGACGAAGATTTAAGTATTTCTGGGGCAGAGGATTTATATGGTCGTATGACATATATGCAAGTGAGGAAAGATAATTGGTTACAAGTGCGTGTACGTGTTACTGCCGCATATGATGGCGAGACCTGGCAAAGTCTGCCTGTCGTACAATTAAAATGCGGACCCTCAGTCTTATCGACGTGCAAAAATAATCGAAGTCGAATAACAGCTGCGAGAACAAATTAATAAGACCTCACTTTCGTAGATGCTATATGTGGTCTTACTGCGACAACGACTGTTGGTCTTGGTGTTAGTCCTAGCATATTAATTTCGATGTACTACAATCACGAATACGTAACTATTCCGAATCGTTTGCGGCCACACGAAGCAGTCTCAATACTATCAGTAAACTAAATTCAGTTGTAATCAAAGATAAAATAATTAGTGAGGCTGAGTTCGAAACAGTTATGGCAAAAATGGAAAATCGCAGACAATTGCCAGCACAAATAGGAAACGGTGCGGATTTAAAGACCGAAAAAGTCAAATAAAAGCCCAAGTATCGATCGAAAACACATTAGCTGCACATTACTTCATTCATTTGCCTGGCTATGCTAACAGCGTGTATTGATAGCTACAACAGGTTTGCCCAGATAAGTACACTCTGTGGAATTTCACTTCTACAATCACAGCAGAGTATTACCAAAATTTTCTTTCTTTTCCCCTTATTTGGAAATCCTTTGGGGAACTTCCATACGGACGAGAGTCTACCCCCAGTGACTGTCTCACTCACTTAACGTGTACGTGTACAAACATAATTTTAAAAAAATGCAACGGTCACATAATGACTAACTATTTCAATAGCATTAGAGACGAATACAGATGGCAGTGAATGGGGGGAGGGGACAAAAAAGCCAAAAACATCCTTTTCATACTACTTACGGCCACTTAGGTAGTGTTTGCATACTATACTTTACCACTCAGAGATAACAAACAATTCATCGGTACAAGAAGTATTTCTGATCGACCGACAATGTCGGTGTGAAAACATAATTAGATCACGCTGGACCAACACTTGAGCGACCTTCGGAGACAGTGCAAACGTGTATTCTGATCACATTGTACCAACAGTTGGTTCCTATAGCAAAATGCAGAAATTCATGTTTATATGTTGCTATCTCTCCTTTTATTTCCCATGCGCAACTAAGGCTCAAAGTTTCGGCTATTCTGGAAATGGAGAAAGTAAGTTTTAATTTTTGTAATATCATCATTTCATTATTTTATTTTTAATCATATTTTTACCTTGATTGAGTGCATACTATTATTAGGGGTAAGATACAACTAACGGTAAAAGTCAGGCCTAACTGCTAAACTTGACCGGACAGACGATCTGACGGACGGATTGATAGAAGAGAATAGTAATATGTGCCCTATCCGTTTTGTAATTGAGCATAAATGTGTTTGATATTTAATGTTCTTATTTATGCATGTACAGTAAATCACGCAATACATGTCTTGTTTTTGTCATTCACGGCATGATTAATAACTAAGAATATCAAACACGTTACGCTTCGTAGATCGGTAGATTTATCTTACGATCTGTTATCTTATAAGATAAGAAGATACTGACTCTCTGAAATATTTAACACACACACACACACACACACACACATACGCATATATATATATATATATATATATATATATATATATATATATATATATATATATATATATATATATATATAATAATGTTGACATTTGTTCTACTTGTTATCTTACACTAAAGTCACTGGATCAGTTGATATTTAAAGGCAGATATTTACATAGTTAACCAGGATTTACCTTTGATTGCGGAAAGAGTACACTTGTTTTCAAATCGACATTTTCATCTTGATGCCTGCTATGAAGGATATTGTGGCTTTAATCAGTCGGAAAAAGCAAAGCACGGAAAACACGGAAGTAACTAAGTACCCCAAGGCGAGGCTAGCACAGTTTTTTGCTTCTAAAATTTTCAAGCTAGTTTCTATGTCTCTTAAATTTCTAAAGTCTAATTTTTATATTGCCAAAGGATCAACATAATATAACAGTTGAAAAGATGTAGTAAGGCCCTAATAGTTAGCCGTGAGCAACACACGTATTCCTATATTAAAAATTCGCCCTGATCTTTTTTAATATGTTCGCTTGGAAAAGAAATCTTTCTTCTCGAGTTTTAAATCTTTAATATTCATAGATGGACACGGAAATATAATAATCTTATTTTCACCATTTAAGTTTTGCGATTTATGTCAAATCAGCATACACTACAGTTTTGCGAATATAATTGGAAACAGACATATTTGTTATTTGTATTATCTGGACTATTTGCGATTAACTTCCTAGTTTTTTATTTTATTTAAAATTTTGCACTAGAATATTTTTATTTTTATATAGATTTTCTTGTTTTGATTTGCAAGCTTTGTCCTTTATATCGAACGATTTTTCGTATTTGATACTGCAACTAGTTGAATCAAGATCGATCTTATTGTCATATAATTACGTTTTTGTCATATAATTACGTTTTTGTCATATAATTACGTTTTTGTCATATAATTACGTTAGCTTGTAACCGATGTTTAAAATATCTTTAAAGTACATGCGACTATTTCGCAATTTTTGGGCAAATTACTGAGACTTCCCAATTTTTATATACAACTGTTACATTACTCAGTATTATAACGAGTGTTACATTTCAGGGAAGACATTTACGTGAAATTACTTCATTCACTAGTTGTTGCAACTACGATCCACGTCATTACTCTCGTTGCTATCGACAGCGTGATCGTTATCATTAGGTGATATTTTACTATTTCATTGATACTGACGACAGTAATGGCATGGATCATCTATGCAACAACTAGCTAAACATCATTCTTGCCATCTATTGTTGTCGTCAAACGTCGCCATTATCTTTTCTTCGTTCTCTGAGTCGTTATCATTGTCGCTGTAGTTAATTTTTTTTTACCATAGACCAGGCTAATATATATCATAAAGTTGCTAATAAAAGAAGAAAAATACAACAACACGATCCCCCTCCTACCGTTACAAATGAATTCAACTGGTCCCAACTTCAGCCATTACAGCGGACCAAGATGAGTCTTGTACGTCCAGGGGAAGATGACCATCCATTACAATTTACGTTTAAATTGTACTGTTTTAATGCATGCCATTAATTAAAGGCGCTGGAGTTACGATGACGAATATTTAAAGTTGTTCTTGTAATATTAGGAAATGAAACAATTATTTGTAGCCTAAATCTGTTGCGAAGTAACCATAAACACGCTTTCAAATCGCTATGATTTTGAAACAGTCACAAGGATTGGGTGAACGGGAGGTCTCTGATCGGCAGGCCCTATTCTCAAAATCATTAAACTTTACGACTCTACTTGTCTTTGCTAAGCAGAGATACACAGGTTAAGTAGATAGCAAGATAAGCTAAGCAATAAACGGGAAAGAAACCGTGTCGTTTTCATCGTCGCTGTAGTCATATGTATGTATGTATGTATGTATGTATGTATGTATGTATGTATGTATGTATGTATACAGGACAGGATAGAACAAGGCCAAAATTAAAGGTTTCCCATGAGCTTGACCTAATACATTTCCTTTAGTCAACTATGCAAGAACTTAGTTTGTCATATCTTGTTTAAACGAAATAACAGGTAGTCTAACAAGATAATATCTTGCTCAAACAAAATAACACCTTGTTTAAACGTTTAGAAAGATATGTCAAAATTTAACGTTTTAGCGATCTACTGAATAGTTTTCAAGGTAAATTATTTGGTAGGAAGTCCTGGGTTAATAACAATTACCCTCGTATTGTATAAGGATATTATATGCAAGAAGTTTAAATATGACATGGCCAACTGAAGATGAGGTTATACACAGTTGCATACACAAAATATGACACGGCCTACTGAAGATAAGGGTATACACAGTTGCATACACAAAATATGACATGGCCTACTGAAGATCAGGTTATACACAGTTGCATACACAAAATATGACACGGTCTACTGAAGATAAGGGTATACACAGGTATACAGACACGATACGACATGTCCTACTGAAAATAAGGGTATAAACAGGTACACAGACACAATATGACATGGCCTACTGAAGATAAGGGTATACACAGGTACATAGACAAAATATGACATGACTTACTGAAGATAAGGGTATACACAGGTACATATAAAAAATATGACATGACCTACTCAAGATAAGGGTATACACAGGTACGTATACAAAATATGACATGACCTACTTAAGATAAGGGTATACACAGGTACACAGACACAATATGACATGACCTACTTAAGATAAGGGTATACACAGGTACATAGATAAAATATGACATGGCCAACTGAAGATAAGGGTATACACAGGTACATATACAAAATATGACATGACCTACTGAAGATAAGGGTATACACAGGTACATAGATAAAATATGACATGGCCAACTGAAGATAAGGGTATACACAGGTACACAGACACAATATGACATGGCCTACTTAAGATAAGGGTATACACAGGTACACAGACACAATATGACATGGCCTACTTAAGATAAGGGTATACACAGGTACATATACAAAATATGACATGACCTACTGAAGATAAGGGTATACACAGGTATACAGACACAATATGACATGGCCTACTGAAAATAAGGGTATACACAGGCACATAAACAAAACATGTAGCAGTTTTGCGAGCATTTATAGTTGAGTGGACAGTTTCGTCTCAGGAACAAGTCATTGTAATATATCATGATTCTGGTTAGGTAAACGTGTCACATATTTAAAGTAATATATACACTATTTGACAATATATACGATGCGTGAAAGAAATAATCAACTATCCCACAAGTAAGTTTGTAATTCTCTTCATTTATGTACATGTTATGTTTTGGAAGGCATGCTTATTTGCGTGTATATTTATTTTGCATCCTTCCTAATTTGTGTATGATCTGAGCTCTTCTTTCAAGTTGGAAATACATATTACTTTTTCATTAGTTCATACATACATACGTACAATGGAACTCATACACATGCATAGATAGATACGTATGTGTATGCATACACAGGCATTAGATGCGTGGGTTGATGTATGGATGGACGGATATTAAGACATGTAGAGACAATTTCGCAACATCGGCAGCTGCAGCAGTGGCAGTGGTAGTAGGGTTACTTTGAATTTTAAAATATGTAAACATCCAGATTCTTACACTATTACGCATACTATTAAGACTATAAACAATTGGGTTTAATTATCTTTAGTGAGTGTAAAAAGTATAAATTAGGCCCGAATGATAGTTTATGTCATACCTACCTACCTACGTACCTGCACATATGGAGGCATACGTACTTCTACGTCTAAAATTCTTTCTTTATTAATAAGACGCTTTCATCCGTTGACTATTTGAAGTCCCAAAGTTGCTAGTTCGATGTTAATGAGAAAGAAGTCGACATTAAAATAATCGAAGATTTCTTTTTTTCAATAAAATCGTTTTATCGTATTCAGAAAAGCGAGTATCGAACACACAAAATCGAATACAGAGTATTAAAAAAATTGAGTATCGAGTCCCAAAACAAGTCTGAGTAGAGAAAACGACTATTGGGTAGAACATAGAGAGTATCGAGTTCAGAAAAGCGAATATCTTAGATTGTTACGATGAGGATATAAGAACATAAACAACTACAACAACAACAACAAAATAGACAATGAAAACCATTCTGAACATGACGAGACGAACGAAACTGACGAGACGGACGAGAACAGGGATTGGGAAAATGATAGTCAACTTCCAAATTCCGAAACAACATTTGTATGTGCTTATTTTATTTCCCGCAAGAACGGAATGACTTGGCTATGAGGTCTTTCTGAAATATATGAATGTGTGCGCACGCTCGTGTGGGTGTTTCGGTTATTTGATCTCGAATGGCAGATTTGAATGAGACGTATTTCCGAATCTTGGACTTCCAATTCACCTTGAATTCCTATCTTCCCACAAATATACAGAGGTAAATTGGAATTGATAGCAGAAAATGCTCCAACGTGATTTTCGTGCTATATTTAAATGCTCGAATAACAATCATGAGAAAATTGGAACAGACACTAGTTTAATTTTCCACTAGGTTGTCCCTTATGCAATTAAAGAGGAGATGCTATTAACCATAGCAAAATGTCATCAATCAATCGTACATTCAGGAAACAAATTGAAAACATGTTCTCACCAATGTTGTACTGGTCTCGATTTGTTTGTTTATGTCTTCTTTTTTTTCTGGCATGTCCCGGACGCCAGGCAATCCAAGTTTTGTAATGTGTATAAATCATTTATAGAAAGTTTCATCGGTCTGTACCGTCTCACTAGAACATATGGGCACGTCAATTATTTACATAATAAAATAGAGATCTAATATAAACAGAAATATCCGGTTTGGAAAAAGAAAATCAAACAAATTCAATATATAGCCATTTTTTCCAAGGTCGTAGCTCTGTAGTCAGCTGACACATTTAAGTACATATTGCTGTTTTAGTTCCACTCATAACTGATTTTGTATTTTACGCACGCCATAAGGAGGCGATTATCATACTATAGCGTTGTCAGTCTGTCCGCCGGTTAATCCACTGTGTTTCTCGCACAATACCTTTAATGCCTGAAGTTGACCAAACTTTGGGGATGGCTTGCCTGTGTGATAACGAAGATACCTTAAATTTGGAGGTTATATGACGAAAGGTCAACATTACTGTGTATGCAAAAAGAAATATGGTTTCCGCACAATACCTTTATTTGTAGACAATGGACCTTAACCAATATTTGTATTGGGTTGAACCTTGGAATAAATAAAAATGCCTATTAATTTTGTGGCTAAAAGGCCAAAGGTGAAGGTCACTGAAAGACAAACAATGGATTCAACTCACTATCTGAAGTTCTGAATCATATACTTTCACAACATTTTGTGGATAGCTTGTACTTTAGACAAGACATGAGTCTATTGGGTTGTTTTAATCATAAGGTCAAATTTCAAGGTCGTACGACTGAAGGAAGAATAGTGATGTATACTCCATAACTTCCACACCATATAACTTCACCAGATTTTCTGGATTGTTCGCACATTTAGCAAGACAAATACAGTATATTTTGAGGTCGAAAAGTCAGAGGTCAAGATCACGGTAATGCAAATAAGAGATCAACTGTTTTCGGTTGTTAAATTTAGTTCCAGATCACGTAACTTGGACAATCATTATGCAGGGTATTCCAATTTGAAAAAAGAAACATCGATTTTAAAGGTCAAAGTCACTGTGACACAAACAAAGCAAACGGTATCTTCACCATAGCTGTATTTACCCACCAAATAATTGCAACAAACACTGCAGATGGTCTATCAATATGGAAGGACATGTGCCAGGGGTGTTTTGTTACACAGATTACAGGTCACTGTCACAATGATCTACGTAAAGAAAGCTGTTCTTCTACATTATCTTCTTCACTAAGATTCGTAAATGGTTTTCCTTGTGGACAACAATGAAGTCTATTGTTTGAAGAATTTAAAGGTCAAAGTCATGTATACCCAATTTGTCAATACCGTCGGAAGTTAGTCATGGCTAAAAGTGCATACATGTAGGACTATTAAGTACAAGGTGACCGTATAACGTGCCTCAGTACGATATAACTGTGAAGTGTTGATGTACCATACGACCTCCTGCAAACAACACCACCACCAAACATCAAACAATGCAAAACTTAATGTAAGCTGGGTATTGGCAGTGTACTTTCCTTGCCGAAAATAAAATAGATATTAAGACACTGTAAAGTTGATATCAAGTAAGGAAATGTTCGACGTTAAATTTGATCGCGAGTCCGACGAATAGCAATTGTGTTATTAATATTTACTATAGATAACTAGTCAAGTCTTTCTGAAACAGAAATTCCAGATCGCAATTGCTGTTCCCTACTCTTTAATGAATGAATTAAATTTGTACTGCAATGAGAATAAACGAAGTCTGATTCGTACCGTAAGTTTTAAATATTGTTGTAGTGTACAAATCAAAATCTCATACTCAAGATCTAGGGTTGAAGCTTTACACTAGTGGATATTAATATTTTCGTGCGATAGAAAGTTTTTGTTTTATAATTTCTCGGCATACAATTATACCTTTTTCAGCTCAAGATGACTGGAAACGAATGGCAAAGGCAGATATAAATAATGCTCTAAACTTGAAGCCAACTATTGCCGTCGCAACAAATGTCATCATGTTCCTTGGAGACGGCATGGGAGTTTCCACAGTAACAGCAGGGAGGATACTAAAAGGTCAAAAGCAGAATAAAACCGGCGAAGAAACTGTGTTAAGTTTTGACAAGTTCCCGCACGTAGCACTGTCCAAGGTACTGTTTATCCATAACTCTATCACTACGCAAATTTTTGCACAATATATATATATATATATATATATATATATATATATATATATATATATATATATATATATACACACAATAAACTCACAACAGTGCGAAGCTAGTATCAAACTAGCCCGAGCGCTTTCGACTCTTTAATGAGTCATTTTCAAAGGCAAATAGAGTACATAGACAAGACATACAAATAAAACAGAAAAACGGTTATGTTGGCAAAACTTTACAAGGCTGTTTCTACAGGAACTAAACCTTTATTATGTTTCAACTAGTTTATTTCAACTTGTTGCTGATACTGAAAAATATATTTTATTGACCTAGAACTCGATGAGCCAGCCATAACGACATCTGTTATTTTATGTAACTTTATGTAATCGCAAATTATATCCCGGATATTCCATTGTAATATAAGTCATTAGGGGCTATTAAGCAAATTTGGATAATTATATTGAAGAAAATTTGTCGGCTGCAAAAGGTAATTTTATTTGTGCATGACTGTCTTTTCTGTTCTTCTTGGTTTTGTTTGGATCATGTATGTTTGGGTTTTTCCTAGTCACTGTGCTAGAAAGTGTCCTGGTCTCTATCATATGTTGACAGGTTTTGCACCTTTTATCGCCAAAGGGGTCAGATTGACTAGGTTGGTCTTGATTATTGATTGGCGTTAGCTTCGCCCTGACTAGGATGTCATTGAGGATTTTTGGTCTCGGGTAGGCTACTACAGGTTTGTTATGGAGCATTAACTTTAGTGCGTCCGACGATTCCACGATGGGCCAATGTTTCCCGATGATTTTACCTACTTTAGGATTGTCTGGATGGTAGGTCAGGATACATGTTATCCTATCAGCCTTTTCCATATTTTAGTAGGTCATCGCGGTTTGTTTGTTTAGTCCTTTGGGTTGCCTCCATAATCAGGTCTTTGTCGTAGCCTCTTCAAATTAAATGTTTTCGTAGCTCTTCATAACTATTTAGGAATGTTTCATCGTCGGAGCAAATTCTCCGTATCCTCAGAGCCTGGTTATATGGGATTTTCCTAATGCAGTGTTTTGGATGACAGCTGCTTGAGAGGAGCTACTGGTGTTTGTCGGTTGGTTTCGAGTAGATGTCTGTATGGGGTTTGTTTTCTACCAGTCTGGTCTTTGTGTCCAGGAAAACGTGGTTTAAGTTGGATACTTCAGCCGTGAATTTTATTGAGGGATGGAAGTCGTATGTCTTTGATATGAAATCATCCAGACTTTCTCTTCCATGTTGCCGCTTCATTTCTATATCATCGATAGAGCTTACCCACTGGTATGGTGTACATTCAACCGATGCTAAAAGCTGACCCTCCAGTTTTCCCATAAAAATATAGCATAGGAAGGGACCATATTTGTACCCATTGCGGTTCCATTGATTTGAAGGTAGTTTTCTTCATTAAATTAAAAGCTATTTAGTTTTAGGGCAAGCTTCAGGAGTTGGACTAGGACGTGTGTGGGTGGATTGTCTACAGTTCTAGTTTTCCATGCTTCTCTACACGCCTGTATCCCTTCGTTGTGTCGTATGTTAGTATATAAAGATGTGACGTCTAAGGAAACAAGCAAGGTATCTGACAGTAATGGTTCGCTTGCATTGCTTTTTATGAGGTAATCTGTCGTGTCCCGAAGATATGATGGTAATTTGTGGACATGTGGTCTCGTAAAATGATCCACATATTCTGATATCATTTCTGTGTGATGCCCATAACCGGAGATTATAGGCCTGCCGGGTTTCCTGGTTTGTGGATTTTAGGTAGAAGATAAAATCTACCTGCCCTTGATATTTCTGCGCTTAAGTAGTTTCTCGGTTGCTGGTCTATGTGCCCAATTTGATAAGCCTCATCAATAATATTAGTGATAAATTTTGCGTATTCCAGTGTTGGATCATGGTCTAGTTTTTGGTAGACCTTACCGTCACTTAGTTGTCTACTTGCTTCACTGATGTAGTCTTCCCTATTCATAACGATCACAGCTGAACCCTTATCTGCATGATTAATTAAGATGTATGTTCTGCTTTTCGGTGAGTGTAGGGTATCTGTTTTTTCTTTTGTCAAATTAGAGTATATATTAGTATGGTTAATGTGTCTGAAAGTGTCGTTTTTCGAGTTGATAAAGACTTCTAGATTAGGAATTGAACTTTTTGGTGGGGTCCAATTATATTTCTTTCTGAATATGGGTTGGTCGTAGCTTATATTTTTCTCTGATTTATGTATGTCTGCAAGGCAAAATGGGCCTTGAATCTTAGTCGGCGGCTAAACTCTTCGGTGTCCTTTTTCAGCTTCCCTCTGTCATATGTCTTTGGACGGTGACGGAAACTCAAACCCTTCGATACAAGTTTTATTTCTGCCTCCGTAAGTTCTAACTTAGAGGTGTTGACCACTGAGTTAGTAACAACTGAATTAGTTTCGCTATAGAGTGCTTACTATTCTTCCTTTTACGGCGATGTTTCTTCTTACATTTGTTTATAGAAGATATTTCGTCAACTGAAGTTTCTTCACAACAGTGATTTGGTTGTAGATCATGACTTCTGAGTTTTCTTTCTCCGACTTTGTATAGTTTTGCAAAATCATTTTTTATCCTTATTTAATTCAGAGTAAACACTTTGCAACTGTTCCTTAAAGTAAACCATTTGCAATTGTTCCTCAGAGTAAACCATTTGCAATTGTCCCTCAGAGTAAACCGTTTGGAATTGTTCCTCAGAGTAAACCGTTTGCAATTGTTCCTGAAAGTAAACCGTTTGCAATTGTTCCTCAGAGTAAACCGTTTGTAATTGTTCCTCAGAGTAAACCGTTTGCAATTGTTCCTCAGAGTAGACCGTTTGTAATTGTTCCTCAGAGTAAACCGTTTGTAATTGTTCCTCAGAGTAAACCGTTTGCAATTGTTCCTCTGTGGAACAATTAATTCAGCAGCTGTTGTAATGCTTATTTGACAAGATATTGATGATTTAAGTTTTTCCCAATTGAGTTTCATGGAGGCATCGTGGGTTATTTTTATTCCATCTCTTGTTTAATCTGTTTGAGCTCTTGTTAATAATATGCGGTTTGATATGAATCTGAAGACCGTAAGTGACTGTGTTTTTTTTTCTCGGGGAAATGATGCAAAAGAATGCGATGATGCTTTAGACGAAGTAAGGCATTAGTTTCATTGCGAAATGTTTTGAGTGTTTTCTGTATTATTTGAGACATCATCTCCATTCTACAAGATGAGGCAATTATCTAAAAACAAGAAGAAAATAAATTGGAACCTACACTTTAAACCGACATAAAATACAAAGCTGAAAGAGTGTTAGATCACACCAAAGGTAGATCGTGCCATACGAGGTTGATAATATAAAGAATGCAAATCAGGTAGTTTCTCTTTTCCTGGTCTATATGTCCGATTTGGTACCGTTACCGGAGATTATAGGTCTGCCCGGGTTTCCTAGTTTGTGGATTTTAGGTACAATATAGAATCTACCTCAATAATATTAGAGATGGTTTTTGTAGTATTTTAGTAATTTTCTCCCATAAATAAGGCGATGTAAACATATTATATTCTATTCATTGTTGTTTCTCTTCCACATAATAGCTTATTTTTTATAACTGTTGAACTTTACTAATTGTTTTAACAAGATCGGTTTAGTTTGCTTAATATCTCTTGCCATTATATTGGCAGTCTAACGTTGAATTTTGTATAACTAGCTATAAACCTGACCTAATTACTCTACTGAACTGCTGACAGAAACAGTCCCAAGTAATGTATTTCATTTATATAGCCTGACGGATAAACATTACATCTTTTTAAAACTCTGCGAAGAGTCATGAAAACACAGGGGTGGTATACCGTGTGTCCAAAATTAATATTATTTTGAATAGAATATTCCGGTGACAATTGCCTTGTTTCAAATGGTAAGCATTACTGTATTTTATTTTCGTTAATCGGTCGAATTCGGTATATGTTTTGCTTCGATATTAGAGACGGAAACATTAGGTGCGCAGAAATGTCCGACATCATTGTATATATCGATCAAGTGATATTCTTTGTATGTACTGGGGGATGTTCTGGTTTAATTAAAGGTCATTTAGTCAATTTCATTTGCAATATCGCAATGACACATTTCTCACAGATACACATCATGCCCTTTAAAAAAAATAATAAATAAATAAAAATAAACGATCTTGTAGAGCATTGTTTGCATGTACCCTATTTTATTGATCGTAAAATTTCACGATCAGTATCAAGTCTAATAAAACAAGCAGTAAATACTCTAGCTGTCTTGCTTTTACGATGTTAAAAGTCAGCATTGTAAATCTGTCCCAAGGCATCTAAAGTGACCCACATATATATATTTGTATTTCAATCTATATATCAGCAAAATGTCAAACATAATGAGTGGTATAAAGTTGAGAATACTGGACCACTGTCAATGAGTAGTGTTATGTATATTTGATTTTATTATATCTGATTTAATATATATTTATTTCAATTTAATTGTTTGTCAGTTTTATTTTTATTATTTTTCATTACATGATATTATAATGTAAATTTATTCACTAGAGATGATACTTTTTTCAGAAAATATTTTGACTTTGACTGTTCGTTTTATAAACACCAGGTGTTCATCTAGAGCCTAATCTTGATTCAAAAGTTTGTAGCAACCACGTAAACGAGTTCTATTTTAATTTTAAAATGATTGGTTGTTGTCGAGATCAGGATGGGACTATGTATTTAAGACGTAAACAACTTTGTTTTTATTTCTTAGAGTATAATGATTGGTTTTCGTCAGGGTCACACTAGGTGTACGTGACCTTTAAGATTATCTAATTTTTATGACCGTCGGGAACATGATCACGTGACCCCCTGTTTACGTTTAGAAGACGATGTAACCTATGTTTTAGAGAATTACTCTCAGTAGAAATTGGGCTGTTACACTGGAAGTTGTATGCTCTGCTGTTTGGAGTTATTTCAAATTAATTGGATTGGAGTTATTTCAAATTAGTTTGATTCAGAAAGATTAATTCTTTAATTCCCGTAAAATACGAGTGCACACGTGAGATTCTTAATCAAAGACAGATCTTATAAGGAATGTATTTATATTTCCAAAACGGGAGTGAGAATTCTTGTTTCTACAAGGAACTGTAGACTTCAAAACTGCAGATTACATTATACGTCATCGTCTTCTATTTCTTATATCTGGACTCTTCGTCGGGATTCGAACTTGAAATCATTAGAACATTTTGCTATTAGGCCTACAAAAATTTTGTTCTTGGATTATTTTTAGATTTGATTCTTAAAACCGTAAGTTCATAATTGTTTTCATTTTTACAGAATTTCCCAGGGAAATAAATTAATGTATTTTTTTCAAAGCTTCTTGTTTTCACTCTTTCTTGTGTTACTGTTTATTCGATCCTAAACACGTGACAGTATTATACAGTTGATATTACTGCACCATTGTTAACGAGTAGTATACAGTTGGGAATATTACACCCTTATCTATGATTAGTATACAGTTTTGAGTACTGGACCATTGAAAAAGAGTTGTATATAGTTGAGCGTGAGTCTCAAATAATCCTGAAAATGTTCAATTAAAATCCAAAGAATCCAATGTTCCGAATGAATTTCAGATCCTCAAATGTATGTATCACAATGGCATTGTTTTGAATTCTTTTGAATAATTCACAATAGTCCCAGAATCAAGTTCTAGTCAAATGAGCACTTTGTAATTCAAATAAATAATCATAATCCTCTGACATTATCGAAACACAACATTAAACACATATGCAGATTGGCTTTAACATATGAAATAAGAATCAAAAATAGAAATTAATACAAAAATATGAATGGTTACAAAAGAAGAAATGAATACGAAAATAGGAATGAATCTGACTGCTCTATTTTCTCATTATATACACCCTTAATATTATGTTAAGACCAAATATCGCAATATACCCCACGTGACAGATCTTACGACTCAATATAATATTTCAATATACCTATTCTAGTGACAGAACCCATCCAAATGAGAAATAAATTAATTCTTCTAAGAACCCAGTAGCCTATGTCAACAGGGTATTATTACATCAATAAGGGAATAACTTCTTAAAACAATTGAAATATTGAATGTATGTCACACACACACACACACAGTGTGTATAAAAAAAGCAATGCTAGATTGTTAGAATTAAATATGTAGATAATTGTAGATGCATCTTTTGAATCTCTTACAGTTTGTGCGTTTTACAGACCAAGCAAACATGTACATTCAGCTTGAGAAAGTAAAAACCCACTGTAGCAATAATCTTTGCACCAATGTTTATGGTCACTAAACCAGGATATTCTCACAAAAAAATATTCACCAGTAAGATTTTGAGACCGTAATGGTGAAAATAAAGGTTAATTCGCTGGATTAGGTTCATGCGATGGCCATCCTAGAGTTATGCGTTAGTACATTACTATTTTTTAAATGGATATGTATCGCTTTTCACTCTTCGAGCGATTCTGAAACGATAAAAGACAAGTGACAAAAGTCGAATCGAGCGGATGGTTGGGATCACGCCTGCACTTCTTGCGTTAATTTTTGGTACCGATATGGTGTTTTCGTGTTGTCAGAGATTTCATCGTACTTTATTGATAAAACGTCAGACTCCTGAGCCCCGACAGACCCAGCTCTCAACATTCAGTGCTCAGACTCCGATTGCCCTACCGTCTGCTTGATTTGATAAGCGGTGAGTAGCCATGATTTGGTACTCATGCTTTCACCTCGCTGACGACGAGTATTCTGCCTTACGTTGCCATCAACACTCTTTCTGGATCTTTCTTTTTCATTCGTTTTCATTCTCTTTATGTATGTCTGTTGTGCATAAAGTTATATTTACCTTTATTCTCTTCTTCACGAGCTAAGGTCAAGGGCTCATTTTTAATTTTCATTATTTTTCTCCTCTCACCTTTTTGGTTTGGTTAAAGAACAATCTTCCACACATATCCTGCGTGCTGATCTAACTATCTAGGGAGGCTAAATTATGTTTACGCCTGCGATTGCATGCGGAGAACTTAAGAAGAAAAGTTTAAAAATTTTCAATCCCCGTCTTTCTACATTCCTAACGTTATGTTTTTGATTCTTTTTGTGTCGTCTGCAATACTTCTTAATGGAAACACCAAGGTTTCTGGTTAATAACGTGTATATTAAGATTTTATATGACAGTGAACGTTGTATTCTTATTATTGTTTTGTTTAAATGAATTCGCCAAGTCACGTTCATATGATTATATCTGCTTTTGGAAAATCTCATTGCATAAATAAGTACGACATGTTGTAATTTTTCTTCAAGGCGTTTTGCAAATTAATACAAGAATTAATCTCACGCGAATGTAAAATATTGATATTTATGATCGAGTTACCTACCTTTAGTTTTCAGCCTTATTATTCCATACCATTAAATTGTCTCTGATCTTGCCCTTTATTTCACCATGTTGCAAGAGTTATAAATTCTTTCTACCTTCCATTATTATTATTGCAGACTTACAACCAGGATGCACAGACAGCAGACTCTGCCGCAACTGCAACTGCGTTTTTATGTGGAGTGAAAGCTAACCTAGGAACCATAGGACTGGATGGTCGAGCGAGAAGAAACAACTGCAGTAGCGCTGGTCAAGATACTCATGTGACCTCCATCTTAGACTGGTCTCTTGCAGAAGGTTAAAATTATTAAAATCGTAAATTGTATACTTTATTCAGCAATTAGCCATACATATATCACCTCTTTCGAAAATACTAAAGACTTTAACAGAAAAGATGATCAGCTTAAAATAATATTTTTTAATACTACATACGTGGAATTTTCATAGATGTATGTTTTTGTAGGGACAATTTATTCTTGTTTTGTAGGGAACATACATTACTAGAACAAAATGGAAAAAAGTTGAAGGTTTCATAAACCAGGCTGAGTATGTAATTAAAAACATGGACCTTTAGATTTCACATCGTTTCATCTCGGTCACACAAGATTACTACGGGGGCCGAGTGGCCGAGTGGTCTACAACGCTCTCCGTTACGGATCACTGCCATCTCACCTCTGTCTGCGTGGGTTCGAGTCTCGGATTCGGCCAATGTGGGTATGTTAGAAAGCTTGCCAGTAGTTTCTCGTGAGTAGGTGGTTCTTTCTGGGGTTTTCCCGGGTTCTTCCTCCGCCATTAATACTGGCCGCCATGTACAGCCTATCGTGTGCTGAAAATGGCGTTAAAACCCAAAACAACAAGAAGAAGAAGATTAATAAGAATAATGGAAATGTAGAATACCCTGATTTACTTCATAAAATGTCACATTAGTTTAACATTGTTGGTACAGGTCAATACCCAGTGGTATTGACCGAAGTTAGGCAAAAATATTGACCGCTTCCTTATATGGTAATTGCGTGCCCGCGTTCGAAGAACTTGTTTTGTCTACGTCTAAAGAAAAGTGACAAACGAAAGCTAACCGCGTCTAAATGTTAAACGTTTCCAATGTATTGCTTCTTCAACCGTTTGAGAAGAAATAAATGTGGAGGCAAGACATCGATACATAAATCCAGGTGACGTGGAAAATTTCACTGAAAATCAAAAAAGCACAATACCAAAGCGGCGATACAACGAGATGTAAAAAAATGTTCAGCGATGGTTATGGGATGTGAAAAGAGAGCCTAGGACAACAGAGAGCTCCCGGCCATACTTATTGAATAAATATCTTAGTGATTTTTTTTTGTTTCTATATGCAAATGTAACGGCTAGATATAGCTCGTATCCAAAATGAAATTTTAAAAAGTACCTACAATAGCCATCACCAAAATCCAAAGACTTAAAATTGCAAAAATAAAACGGAGAGAGAGAGAGAGAGAGAGAGAGAGAGAGAGAGAGAGAGAGAGAGATCATGTGGCCTAGTGGTTAGAGCATCCGCCTCGGATGCGGGAGGTCGTGGGTTCGATACCCGGCCGAGTCATACGAAAGACTTAGAAAATGGTACTAACAGCTGCCTCGCTTGGCGCTCAGCATTAAGAGGTTAGTGTTAGGACGAGTCGGCCTGATGTCAGGATAATATGACTGTGTGGGTCATCATGCTACATGTCTGAGGCATGATGCCCCAGCGCTAGACATCACTATAAACTGCCACACTGCAGACACTGTAGCGATGTGACTGGAAAATTATTAAAGCTACGTTAAACATCCCAATCACACACACACTTCACACTACCATTTGATACAATGTGTCAATCAGCAGCTCCATGGGCGTGTTCTGTTCTAAACGGTGTACTTTTGGTAACATTGTTTATCCCATGCTTGGAATCTCCTGAAACACAGCGACCTCAAAATGAATATCAATCTTTATTTGGAGGTATTATGCAAGACCGATGGGGACACTATACATTGGGAACGTTGAAGAAGGTTGCTGCTGAAAATGCAGGATTTCAGAATAGATTCACGAATCATTGCGTAAGGTAAAAGTAAAGTACCACACTCAAAAGCCGTAATGTGATCAAATACAATCATGCAGCTCACAGGATACGACAATATTTCATCAATCACGGCATACGACTCTAAACTAAGTACAAATGAGCAGAAGTAATATTCTTCAGTCCTGATGTACACTCTGTTCCAAGTGTATCACCACCCCACCCCACCTCCCCAACACACACACCACCTCACATGAACTTCTTTGGCTATGACAGCATCAATTCGCCCACAAAAAACACATTTAAGGATTTTTATGGGCATATTTTCATAACTGTGCCTTCAGTTTTTATTGATGTACTGAGTACTTTTTCCTCATACAAATATTCGTTGTTTTTCTTTGGCTACACAACATTCCATTCTCTTTTGCAATCTAACGTGTACATAAATGGCGAGGGTTAAGCGTAGGCAAACGGCAATTGTAATTTCGATGTTTTAAAATGGTTTCTCATTAAACTCACGAAAATCAGATCAAGGTTAAAACAAACAAATAATTTTTTCGCTCCAGGCAAATCTGTTGGTGTAGTAACAAATACTCGTGTGACGCATGCCACGCCGGCCGCCCTTTATGCTCACGTTCCAGAACGAGACTGGGAAGGGGACTCTAAATTGGAACCGATGGTAGCCTGCAGAGATATTGCCCTTCAACTTATTGATGATAACATTGATATACATGTATGTACATTGGTAGGTTTTGTGTGAGTGTGAATGTAGACGCATACGCATGCTGAGCCTATTTTACAGACGCACAGTACAGGTAATGAGGCATTACAACAAAGAGACACACATTACAGAAAATTAGGCATCACAACAATGAGACACACAGTACAGGTAATGAAGCATCACAACAATGAGACAGAGTGCATGTAATGAGGCATCACAACAATGAGACACACGCTGCAGGTAATACGATACAAAGTACAGGTAATGAGGCATCACAACAATGAGACAGTGCCGGTAACGAGACACACAATACAGGTAATGAGGCATCACAACAATGAGACAGAGTGCATGTAATGAGGCATCACAACGATGAGACACAATACAGGTAATGAGGCATCACAACAATGAGACACTGTAGATAATTAGGCATCACAACAATGAGACAGTACAGGTAATGAGGCATCACAACAATGAGACACACATTGCAGGTAATACGACACAAAGTACAGGTAATGAGGCATCACAACAATGAGACAGTGCCGGTAACGAGACACACAATACACGTAATGAGGCATCACAACAATGAGACAGTGCAGGTAATGAGACACACAGTACAGGTAACAATGAGACACACAGTGCAGGTAATGAGGCATCACAACAACTAGACACACAGCTTGACAAATACGAGTCTCCACTTGCTATTTAAGTGCATAAATGCTTAAATATGTTGTTTAGCTTAACCCACAATTTAACGACACATACGGAAGGAACATTTGTATTATTTTCTGATAAAAATTGTATGGAGTCTCGATGGTTAGCGTGCTGAACCATCAACCAGCAGAGCAATTGTTCGAATGCCAGTCAGATCAGTTCATTCGGATGTTGTGGTATGTTCGTGAAGAAATAATTTAAAAAATACAATCTTCTGATGTTTTTTGGTAATTAAGTGTCAACACTAATTAACTTTAATTCTAATCATTGACTAAATTCACTACAGGAGTGTACATTATATTTAGGAACAAGTGCTTAAGTATTAGAATTATCCAGTCTCAATTTTAAATGGGACCACTACCACTATTACTATTAATTCTTTTTTAAAATACGATGACAAATTCTCCCCCTTCTTGCTTTGTGATTACTGCAGGTCATAATGGGAGGGGGTCGGAAGTTCTTCCTGAAAGAAAACGATACAGACCCTGAAGAAAGTCGCCTGAACGGGACGAGAAAGGATAACAGGAATCTTATAGAGGTCATTATTGAAATAAAAAGGACACGATTTTAGAATTGTTATCTCATAAAGAAACAAAACTAACTGTGCATCATTTTAAAATCTGAACTAAACATTAGAATAAATTTTGTCTGTGGAAAATGGTTTGAAGTGAATGTACATTTCAATAGTTTTCTTATTAAATCGTTTTAGATACTTAACTTCAGTATAGAGGGGGTGCATTTTTCTTTCTTTATTTTCAGGTACACCAAATATTCCTCAATCCTTTAACGCAAGAAAATAGGTCATATATTTTCTACAAATCAAGTTGCAAAACATTTCCTATGTATGTAAATGAGATATAGTGTAGAAATGAGAATGAAACTGCAGCTCGATGTACATTTTAGGCAGGCGTTGGAAAGTCATTCACAATAAATTAGTTTTAAATTGGCACTTTACAAATAGTTTTGGCGGTTCTATTTTTTTTATATAACTTGTGTTATATTGTTTTGTGTATCATGGTCTTAACACTATTAACCAAGTTCAAAGTATATAAGACATCATGCCCCTTTTAAATAAATGCACTGAGTTATTAGGGTAGTAAGGTCGCTTAAAAGTTCTTCCATGATATATATATATATATATATATATATATATATATATATATATATATATATATATATATATATATGTGTGTGTGTGTGTGTGTGTGTGTGACCCTGGGACTTGCGTTGTGTGCTAATGTGCGTGGTTGCTGTGACTGAGCGATCGATCGCGGTGCATGATTCCCGTGCGTCACGTGTATGAAAACCACCTCTCCGTGATACTAATAAAAGGCTAGGGAATTACTACTCGAGGCTAAAGAGTCATACAACACCTCGAGCAGTGCGGAGATTTGTCTTTCACGCAAGTGAAAGACAAAGGGATTGAATACGTAATATATTTCGGGAAAGTAATGCTCTTCGAGTCTGGTTATTTTATTGTACCTTATACCAACTGTCATAAGTCCCACAATCGACAACAAGAGTACTTATTTCTTTGCGAGAGGAGTGAGAGCTCATATATATATATATATATATATATATATATATATATATATATATATATATATATACTTTTGTACTTAGGTCTCGTTTAGAGTTGAAAACGACTTGTCTCGAGGTCCTTGGACATCGGGGTAGGCATGGTTTATTACGAGTCTATGCTCTTAAAATAATTAACAAAAGAGTGAAAAGCATCATCAGACTTTGTAAAATTCAACTAATAATTTATTTATCTAGAATAAAAAGTGAAAATGAGAACAAGCAATTACGGTATTGCAAATTAGATCCCAAAAAATCCTAGAATTACAGACACAAGTCCTAATAAGTTAAAGTTCTGAATAAACTTTAGTAAGTATCCAAATTAAGTCCAACGCAGAAGTGTTGATGTGTCTGTATAATGCTGATGTACCAACGTTCTTTTGTTGGAACACATTAATATAATTCCAGGTTGGAATTCACTATAAATCCCAGTGAATATCTCTGTCCAAGAATATTATTTTTTATGAGTACTATATTTCCAGAGAAAGTAATCACTGAATTAAATAATTTGAAGAAATAAATTCCAGCCCAAATGAACACTGAACACAGCAATAATACAAATTGATTCTGCTAGATCATAAGCGCGAATGAATATTTTTTCCAGTGACAAGAGTATGTTGTCTTGTACGTGGCCTCAGGTCACAATTAACAGTTCTAACAAAGCATTACCTAATGAAAAAAAGCTTCTAGAAAGTTCCTAATGTTTACAAAAAATGACCGCTATAATTAGCAGTATGTTACTAAAATTATAATATATAACCTAGACAATGTCAGATACACCAAGTAAATTGTAAGGTTATCCCAATAACCTAAACCCAGACCCCAAAAAAACACATTTACTTCTATTAATAATAACCCAGATAATAACCCCTACACATAGATAATATTTTAGCTATGTATTAGTCGTTTATAGACTTAGATACAGAGTTTTAAAAAACCAATAATTCAGGTCAAGTAGAAAATAAAATTGATTTTAGACAAGGGTTAGTCCAACAGTTACTGTTACATTGCAATAGCATATAATGAAATAAATTTTAAAAATACCCATAACAAACTAAGTAAAGGTATTTAACAGGACTATCAAGCCATGTTCTTGCAGGTGTGTGTGTGTGTGTGTGTGTGTGTGTGTGTGTGAGAGAGAGAGAGAGAGAGAGAGAGAGAGAGAGACTACAAGCTGGAATTTAGATCTTGTTCAAATTTGTTTTCTTCTGGATTATTTCCCTTTAATAGTAAAGACAAGGATGGGCAGCCGCCATCTTCCCTACGCATACCGGCAAACATTTCTCCCCAAGAGACTATTGTTGATTTCACATTTCTTTCCCGGTTTAATCGAAAGAGTATTCCACACTATTGCAGCTAGTGTTGTGCACTGAACAATTTAATCGCTTCTATTGCTAAATGTCACCATGGAAACGATGCATCACGTCAAGACAGATCGGTGAATGAAAGTTTACATTTGCATGAGATTGCTCTCATCTGATTGGCTTGAACAATAATAGGCTATTCGTACTTGGAAGTAGACTGGTCGAAGTGGAGCGAATTTCCGCTTACCCTTTTCGGTTATGAGACTACTCATCATTTTGGCCGTGGCATTAGAGGAATAGACTGATAGATACATTCAGTATACGACAGTAGCTATCAACGTCTCCTGTGCTCATTGTATGTAACACAGGAAACTGAAAGCAAAAATGTTTGTAAGGAGAATCATTTGGAAGCAAAGATGACGTATGTCCTTCCTTTGGGTTTAATATAAAGAGTACGATCAAGAAACAAACGCAACACAATCTATCGTCAAGATCCTGAGATCGCCTGATCATGAGGGGTTGTGGTAGATAGTCAATTATCGTGGAGGTAAGCAAGTTGACTAATTGTAAGTCTAATTTCATGTATCATGTCTACTTACTGCATAAAAGACCACTGAATAAAGAAAACGATGTAGCATATTAAATCTTTTAAACAGACATGGCAAAAACGACAGCAAGAGAAGGGCAGAAAGTTCAACTTCATCACGAATTCCAGCCAATTAAAAAATCTCAATCCAGATGAGACAGATTATCTTCTGGGTAAGTTAATCTGCTTTATATGTATTTGTATACAATTATTTGGTTATAAATTGTATTCAAAGTCAAAATATGCACTGACTGTACTTAGATTTCCAAAACGTATATACACAGGTCAAATGCTATATTAATGGGCTACTACAAAACAAGCAAGACATGCTATTTGTATGGGTAAATATTTTAAAATAATTATTTCTTTATCTCTGTGTGATAACACATTATGAAATTTGCTTTTGATATTACATATAGACAACAGCACGTGTCATTGTTTTGCCTGAAAGTCTGCAACGTTTGATCGGATGTGACGAAATTAGAAAAGAAAATGTGTGAAACTGTTACTGGTGATTTATGCCATGGTTTGTTGTTGTTGTTGTAGGGTTTAACGCCATTTTTCAGCACAAGATAGGCTATACATGGCGGCCAGTATTAAAGGTGGAGGAAGAACCCAGGAAATCCCGGGAAAGAACCACCGACCTCCATGGTTTGATAAATTATCAATTTTATACTGCACGCATGCGAATACTTCAAGTAAATTCCGGTTTAAAATGTGCAGTCTGTGTCGGATGCTATTTATACTCCTTAATGTAAATTAAGGCCAAATAGATGTAGTTAAGGTAAACAAATGTTCATGTATGTTTCCTTTAGAATCGTAATATGGCGGCAAATATAGAAAATAATTACGCTAGATTAGAACTGTACAAGGCCTGTTACCGGGGCCCTGGTTATGTGCGTTGCAATATGTGACATATGTCATTCATTGTGTGTTGGCCAACATTCATCACCAAACTGGTTTTGATATTTGTCGCAATATACTTCGGAATGATTCTTAGAGATACATAACGGGACTGTATTGTTGTATCTTATGCAGGGCTCTTCGCATATGATCATATGGCATATGAAATTGATCGAACTGATAAGGAACCATCTTTAACCGAAATGACAGACAAAGCAATCAGAATACTCCGCAAGAACCCAAAAGGATATTTTCTTCTTGTAGAAGGTATTTGCTACTCTGTTAGTAGTGAAAGGGGTCACCCTAGCGACAATGGGAATTAGCATTACAGAGACCCCTGGGTCACTCTAGCGACAATGGAAATTTAACATGGAGAAAAATCGTGGGTCACTCTAGCGACAAGGGGAATTAACATGGGAAAAAACCCTGGGTCACTCTAGCGACAAGGGAAATTGAACATGGGATTTTTTTTTTTAAAATTTTTTTTAAAAAAAATTTTTTTAAAAAAGGGGTAGGCAATTCAAAGACTATCTCTTTTCGAGAAATATGGCTGGCCCTGAAAAGGGCCTTTGGGTTTTTTCTTCTTCTTTTAACTTCTTAACTTCTTCCACCATCCTCTTATTTTGTCCATCATTCCTTTCTTCTTTTTCTTTTCTGTTTCCGGCAACCAGTCCGGGTGGCCCATGGCCCGGAACTTCTCTTGGATTTTCATCCAGTTTGTGTTCAGTTTTTCGAATTCATCCCTTTTTTTTCTATTTTCTTCTTCTTTTCTTTCCTTTAACCACTTTTCTTTGATCTTCTTGACCTCTTCGGTCAGCACATTCCTCATTAGTTCTTCAGCTTTCTTAAGTTTTTCTAACCCCCACTTCGCGAAACACCAATCTGTCCATTCTACAATGTCTTCTAGAAAGCACCTTGCACTCGTCACATGATCTATCGCTTCTTTTAACTTACCCACTTTGACATACGGTGGGTTAATTAAACCTCTGATTCTCTTCTCATCCTGTATCATTTCTTTTACAATATTTACGGATAAGTGGAGGCTGGTTACTTGTCTTGAGACGAAGTCTTTTGTCACTGCATACCTCCATTCCTGTTCAACCCTTTCTACTACACTCAATCCATCTACCATCCAATACCAACTTCCCATAAGATCGTTGTATAAAGCTGAAGCTGCTGGCATCTTCTTGTTTGCTTATTCCGTAGAATGGGTTCCAATGGCCAACACTGTTAGTTTTATACTCAAAGCGCGAACGTGAAGGAAAACATCCCCTAAAAACATAAAATTGATCTTACCTAGATCATGACCCAACAACGCGCGTACGTGAAGGAAAACATCCCCCTACTTTCTCATTTCATTTAATAAAACCCTAACTTTATTCTTCACATACGCTAAGAAACCCATAATCTACTATTCACACAAACATACCTTAGCTCTTACAAACACAAACACACAAACACACAAACTCATACCCTCACATTTTTTAATAAAGAGTTAGTGTTTATATTCACACTACTCTACCTACACACATTGGCAAATCGATCGTTATTTCTTTTCTAGACTATTGGGTAGCCCTGAAAAGGGCTGTTTTTTTAAACTCCAGATGCACCTATCTAATGGTGGCACCTTCCAGGCCTGGCGCCGCACACGCATCTTCTTCCCCAGTCTTCTTTCACCTTTCTTCTGGGGAGCGCAGAGGGAGGATGATTCGCTTCAGCACCCCAATCCTCTGTTTCAGGAATATTAAACGACATCATCTCTTCTCTTTTCTTTTCCTCCTCTTCCCTCTGTCTTTTCTCCTCTTCTTCCTTCTTTATTCTTGCTTCTTCTACTATAGCCTCCGCTGATAGTTCGTTTACTATCCGCCTGGCATATTCCAGGTGCATCTGGAGTTCTAACAGTTTCACTATTCTGCTAGTCATTTTTCTGGCTGTGTTGATCAATCAACAAGGGTAGCTGGACTGCCGAACGAGTTTCAATTTATACTGAAAGCGCGGACGTGAAGGAAAACATCCCCTAATAACATAAAATTCATCTTACCTAGATCATGACCAAAAAAAAACAACAACGCGCGGACCTAAAAGAAACACTCGCTCACTTTTTTATGCTACCCATCACTTCAATAGACTATCCACATACGCAAAGCAATCCAATCTAACCCCAAATATACACCTCAAACAGCCCAAAAAAAACCACAAACATCATTTTAATCTACTATCCACACCAACTTACTTTAGCTCTTACAAACACAAACACACCAACACATACCCTCACATTTTTAAAAAGAGTTAGTGTTTATTTTCACACTACTCTACCTACACACACATTGGCAAATCGATCGTTATTTCTTTTCTAGAGTATTGGGTAGCCCTGAAAAGGGCTGTTTTTTTGTTTTGCTATGGCATTCTTTTTTAGTTTCTAAGAATGCGATGTCCTCTGAGGATAGACTTTCTGGCGATAGGTCTGCTTCTTCGGAAAGAGAAGAAGAACTCTTTGGTGTCGATACGACAATCGACAAAGCCTCTGTCAGGTTCAGGTTGCTGCTGCTGTTGTTGCTGTTGTTGCTGCTGTTGCTGCTGTCTCTGAAGTCTGTACTTCTCCGTCCATTCTTCTTTTTCCCTGTTCACTTCTTCTCTGAAGAGCTCTTCTATCAGGTCTTCAGTGATTTTTAACATTCTCACATTCTCTATTTCTTCTGGCTTCGGTATCAGACTGTGTCTGACCCTATGCAAATTCACGTAGGCTTCGTTGAGCTTGGCTAGTTTGGAGCACATCTTCTTAGGAGGATGAGTCGACAATGGATGGTTAGACTGGAAACAACCCCGGTTCTTATAGTGAAAGCGCGGACGTGAAGGAAAACATCCCCACACGGTTTTCTATTCGCAACGTTCAGTGATTGTCATGAGAGGGATAGTAAGAAATGAAAGAGCATCAATTCAACATTCTTATAGCTAAACAAAAGACAAAAGCATTTTTTCAAAACACAACATTTTTTATTCAAAAATCACTTAACACTAAACAACAACTCTAACATTTTTAACAATAATCCAACACTATAACATCAAACCATATTTTTTCAAATCACTAACATTTTTTTCTCAATCTACTTTAAACAGGGCTGACAACGTTGTGAATGAAATTGTGATTTCCACTGTTGGAAATCATTAGGCCATTGATGGACACTACGTTTCCTAGCTTGAGACAAAAGATAAGCATAATGGTCACAAAACCATCGATCTACTTTCACATCGTTTCTAGCAGAAGAACGAGGATCAAAATGAGTCACTAAATGTTCTAAGGAATAGCCCAGGCTGCGATGATGCAGAAAATACACGCAGTACTGTCCACACACCAAGGAATCTGTGCCTTGTAATTTCACGTTATTGAATCGGGTGGTTTGAGCATTTCTTCTCATAAAGTCGATGATATCGTCTTCCAAAGGGGGCAATCCGTACGAATCGAAATATTCCACACATCCTTCTTGAGGAAAGTAGACGGCTACCCAGTGGGTTCCTGGGAGATGACTTTCGTCCGTGTTGATCACGTAAGCTTGATGGTCTTTAGGTTTGCGATGAGGGAGTTCATCTTTAGCACAGACGACAGGATTCCAAGAAGCCGTATACGAACTGTGGTTCAAAAGGTAATAAAGTTCCCAGGTATCCATTGATTTGTGTTTTTTTTCTTCTTCACAGGTAATAATAAGTCATCAATTCGATCCTGACTTTTTGCTTGAAAATGTCTGACGAATAAACGGTGATTCGTTCTGTTTCCTCACTCTGATTTAGGAGAGCTTCGATACGATGGATCTCTTGAGTGGTTAATGGTGGACAAGAATGTTCACGCAAGTCTTTATACCACTGGTGCAACACGTCTTTGTTCGAGATGAGACTCCAAGCTTCGTCCAGATACTCGTCCAATTTTTCTTCTTGACTCAACATCAGGCATTTATCGTGTTGAATTTGACTGGGATGATCGTTTTGACATCCATAACAATTTTGCTTGATCAATTCCGTCATTTTGTCGACCAAGTGTTTGGCAAAACAGGAGACTAAATGGGCTTCTTGTTCTGGCCATCTTGACTTCATCATGATCACTTCTTCTTCCACAGTCTCCTCACATTTCATGTCCAAAGTTTCTCCACTTTGTAAAGAGGGAGAACAGTCTTCCATGGCTTCTAATAATCCAGAATGACTTCTCTCAAACTGTTGATTTCTATGGTATTATCGAATTCTGCATACAGGATGACGTTCACCGTTTCATCAGGGATTCGGTTTGCAAATTGAATTTCCACACGAATCTGGCCAGATTTTATAGGGTGGAAATGTCCCTCGTCGCTGCCTTGGTCTGGAGTGAAATCGAAAGCCCACAAAGTGTAGCCTCCTGCATAATCCTCGTACGTAATACCGTGACTGGTATTGGTTCCTAACTGACCCGTGGCTTCGTACAGGGACAAGTACGATCTCAAGTAATTCTTCTTGGTAAAGTCAGGTTCGAAAGGTCGGGTACACAAGGTCTTGCCATCGCGACTCACTTCGATCTTGGACACGCCAAAGTGTTGAAAGTTGAAAGGATTTTTACCCAAATCTCCGTTGAAGGCTGTATTTTCGACGATACCAACGATCAAACGTTTGGGTAGCTGTCCTTGAAACAGATGATCTTCGATCATGGATCGTTGTCCCTTGGGAATGGTGAAGGTTTTCACTTCCACGCGTCGGATCGGATACTTAGCGGTCGTTCTGCTCAACGTCTGACTGATGTCGTTACCCACTTTAGGTAACACTTCTACGCGTCGTACGTAGAGCCTGGCTTCCTCGATGACAGTTTTGCAAGGAGTTTTACCTATCAAATGGAAAGCGGTACTGCTACGATTCAGTCTCAGGCGGACATTCACCCCATTCATCAAATACTTCTCTTGCAACCACATGTCCAAATGCAAACGATCCATCAGTTCTAAACTATCTCCACTTTTGATTCTGTTTCTTCGTTCTATAAATCCATCATTTGTTGATTTAGTTTTATCCTTTGTATCAATTTCGAATTCTTCAAACTGACCTGCTTCGTCAGCTTCCCATAGCACACAGGCATTGAGATGAGTGTTCTTGGCATCTATTCCGTACGTCAAGAGATTTTCCAGGTACGCTCGATAAGGGTAAGTATCCATGCTGCTGCTGACCAGTTTGTTGTTCAAGTACAAGTCCACTCCGCTAAACAAGGAATGCATGAAATTGTTGACGGGAGCTATTACCTCATCGCCATCTAGGGTCGAATTGTCCTCATCGACAACTTTGACTTTCAAGTACAAGTAACTGCTATTCAGATCGATGTAATCTTCGGGCTGTCCTTTGATTTCAAACTCGATGGGAGCTGAGGCTGTCAATGAGGAGACGGGATGAAATTCCACCCATTGGGATTCTTGCATCGTCATCATGGTGGGGGGCATGGCAAACAGATCCAGTTCCGTCTTGGAACAAGCGCAAGATTCTCGGTGCATCATTTTTTTGTCTCTTTTCTCAATAATCGAAAACGTCTAAGTCTCGAACGGTTCTTCTTTTCTTGGCCTTTCTCGCTTGAAGTCTGGTGAAAGGGTGTTTTCTTCGTCGTCGTCTTTTTCTGCCTTGTCCTTGCTGAATGCCTGATTCGGTAGCGTGCAGGGCATTTATAGGTGTGTCTCGTCGGCCCAAAATGTCTTTGCCCGTTTGCAGCAAGACATTTTTGCCTGCCCTCATGAAGGCTTCTTTAGGGTTTTGTTTGTCGATGATGACATTTTGGAGAAATTCTTTGCCTTGCGTCAGTGCCGCATCTTTCAAAGCGTGCAATCCGCGTGTCACCATCGGTTTCAACACTGGGGCCACCGAACGAAAGGCCGATTTTAACATGTCTCCTAAACCGTGTCCTCGCTGTCGAGCAACCCCTTGGTACACTGGATACATGACTTACTTACGAGTCGTGAGAGAACCGTTTTCGAAAATGGAGTTTCACCGTGACTTTTCCTTTGGTGAATGGAATATTTTGTCCCAAATCTCCTTTTATAGCAATGTTGACCGTGTCCAAATACGACTTGCTGACGGGCAAATAGTGAGGATGGACAAATTCGCGGTGGACGTGGTAAGTGTTTCCACCTTCCTGGTCACTGACCGTGGTATTATCCACTTTGAAAGGAATGACACGCAGTAACGGTACAGAGGTGTGTCCCACCACGTTATACTCCACCACATCGGAGTACACGAACATTAAATTCAGTCCTTGATTCAGTTCTATAGGGAATCTAAAAAACTTGTAAAATTCCGTATTGCTGTTGATCTTCGGATTAAAATTTGGAGCCATGTTTGTGTCTCCACCTAAAATATCAAACAAGTCACGATTGAAACTGATGGACATCGTTTGGGTATCCTGAAATTTCATCAGTAAGCGACGAGCCACTTTATGGTACTCCAGGGTGACACTTTTTTTGGTTCTGTTCAGGGCTTTGGCAAAGGCGAACTCGAACCTGTCCGCAATAGTGTCCACCAAATGTTGGCCGCTAAAATAAAACCCTGGTGGAATTTTCACGGTGTAGATTTTGAAGGCTGGATTGCTGGTGGATGTTGTTGTGATCCCTGAAAACCCGATGTCAGTCATGGCTTCTTGTAATTGTTGGTTCAGGATTTCGACCTCAAAAAAGTTTTGAGTTTCAGTGATGTTTTTGATTTGTGTAGGGTGAATCATTTCTACTAAAGCCACTTCCCAATGGGCTTCGTGATCTAAGGGGATGGCTTGAGGTAATTTGGCCGTGTAACAGCACAACGTGTTATTGGGAAACACCTCCATGGAACTGTCACTGGGTAAGGTTAAGTAAAATTGGTTTTGGTGACTCATAATTCCAGAGTTCTGTGGCTGTCCGAGGGGTTATTAATGGATGTCAGAGGCGTGTCTCCGCCCAAAATAGGGTTCTGATTGTGGTTGTTGTTGGAGTGGTGACTGGCACTGGACACAACGTTCCCGTTCGAGGAGAATTTCAGGGAGGGATTGGGAAGCAGGTAACCGATGCAACTGCTCAATAAAATGGTCCACAATTGTTTGTCTCCTTGTTGCAAACTCAAATTGGCAATGGCTGCCCCGATGACACAATACACCACGAAGATTTGGCAGAAAAAGACGATTTGCGTTTTAGGCACACGTTCTCCACACCACACCCACAAGGGTTGTTTTTGTAAATCTTGCACAGAAGAACTAGGGGAAGAAGGACTGATTGACGTAGTTGCGTCTGCTGCTGTGTGAAAGGGCATGATGGTCACTTCTTCTTTTTATAGTCGATGACTTGAGAAGCGTCGATCCAAGAATCGAAACTGGGTGGATATCCTTTCCAACGTACTTTGACTTCTTTGACACGTCGTTTGCCCACTTTACGGGTTCTGCGTTCGAGAATGCTTTCGATTTCGTACACGTCGTCTTCTTTTTTGGTGACACGTTGTAACTCGGGCAAATAAAACGTTCCTTTGAGTACTTCTCCGTTCATGTCTTCCAATTTATAGACGGCAGGATGACGGCCATGCACTCGTCCAGTGACGCGAAACAATTCGGTCGTCCAGTTAGGTAAGTAACCTTTGTCGAAAGTGCGTTTGGTTTTGCCAATGCGCACCCAATCTCCTACGGTCAACTCTCCACTTTTCTCGGGGACAGCCCTCGTCGGGGACGTACCGAACAGGCGCTCGAACACCAGCACTTCGTTGTCGGGAGTCACGTCTTGCGGGGCACGTCCGATGCTTCGATGGTAAGATTGGTTGTACGCTTGCACCAGGTGCGGTAAGATGTCGATGTACTTCAGAGTGTGGTGATGCGTAAAATATTTCCACATGCGTTCTTTCAAAGTACGTTGAAAACGTTCCACGATGCTGGCTTTGGTTTCGGGATTCTCGGTGGTAAAAAAATGAATGTCACGTTTCTTTAATTCTTTTTGGAAAGCTTGGTTCAGAAATTCGGTGCCTTTGTCCGTTTGCCATCGAAGAGGGTGACGGCCACTTTGTTTCAACACTCGTTGCAGGGCTCGCACTAACTCGCTGCTGGATTTGGAAGTCAAGGGCACGACCCAGGCAAATTTGGAAAAGACGTCGATGACACAAAACAGATATTTGTAGCCACGATTGTAGCTGGCCAAATGAGAGACATCGGCTAAATCGGCTTGCCATTGATGATCGATGCCTTCCACTCGGGTGCGACTTCTGGCAAACTTGCGTCGAATGGGTTTGTGCAAAGTGTAGGTAGCTTGTTCTTGTAACCATCGTTGCACTTGAGGTAAACGGAGACTTTTCATTCGCGTTTTGGCAGCACGATACAATTTTTGAACTCCTGCGTAACCTGCAGGATGCGAGGGATCGTAGTAAATGCTAGCTAAGACTTTTTCCATTTTTTTGTGTTGATTGGTGTCTTAATAAGGCACCCACTCTTGGAAGAGGCTACTCTTTTTCTCTTGGGGTATTTTCTTGGATTGCAAGGCTTTGCGTGTGCGACCGGCAATAGGTGTCGAAGAGGAGGATGTCTGAGCAGGGGATATCGGTTCTTGTTTCACTTCTGTCTTCACTTTCTTTTTCTCTTGTGAGGAAGAAGGGGTGGCCATCATCTTTTTAATCCATCCAATTCTGGAGGTAGGTGGTGTTGTTAACTTGCGTACTTTTTCTGGTGGAGTTTGAAACCCTTCTTCTTCTTCTTTTCCTTTTTCTGTCTTGACCACTGGTACCGGTACTGGTACTGGTACTGGTGATGGTGCTGGACTTTTCATCAAGGTCTTAAAATCTTTCAAAGTGGGTAGAGCTGTTTCGTCTAAAGCTTTCTGGTGAAAGAGTTGCAGTCGTTGCAAGAGTTGACCGTACTTTTGCGATTTTTCTGTTTCGGACAAATCTTGGCGATCCATCAAGGATTGCAATTCGTGTTGTAACTGGGACATCTCGCTCAAATGGGGATTGGGAGGTAAATGCGGGGTGCGTTGTTCTTGCCACCGATGGTATTCCATCCATCGTTTGTAAGGCACTAAAGCTAGTTTTCGTCCTTCCATGGGGTTGTCAGGGGTCGATTCTGAGATCTTGGAACTTCCGAGGCCTTTTTATCTTGCTCCCACCAGTCCTCCCAACATGGTTCCCAAGACTCCTTTCAGTATGGGGCCTAACAAGAGAGGTAAAATGCCTCCACGTTGGACCAACATCTTCTTTTTTTGACGAATGGGAATTTTCTTTTGAACCATTTGGCGAAGAACGTGACGATGTTTGCCTAAGCATTGTTTCTGGTGTTTGGACAAAGGGATCGTGCCTTTCAAAACGTTCAAACAACATTCGCACACGGTATCGATGACCTCTTTGGAGGCTGTTTGAATGAGTTTTTTTCGTAGGGGTGAAGAAGCTTTGGACAGGACAGATAACAGGTCCCCATGTTTAGCTAAACGTGGTGGCAGTCCTTTCCTTTTCTTTCCTTGGGGTTTTCTGGAGGGTGACATTTTTTACTTGTGGGTTCCGGGACATTCACCGAACAGACACTAACGTCGATGACTTAACGCACGCCCTTTTATCTTTTTTTTGGGGCTATCGCTTTGTCATAAAGGTGACAATGTTTTTCCCAAAATCGCCGAGGAATCCTCCCCTTTGTTGACGCCTCTTTTTCTTGGAACGACTGTGTCTTTTCTTAGGGTAATGTCGATGCTTGGCTAAGCGCTTTGTCGGATGACGCGTCTGCCTTTGTCTCTTTCTTTTGTGGCTTCTTGGAGGTGACATCTTTTTTACAAGTTCACTGATACCCCGACTTGGTCACAGGCTCTTTTTATACTGGAACGCGTCGCCACTGATTGTCTTTACGTTTTATCAGTTTGAGGACAGGCATGACACGTCGTGCAGGGGTACGCAACGGACTAAATCGAGCCAGTTCTTGCTTGGACAAATCCAGTAAACTTTGTAACATGCCCGATCTTTCTTGGACTTTGATTTTGGGAGAAGGTACTTTGTGAGCAGCAGCCACTGCCACTAAATTGGAGGGTCCTGCCACTGGGGAAGTTCTTTTGGGGGTCATCAACGGAGATGTTCTTGGTGTGATCAACGTCTCCAAGTACTCTTCAGTTCTGGGTGTCATCAACGGAGAAGTGGATGAACGTGAGGATGCCGGAGACGCAGTCACTGACGTGGCAGGTCGTGGTTTGCGAGTGTAAGGTTGCGTCCTGGCCGAAGTGCCTCTCTTGCGACTAGTTTTCTTCTGTGGACTTTTCTTTTTCTGGGGACTTTTTCTCTGTTTCTTTTTCTGGGGGCTTCTTTTCTTTTTCCGGGGTGGTGGTGTCTGGTAAGAGGAGGGTCCTGCCACTGGAGAAGTTATTCTTCTTGGGGACCTGGTCTTTTTCTTTTTCTTCTTGGGGCTTCGTTGGACTTTTGTCTTGGGGATAACTTTGGGGGCATTAGGATCCCATCTTAAGAGTGAGCGAATGATGACCCCTCCTAGAGTACCGCTCCCTCCAGGTTTCAAAATGATTTGTTTTTTGGTTTGAGTGTCGATGCGGGGATCGGCCAGTTGGACCAAAGCGACTTTGTTTCGATCGAAAAAGCGTTGGGTTTGATGAGGAATCTGAATGATTCCTTGGAGTAATTGACGTGCCGTCACCGTGAACCATCGTAAGACTTCTTTGAGACTAGCTTCTAAGACACGGGCTCGTGTTTGTGGATCTTTTTCTCGACTGATGCCATACAAGGCACGAATCAATTTGACGGGAAGATGCGACTGAAGGGACGTCATGTTCACACTGTGTGAGACAGACGAAAAAGGGTCTGAGGTTTTTATAGATTTTTTGATGGGGAGTGAAATGAAGTCGAGGACGGAGACGTGTACAGGACAGGCCCTCCGTCTTGGCACCAGTGGTGAAACAAGTGGGTACGAAATCGCAAATCCTCGGGGGTCGTAGGTTTCAAATCGACGAGTAAATAGGCGTGTGGCGTTTGAGTGGCATCGTCGTACGCCTGAGTCAGCCAAGGCGTTCCTAACTGTTTGGCTAAGACTTGCACTTGCGATTTATCTCGAGGGCTTTTAAACAAGACCACGTAATGCGCATTGAGACTGATGGTGCGATGGGCTTTACTTTGTTGAAACAAATTTTGGGTGATGTAAATGACACTGGCATTACGGTGATGCCCTTTGCGCGTGAACCACAATTTAATTTCTTCTTCGTCTTCTCCTAACATGTCGTCGAAAATGACCAAATGGGTTAGACGGGAGTCAGAGACGATGCCATCGTCTTCTTTAGGAATGCCTTCCACAAACACGATGGAATCGCCTTGACTTTCTCGCAAAAGGCTGTACGCCGATTGCCACTCTTTGTAACACCACACGATCCGTTGAGGGGGCCGATCGATCAAATGATGTTTATGTTCGATCAAACGTTTGACGAATTCGGTTTTGCCTGAACCGCTAGGTCCAGCAATGAGCATGTTAAAGGGATGGCGAAGATACAAAGCCTCCCAACTGGCACGATCTAAGTGTTCGTCGATGACTTTGACAGTAGAGGAAGAGGGAGCAGAGACAGTAGAGGTAGCCATGGTGTCAGAAATGTCACTTGTGACACGAAAACAAACAAGACAAGAGTTTATATACTTTTTCAGAACACGTTTATTGAATGTTTCAAATATGAACACGAAAGACAAAAATACATACAACCCAAATAGTGATGTACAGGAATATAAAACACAGCAAAGCGATCAAAGTGGAATATAAACAAGTGTCTGTACAACATGTTTTGGTTAACCAAGATGTCCTAGGGACAGTGTGTAATGTTCTTACAGTCTCTACATGAGGTATTGTCACACAAGTGTCCTCTCGGAATGACCTTTCAGGAATGTCCATGACAGTCCTGTCCTGAAGCGAGTGGTTGTTCTCGGTGACGGGTTCTTCTGGCACCGTCACTAACACAGGTTGAAAAGTAACTTTTTTCCTTGAACAACTCTTGTGCATACTGGGCCACTTCTTGGGTCCAAGCCTCAAAACCCCCCTTTTTCCAGTCACGAACATCTGTCCAATGAGGGTGTAAGTCACAAGCTACACACACATCGTCATACACGTCTTGGGTAGCTAAAAGTTGACGAATCTTTTTTTCCTGTTGAGGTCGAGAAGTATCCAGATGAAAACGCAAGGCTTTGAACAAAAGGAGTTTTTCGTGACCATTTAAGGCCATGGAGGTGGTAAGTACTGATCGTAAAGAGTCCACAAAGAATCGGCTGGTAAACGAAATCCCAGAAAACAAGTCACTAAGACACACACCACTTGTCGTCCCAAATTGAATGGATACAGTTCTTGTAATAATTGATGGTAATGATCCACGGTTTGAATATGGTCATTGAGTTCCTTCCACGGAATCTGTTGGATGACATGTGACATAAGTCGTGGCATGGCAGCCTGTTTTTATAGTCTCTTTGTTTCGGAAACAATACACGTACTTTCTAGCCAGAGATCTTCGTTCTCCAGTAGGGAATCTAAATCTTGCATACTGTAACCGAAACTTCAGAGTTCGTTTAGAAGTTTCCTCTTCCTCTAAGTAGATTCCACGTAAAATATGTCGGTAATCCTTTACCTTGTCTTCCTCAATGTATTGCTGTAGGTGAATCTCGAAGTAACCAAAATGATCAACACGTGGATCATCGGGGGCTTGGAAGTATTGAACAAGGTCTGACCATTGAAAGAATTTCTGACGAATCAGTTCTCTTATACCATTCAGGTACCAGTGGTTAAAGATCTGGTGACGTAACGGATGCAATTGTTCTTTACGTTTGACTTGTATTTTCACCAGCTCTCGGTAAATGCGTTCTCTCAACTCCACAGGCAAAGCACGAATGTTCTCTAGCAAAGTATCCATGAATAGGTCATACTAAATCCTCTTTGGTCTGACACAAGAAATGTACTCTTTGCACAAACATGGTTTCACTTCAGTGTCGAATTTAAATCGTTGAGTCACTAATCTACACATTACAATTCGTTCAGAAGTTTCCTCTTTCACCAAGTTGACATTGTGTGAAAGATGTTGGTAATTCGTTAACTCTTCCTCTGGAATTCGATGCAATACGTTTACAATGTAGTAGATAGAATCGTCAATACCAAACCATTCCTTTTTATAACCAGGAGGTCGTTGATCAATGTCTGTCCAATGGAACACTTTCAATTGAATCAATCCTTGTATAGCCTTCAGGTACCAGTGGTTCAAACACCGGTGACGTGACGGATGCAATTGTTCTTTACGTTTCACTTGTATTTTGACCAGCTCTCGGTAAATGCGTTCTCTCAACTCCACAGGCAAAGCACCAATGTTCTCTTGTAAAGTATCCATGAACAGATGATTATGGTAAGAAGTTACTTCAATGTCTCGGTCCCACTAAGGGTAAGTAATGACAATTCGGTGACCATCGAGCATGTTCTACGTAGGCCGAATCTTGCGGTTCCCAGTGGTGAAGTGTCACATCGCAACTGAAGCACCTGACTTTATCTCCTTCGCCCAAGTAGAAAAATCCGGCTCTGGCTAATTCTTCGGGGGTCGGTCCTCCCAGATACTTTGGCCATTTTCCTTTGAACGATTGAAGACGATTTTCAAAGTCGCAGTATTCCGACAAACGCACAGGAAAAGAATATTCGTTTTTCACAGGTTCGTTTCGATGAGGGTTGAGTGACATGGGTAGGAGTTTGCTCAGGGCTGGATGACATCCGTAGGGGGGTAGACGTGAAGGTGAACATTCCCCTTTAAAACGAAACCCAGTAAAATGTCCAAGAGGACGAGCAGCATCGCTTTCGCATCCCACAGGTTTGACACGCACAGCATCACTTTCCATGATAGGGGTAGGGGCACTAAAGTTCCCATGATGCTTTACGGCATCGCTCAGGTCACAAGGTACAGCATCGTATCCATCGCAAGGCTCACAATCGCACTCGTCTGCAAACTCCGTGACGCAATTACAATGGTAACCACATGGACAATCGCAGTTTCCTTCCGGACATTTTCCGTCGCAATGCCTGGGTCTTATCCATCCAATATTAGTCACACTAGAGGAAGATACAACTTTTTTACAATCCCCAAACTGGAACGATGCCTCTTTCAAAGTATTCATCTTGTTCGCTCGGTCTTGGTAGTCACAATGAACTATCGATCTTGCCTAGGGTTCCTTTTTTATATACAGACCAATACCGACGTGACCGTAAGGTAAGGTGAAATGATTGGGAAGTCGAACTCGCTTCTGGTATACAATTTGATAGACTTTTTCCAAGGGTCGACTGACGATGTGGTGAGTGGGTAAACGTACAATCTTGTTCGGTTGATAGGTGGTCACTTTAAAGTTTCCATCCTCTCCCGATTGCAAGGCTTCTTTCAATACCCCAAAGTTGACCACACGACTGGTACGATAATTCAGAGTCAGTCCTTTCACTTTGCACGTCGTGTGCACTTCTCCTTATTCGTAGCCGTAATTTTTGGGACCGCCACTGACGAAACTTAGAATCTTGTCGTCGGGATGCTCGTCTGTCCAGGCTCCTAAACGGTCTCCTTCGATGTTAGGGTGATGTTGAATCGGGTGATGGATGTAAATGCAGCTGTCCGTGTCAAAGTACAGGACGCGTTCCCCTAACAGTTCTAAAGCTTCGTACAATTTTAAGCGAGCATGGGCTGTCACGTAAGCCGCAATGATGACATTTCCAAAAGGGTCGTCTTGTACAAAGTCCAGATCTTCTTCGTAATTGACCAAGATCAAATTCTCTCGAACGACGTCCACGTGTTTCATGTATTTGGTTTTGTCGTGAATCATCTGGAAGTAGCGGGAAGGTTCTGTCAAATATTCCGTCTTGGGTAAACACGGTCGTTGTGCCATTTTACCCCACAAGCAATTTAACATCACTTTGGCAAACGATCGCCTGCCTTCGTTTTTCTCGATGTGGTCTAAAGTGATGCCTTCTTATTCCCGGTATTTCTCTTTGAATTGTATTTGGTCTTCGGGAGTGTGACACCAGGAAGGATAGCCGCTGGCTTCTTGCTTCAGTTTCAAAAAGGCATCCACGTAGTCAGCGAAAATGCCTTTCTGAGTAGGGTCACCCTTGCGGTATTGTTGTGTCTTGGGAAAGTGGCAAATTTCGTACACTTCTAACAGTTGGTATCCCATGTCCAGAGCTTTGAACAATTCTACGCTGACCCAGGTTCCCGTCAAGGCCCGTTCTTCCTGGGTGTGCTGACAAGGTTGGTCTTGGTTGCACGTTTCGGCACAAGTACGGCACAAGGGAAACATCAGTTTGCCTTGACAATGGTGAGGTAAGACGGGATGGTATAGGTTCGTGGGAGGCAAAACTTTGCACTTGATCAAGCCTTCGTATTGTCGAATGTTTTTCAGGTCGATGTGTTCCGTCAGCAATTGTGGGTGCCCTACGGGAAAACGACAATATTTGCACACGTAGGGATACAGCGAACACACGTCCAAGTATTTGATTTCTTCTCCTTTCTCTTCGTCGGCTTGGTACAGCAAACAGGTGGCATTGGTCCTTCCTCCGTACAAACTATCCCTCGGGTTCAGCGGGTCCATGAACTGGTAACTTTCCACGAGGCGTTTAAACTCGGGATCGGTTTTCATACGGTGATCGTACTCGTGTTCCCACATTTCCACCACTTGGTATCCTTCCTGTTCTAACTTTAGGCGTCGCTGACAAGTGTCCTGGTACAAGTCTTCCATGGTTCGTTGCAAAAACTGATTTTTAGTACCACGGTCAGGGTAACAGACGGGACATCCGTGAAATAAGCAACCGTTAAACTCGTACACGATCTTGGGGTTTTCTAAGTCCCAGCCATCGACCGAATACGTTCCGATGGTCTTTTCGCCCCCTCCGTTGCGGGCATGCTGAATCCACTTGTCTTCCTTGTCGCACAAGTAATGTAACCAACGTAGGGCTTTGACCGAGTATTGACGCTTGACATAGTGGGTCGTTTGAGGACTGATGACAGCCACGGTCTTTTCAGGCATGAATCGTTGTCGATACACTAAGGAACACGCTTTGGCAATGGTGCAAGCTTCTTTCAAAGGATCGACCCCTCCGTGTTCCATGAACAGTTCTCGAAATTTTCCACAGCAACGCCGTAAAATGTCCACGTCGGAACGACAATACTTTAGCATTTCTTCCTGAAAGTCGAAAGGGTCCGAGGCGTGAATCTGGTACCAAGCGTAGAAAGCTTCTCGTTGTTCGGTACGCATGTTGTCGGGGTCGTAATAGTGAGCCTCTGGTAAATGGGGTAGAACGGCGTGTTGGTTGGCTTCCGTATTGAAAAAGTGTGGAAAGTACCCTTTAGCCATTTCTGTCATTCCAAACGTTTTAGGCATTCGACTCAAAGGCATGGCCAAATAGCTCATCGAATCTTTAAACTGTACTTGTCCCACTTGCATGAAAATGATTTTGGCTCCGTTCAAAGTCACTTTAGGACGCTCGGTGCCTTGTTCCGTATAGTATCTGAGAAGAAACTGTCCATCGTATCCGGAGAAATTGTGAGCCATCACCGTGGCATGGCGATGACAATCTCGGTAACGTTCGATGTCCTCTTGGCTCCACGTCTTGTCGACGGGGTCTAAGACCCATTGGGCAAAATCGGCTAACGTGTTTGGTCCCCGAAAGATTTTTTCACGCCCTCCAGGAATCTTGCTGCAGTGAGGGCAATGACTGAAGATAGGTTCTTGAATGCACTTCTCGCACGCTCGATGAGCCACGCAGAAATTAGGAATGTGAATGCCGGTTTCTTGCATGCATTCGAAATCGAAAAAGATGAAATTGCCTTTCTTCTTGTGACCATCCTCTTTCTCTGGTGGGGGTTGGTATTTCTGCACGTAACATTCGTGTTCCAAGTCCACGATGTGGTGACAAATGTGACATTTTTTCTTTCCTGAACATACGTGTGCCTTGGTATTATTGGTACGTATGCCTTGTCCACACGTAGGGCACAATCTCAGCAGTTGACAAGCGCATTTCTTCTGTGAACCTTGCGTCTTCAAATGTTGTTGGTAACAGGTAGGGCTGACAAACGTGCGCAGACAAGTTGAACAAGGCACTGGTTCTTCGCTCAGACAGGGTGGAGAGGCCAAACATCCTGAGCATTTCCATCCACAATGTTTGTGTTGCTCTCGATTATTATAACCATAGTCACATTTCTCACAATAATAAACATATCGCAGGAATCCAGTGATACTGGTAATGGTATCGAAATGTTCATCGTGATAATAGACATGAATGTATTTTCCGTCCTTAAAGTCTTGGCCTCGAAACAACAGAGGTCCGCGCACTTCTTGAGGGTGCACTTTCAAGGTGTAGCGTGGAGCTAGGGCATCTTGCAATTTTTGCATCTCGGGAATGCCGCAGGGTGTGTCTTTGGACAGTCCGGCTTGTTGTAACAGGAGTTCTGCTTCATTTCGTTGTTTGGCTCGGTCGGAACGTTGAATAGTTTTCCAGGTTCTTTTCCATTCTACCGTGTCGTTCTTGTTGGCATAGGTTCGTCCCACCACGATGGCACGGGCTAAACACATCTGGTCTTGAGGGTTGTGAATTCGGACGAGACTTGTTTTGGTGTTGCGAAGGTCGTCCACCAATAACATCTTTTTGCGTCCTGTCCCTTGAGGAGGAGAGACGTGGGTCATGTCCAGTGTAGCTTTACCATCGGTGATGTCAAACTGATCATTAGATTGTTGTACGTGTTGAATCTTGTCCATGACTTTGGAAGCAGTCAATTCTGCCGGGGTGCTAAACTCGATCCAAACAGGGGATTTCAAACCGTCGTGTTGTATGGAAAGTCTCAAGCGATCGTCTTCTTTGGGTTGACATTGTCGCTTGAGTGCAGTGAGCAAAGAATCCCACACCTCGGTGATGAACACTTCTGCTTTCTCTAACGGCACTTCAGCCTTGAAATCTTTAAACTTCACCGTGTATTTGTAAGCCGTGGTTCTAAATTTTCTAGAGGAGCGCTTTTCCGTCTCTCGAATGGAATAATACTTTTCAGGGTTGACTAAGGGTGATGAACTTGGTTTAGAGGGTTCGGATTCTGGTTCACTCATGTCCTCTTCAAAATCACTGGCATGAATTTGTGCCAAGATCTCAGCCCTGGTACGAGGCGATAGATCACGTTTCTGCCTCTTACTTTCTTCTTCTTTCTTCTCGAATGAATGGGATCGTTTCATCTTGAAAGCAAAAAGTCAAATGACTCAAGTTCAAACACCATAAACTACTTTATAGTCATAGCAGACCAGCGTATATAAAAGGGTGTGTGTCTTGTCCTTTCACTATTCATTTCACTCTCGAGCCGAGCACAACGATGGAAGAGACTGACCAGATGGAACGTTTCGTCAGAGCTTTGCGAGGGGTCATTAGAAAATTCTCTTCAGACCAGCCTACGGACTACTCTCCTTCCTTTAGAGATAAAAGTCAAGATACTTGCTATATCTGTCAGAAGAAAGGGCATTGGTCTTCAGAGTGTCCAGACCGTCAAAAAAGAAAAAAAAACAGGGGATAAAAGAGACAAAAGTCAAGATACCTGTTATTATTGTAAAGAAAAAGGACATTGGTCTCCAGATTGCCCCAAAAAGAAACAAGAGGAGTCAGAAGAAGAGAGGAATTGTTCAGAAGAAGAGAGGGATTCTTTAAAGGAAGAGAGGGATTCTTCTGAGGAAGAAAGAAGACAGGTGAAGAAAAAGAAACAGGAGAAAAAAAGAAGAAGGGAAGAAAGCGAGGAGGAAGAAGAGGAAAAGAGTGCGAAGGTGAAGAAATTCAAAAAACAGAGAGACTAAACAAGGAGAAAAGAAGAAATTAATGAACTTTTTATTAAAGTGTTGTGTTATAAATTGTGAATTGGATTGTAAAAAATGGAGAAAAGAATAAATGAATGATATAAGGTAAGTGTCTTAGAGTTGTGATTTTAAAATAAGAAGCTACACTCACGCACTCATACACAGACACGTATTAAAAGGGTAACATGGGTGAGTTTTTTTGAGTTATTGGCAAATTGAAATTGTATTTCTTTTCGAGAAATGTGGGTGGCCCTGAAAAGGGCCTTTTTTCTTCATGGTGTAGGGGTGAGTTTAAGCAATCAATTTTAACTGCCTTAAGCCTTTGCCACGGCCAAGGCCTACTTCTGGACTGCGTAATGTTGATGATGATAATGATTGGGTTGAAATCACTAAGGGTGGTACGGTAGGCTTAGTCACAGGGTTGACATGTTTGGCTCGGGAAGGTCGTATTCTCTTCGGTCGTGATAAAGAAGTCTGATACATTTGTTTCAGACTTCTTAACTCAGCTAAAATGTCCAACAGTACCGTGACCGTTTCATTTTCACCCTCTTGTTTCTTTGCTGCTACTTCTTCTTGCTGTTGTTGCTGTTGTTTTTTTCTTACCTCTTCTTCTTGTTGCTGTTGCTGTAGGAGAAAAGTCTGTTCCGCTTCCTTTTGTCGTTGTATAAATTTCTCCAATTCTTCTTTCTGTCTCTGTCTAAAATTTTCCACTTGCGGTAATGAAGAAGGTAACGCAGGTTCCGGAACAAATTCTTGCGAAGAGAGAAAATCCACAAAATCCCAATTCACCTCTTCTGAAAGTAAGTCCGAGTTCCCTTGGGCAGTCTCCCCTGCTGGTGCACCCCAATGGATCGTTTTCTGAGTTTCCGTCATGTTGAATGACTGTCGCATAGATTGACTGCACACAAGCGCTAGCAGATCTATATTGACTACGTGACGTCACAGACTGCTCTCTTCGGATTGGATGCGGCTGGCTGAATTTTGTAACGCGTGTTTGGATTGGTGAATGAACTCAATCCGTTTCAATCCTACCTGTACCTATAAATAAGCGCCGTTGACTGCATTGATTCACCTGTTCTCGTCGCTTCAAGATGTGGACTACAGTTGAGTCATCCACCCTTGTGTCTTCCATGATGTTTCGGACAGACTTGCTCATGTATGTCCGATCGAAGTGGACCGTTGTCCACAGGACAAACACCAGCCTGTGGATACGTAGGATCTACGTCGAAAGACAAGGATGCCTAAAAAGAGTGCTGATGTACGGACCAACAGTGAGACGTAGCCTAAGAACAAGAAGAAGACCAATGCGGTGCCATTTATGTTAATGAATACATTAACATAAAACCCAAAGGCCCTTTTCAGGGCCAGCCATATTTCTCGAAAAGAGATAGTCTTTGAATTGCCTACCCCTTTTTTAAAAAAATTTTTTTTAAAAAAAATTTAAAAAAAAAAAATCCCATGTTCAATTTCCCTTGTCGCTAGAGTGACCCAGGGTTTTTTCCCATGTTAATTCCCCTTGTCGCTAGAGTGACCCACGATTTTTCTCCATGTTAAATTTCCATTGTCGCTAGAGTGACCCAGGGGTCTCTGTAATGCTAATTCCCATTGTCGCTAGGGTGACCCCTTTCACTACTTCTGTTTATTCGTTCTTGGTGCTATCTGTTTCTCAAACGAATGGAATGTATTCAAATACGGGGAGACACTGAATTAGAGTCATTTTATGTAGCTAAAAGTAACTAATTCGTTTCGCGCACGAACTGCTTTAACACCGTTCGAATCGATATAGAGTATGGCACATACCATTAATCACGTGCTAAAACAGGGTCGTCTAACCTGTGAAAGAGTAGATTTGTTGATTAATTAGTGATCTGCTTTCGAATTCAGCTATATTAGGCTATAATGTAGTTGTCTCCATTTGATTTATTTGCAGTATCAAAAATGTACTCATTCTTGACTCAGAAGGAATATGACGGATTACATGTACACTGACCAGTCTTTTCCAGGATGTATCGAAGGAATGGTGTTGATGTTTATGTCAATATAGGTTATATTTAATTCATTCGTACATTAAAACTAAATCGATTATTTTAGTTACATTTCGAGACGATGACGTGTAAATTCAATGAGAAAGAGGTAGATATTATTTGCGATGTTGTGGGGGAATGAACTATATTTATATTTAATGATGAGCTGAACGACAATTACTTGTTTATGGATCGTATAGGACTACAAACCTCGTCCATTTATACGCTTGAGAAAATATTCAATGTCCTCATTATTAGTAATAAAAAATTTAAATGCAGTCCTTAGCTTTCTGGAAATTAATGGTACTAATTGTATATTAAGGACATTGACTGCTAAGAGGTAATTTCCACAAAATCCAGTTTTACGGTAAACATAAAGTAAACAAAAGTTCTAAACTTGGTTCAAAAGTTGCAAATATAATGTTAAAAACTATCTGAGACACGTTATTTTTTAAAATGAAAGTATCTCGATTTTGGCTTCATCATCTGTAGTGAAAAGTAAATTCATTCGTAGTTAATACAATTGAATTAGACAGCCTTGATGGGTATCTGGTAGAAAACCTTATTATATCCAAGCATAGCCGTCAAAAATTGGTTAAATTCTTGTTAAACAAACCCCGTTAGTTTGTGTAGTAGAAGCTCTACAATGTTTGAAATAGCAATAAAACATCCAGTAAACAACACTACCATATTTGAATAAACAATCTACAACCAATCGAGATTTTTCTTTGCAAAAAATTGAATTAAGCAGAACTTTACAAAATCACCTGAAATTATTTCCTGATAAGTCACTCTTAAGAAGTATGTTGCTTTGTATTATGTTTTCTCTCGTTCCTTTACTTGTATTTTATATTTGTCATTTCTATCCGGAGGTGGATAATAATCGGTTTTTAGCAGGGACTATTTTATATGGAAAAAAATATCTGATTCTGGTCGGCCTTACCATTTGAAATGATATTCAGGCAACGTAAAAAAAAATATTTTCAAGATTATTGGCACATTTGTACACTTAGTTTAATTCATGTCCATGCAGGGGGTCGCATTGATCACGCTCATCACGACAGCAAGCCAGCCAAAGCCCTCCATGACCTCGTGGCTTTTGACGAAGCCGTGGCGAAGGGAGTAGAACTGACCAATGAGCAAGACACTCTAATTGTGACCACTGCTGACCACTCTCATGTATTCTCCATCGCTGGGTATCCAACCAGGGGGAATCCAATATTTGGTTTGTATCTACAAACAAGGCAGAAAATATAATAATCCATCCAGATATATGATCAGCCAAACCTTTGACCAGTTCAGCTAATTATGTTAATATTAATTATATGTATTAAATATTATACATATTAATTATGTGTCTTCATTCGAATTAAAAGCATTTGCAAATAGGTTAGTCTTCACACCATGTCAAGTTGTATAGTTTCTTTGGCAGTTTAGTTTTAAAGACATTTATTCATCAAAGAAAGAGAAAAACACTAGTTTCAAAAGGTTCATTTTTACAAAGAATTTAAAATTTGACCAGCAGTACTTTAATAAATTTTTTTATTTAAAAAACACGCAATTATGATTCTGTTATAAATATTTTGGGTGATTTATGTAATTTTCATGCAAGTGATTTATTTAACATTGCTTCTAAGTTCGAGAAAAAAGGAAGTAACATGAAAAATTGGCCTTTTAACTCAATAAATATGTGATCAGTATCGACATAATTGCTAAAAATAAGAAATCTAACTATATGTATGTATATATATATATATATATATATATATATATATATATATATATATATATATATATATATATATATATATATATATATATACAAAAAGGACACTTATCTGCTTCATGTAGTATTATATTTAAAATTGGCACCATAACTCGATATCCAAAATTATGCAATGATTGGCTTATTGTAACTAAATTAATTTGATCCTTGAATAGACTACACAAAACTCTATGAATGTCATTTGTATCAGTTTCAGTATTGGCAAAATGCGACTCATGTTATGTTTATTTCAGTAATGAAAAAGGCGGAAAGTTAAAAAGACTTCCATTGTTCTTTTTTTCAGTCAACTGAAGACTAAAAGAATGTGGTCAAATATTTGTAGCCATCTTACTACTAACAGTTCTTTTGATACACCAAGCTTTTGCACGAACAAAAATAAAGACTTTAAATCCATGCTCGACGTCTAGCTATTCAGATGCTTTACCTACAAAAATGGAAAAAATGTTTCAACTTTGCAGAATGCGCTTGATCACTATATATGGTCATGATAAATTATCAAATACAAATATGATCATGTACAAATTAACTTTCAAATGCAGTTTTCTTCCAACGAGAGAAACGCAAAACAATTGTAATGTTTTTACACAAATATTACAGTTATTTCGGACACTCTTTTCTAATCGGAACAGACCAGGTTTTTTGTTAATTAAAATCCGCCGATACCCGAGGGTGTTCCGATTGCACCTTTACTGAGGGGTCGATAAATAGATGTGTACCTTTAGAAATTATTAATTATTGCAGGACTTGTTGATGACACGAAAGGAGGTTTCCTTCTGGCCAAAGATAACAAAACATTTACGACTTTGGTGTATGGGAACGGGCCAGGTCATGACATTAGTCATGATAGGCAAAATCTCAGCAATGCCGACACAATAGGTAAGCAATTGAATATAATTGCTTTATTATTAATAATATTCAAGGTAACACCAATTGTTAAACAATCACCTGTCGTAAACGACCAAGTGTTGACAATATGTTGTAAGAGAAACCTGTACTACACTGCTAAGTATTTTAAAATGACACTTTTCTGCAAAACTGAGGTGGCTCTTAACAAAAGTGTGACTCCATTCTTACACGTAAACTGCATCATATTCAGTTTGTGTGCTATCACAGGCTAAAGTCAGTTGTATTAATTGCCGCGAGTTCAGGTATTTCAAGAAAACAACATTTCAAGACAGACTAAAAAAGGGTGTATCAGATGGGTTGTATAAGCAAATACAATGTCAAACTAATGTCTGTACTTTTGAGATTGTATCCATTGAACGTATTACATCAATTACATAACCAGACTTCTAATGAACCGTTGACCATATGAATCACCTAGCATCACTAGGTAGACTAGAATGGTTTAGGATAGACAAGTGACTGCGGGGGTGGGTGGTGGGGGGGGGGTGGGGGAGTGATTTTAGTGGCGAATATATGCTACTTCAAGAAATATGAATTAAAAAATAACATACATACCTTCAAGCCCTTGTCTATTCAACATTGCACATCCAATGTTCGTGAAATCTTCACTACATGCTGTGCAAAAAGCACATCTGCCAATGAATGCGTTTGTAGAGAGAAAATAGTCCATTATAAAGAAGTAATAATTAACATTTGTGCGCGAGCGTTCTTTGTTTTACTTTTCGTATCAATCGTCCTCTATAAAGTGACCCATTTTGGACATCAGTTTGTGTGTTTTGTGTGTTGTAATTCAGGACCCAAGGCCGATGGCACAGTTTGGTCAGCATCGTCCATAACTGCATTTAGACTTTCTGAGTTTATATTTAACTTATGAACTACAACAACCGTTGTTCTAAAACGCAACAGGATATTCAACTTGAGTAGGCATGCTCCTATGGTTCTTTTTCCTTTCCAGTCGCAAGGAGTTTAGTCCTTTCGATTCTCCCTAACCTGATTTCAAATTTGAGATGGGAAACGATTCTCAAAGAATTGGTATCTGTTTCTGTTTCAGAAAACAAGGAGTACATTTCACAGTCAGCCGTGCCATTGGACTCCGAAACGCATGGTGGAGAAGATGTAAGCATCTTCGCACGTGGTCCTATGTCTCATTTATTTCACGGTGTGCACGAGCAGCATTATATCGCACATGTGATGGCCTATGCCTCCTGTGTAGGGGATTATAAGGCGGACAAGGACTGTGCTAAATCACAAGTCAAACCTTCTATTATAAACGGTTCCTCTGTAGTGAGGATAAGCTTTGTATTGTTAGTCATGCTAGGTCTTCTAGTAACTCTCTAGACTAGTTTTGCAACACCAGAACTCTTTTCTTTCTAATACCATCATGGCATTACAGAAGGATGTCTAACTTGTACCAAGAAATATAAGAGTATTACATGCTGAGACTGATCAAAATATAATCAAAACATTACTCTGAGCTAGCCTTTGAAATTTCCCGCAGGACACATCGAAAGTCCTTTGAGCAAAGATTTGCCTAAACAACTGTAAATGTGTCCACGTTGCGCGTGTGGAATTGATCGCTCTAACATTTATTCTAAGCTTAGTAAAGTTCTGATATATTGCATGTCTCAAATAAACAATGCGTCCGTCCTATGCAAACCATTGTAGTTCCGCAAAGGTAAAAATGTCTATGGTAATAATTATCAAAATATATCAGTAAACTTTCTTGTACTCTTTCCATATTTATTTCGAAATGCTCATTAATGTTATGAAACCCATTTTGGCATCGGATGACGAATGTATAATAAGCCTTCACATATCTCGAAAACAATGCAACCATTTCCATTGATCGTTAAACAAGAGTAGAAATGAACAGTATCCATCAATTTCCACTTCCAAATGTAGTGGTGTTTCTTTATCTAAAATATAACTGCCTATTTTTGACTGGCATATCTTCTGTGTGTTTATGTATGTATTTTATGCATTACACATTTCTCATTAAACTTAATTCTGTGCTTGTGTGATTATGATACTAAATGTATCGACATCTTGGAATACACCCTATATATGACTATTAAGTTTTATATTCTGAGCACAGATTTTGTACTGATACTCAATATGCAGAATAAAGAACAACCATTATGTAGTTTGAGTCTGTTATTGAGTCTTTGGAATGAAAAGTTCCGTATTGATTTCAGAACGGGAAATGTACTGGTCCGCTAAGAATCGGGATGATGCCAAAATGGCGTTGTGCAAAACTAATTTGAATAATTCACAATAGTTCCAGAAATTATATTTTAGTCCAATGAGCACCTTTCTGTTATTAAAGGGACAGTCCAAACAAATGTTTTCCCTCTCAAATGGTATCTAAATACAATATAAAACATGTCTGCAGACTTGATGTTACAACAGGAGCCGAAGAAATAAGAATGACTCCAAAAAGGAACGAAATCTGTTTGCGCAGTCATCTTCTAATATACACCTTAAAGAGTCTAGTAATAATATATGTCGTGATATACCCCACGTGACAAATCTTACTACTCATTTTAATATTTCAAAATACCTTTCAAAAATGACAGAACTCATCTAATAGAAATTAACTTAATTCTCCTAAGATACCACCTAACCTATATGTACAGTGGGAGAAATACCGATGAGTAACCATCAAAACCGGATTTATCAAATGTAATGACGTGTAGAAATGCCTCTCACTTTGAGAAGGTATGCGGATGTAATCTCTCAGCTACCAACAACTTGAAAAAATTAATGAAGAGAGACAAACCTCAATTCAAAATTCTTTTTTCAAAAATGTTCTGTTTTTTTTTTGTTTTCTTTTAGGGAACATACTTAAACACTAAAAATGTGGAACAGGGAAAATAAACAAAAGCCTTATTATTTCTGAAAAATGAGTGGATGTTCCTAAAGTTATTACCCAACTATAACTGCTTCTAATGGTCTATGGGATATCCACAAAAAAGAAGTACAGCTTTCTGGTCAAATTGCAAGTGTCTGCGTGTTTTGGAAAATGGCAAAACTTGAATAGAAGCTTTTCTCGTGACACTTGTAAAGTATAGAGCCTGTGCAAGTGTAAAAATCTAAAGTCTCCTAATTTTGTATGGCTTGTAGACACTTCGACTTTGTAAAATTTGAAGTAACACAAGCCATTATTCCAAACAGAAGTAGAAAATATTGGCTTGACAGTTGTTTTGATAAATCCAGTAAACTTTAAAACGCACTCGCTATGTCTCGTACTTTGGTCATGCTAGAGACCACCTTCGTAGCAGCAGTGGTAAGATCAGTAAGAGATGTCACCTCTGATGTAAAAAAGTTGAAGTTCTTTAAGAAATTGGGTTTACAATGTTTTTAAAAAATCATATTAGGAAACACGGGTGTACAATCAGGGTTGGTAGGCATCGTGGTCAACGACAAAGTAGACGTGACAGAGAGAAGGAGACACCGTTGCAGAGAAGTGTGGTTTTCTGGACTACATACGCATCCTAACAACACAGTGCATTCTTTCTCTTTTTCTAGCGACTTTTTGTCTTGTAGCAGATTTTAAAACGAAGGATCCTCAGCTTTCCTTGACGTAATTTGAAATTTCATTGTAACTTCTGAAAGAGAATATAATTTTCATCTCCTCTTACGTGTTGGATGGTATATAAGTTAGGTGACTGTATATTTATGAAATTTCGTCTCCTCTTACACTCTAAGCTAACACAGGGCGTATGGGGATAGCGTATGTAAGGGGTGTTGAATGGTATTTGGATGTTAGATGGTATGGTGGTGTGATGTATAGTATAGTTTTGTTTGCTTTCATCTCCATCTCTTGAGATCTACGATAGCACGGGAAGTTTTGGGGTAGTGTGTATGTAAGGGGTATTGGATCGTATTGGAATGTTAAATGGTATTGTGGTGTGATCCATAGCATTTTTGTGGTGTAAGGTATATTAGGTTTGTGAAATTGCATTTCCTTTTCTTAAGCTGAATCATTGCGGTATTGATAGTGCGTGTATGAGGTATTGAAAGGTATATAAGGTGCGTGATTGTATGTTTGTGAGATTTCATCTCATTCTCTTACACTCTAAGCTAACACAATATGTTTTGGATCGAGTGTATAATGGAGTGTTGGATTGTTTATCAGGTATACGATATTATTTTTGTTCACTTGCACTGTAAGCTGACCATGGTGATGTGTCTGTCTAATTTGACCATTCAAACTTAAACCGCTTTACCATAACCCTTCCCCTTTAGCCCAGTGTTTCCCTTTACGCACATTTGTGCGTCAGGGACGCACGCTGGAGAAAACTGACGCACACATTTTGTTGTCGTGTGTTTTTTTGACGCAAAGGATTTTCATAATGTAATCAGGATTTATTTAATACCCAATGCATTGTACGATGGATGGCATCGAATATACTTCGATCATAGGCATTGACTGGTGACCTACTTTGTTTGCTCCCTGCCTTGCGCTTCTCTATTCGTATAGCAGAGTGCACCGCAGGGAACAAGCGAAACAATGAACCAGACTAGCATAGGCAATGTTATGATGGAGTATCTTCCCCTAATCTCGCGAGCTCTCACGCGATTTCTATCGAGCTGAGCAAGCTGTCATCTAGATGTTTAACCTCAATGCTTGATGCACGAGAAAGTGATCTCCAGATTAAAATGTCGTGCACTAAAAATCATTAGCGAAGAAGTGAAAGAAGCAGAACACAAAAGAGTAACTGTGGATCTAACTTCAATGAAAAATGGAGAAAATATATCCCTTGACTGGAATACGGCACATTCATTAGGATTACCGGTGTGACTGCAAAAGTAAATAATCCTTTCGTGACAGGGTTTTAGAATTTTTAAAAGTCTGCCCGCATTCTCCACAAGATATCTGGAGAACACATTATAACCCAAGACATTCTTTCGCAACAAAGAAATCAGTAAACTTGCAGAGACAAATGCATTATTTGGATTACAAAAAAGTTAGCGGGTCATTGCAGATTTTGTTGGTTTTTAACTTTGCTGCAATAAAAGAAAGATCTTAAAATTCAAGTGTAACTTATTAGAAAGAAGATCATTATCCTCCTTGATATTTGGATAAATGTGTTTTAGGACGAAGTACAGTGAAACCGATGATAGTACACATTTTATGAAAGGCAGTAAATTAACTGCCATTTGGTTCAAAAGATTTATTTGGCTTTTTGTATTGGCTTGTATGTAATGTGTTGGGCTATACTATTGCTTCATATTAATTATAAGGAGACTGTTAAAAGAACGACTTTAAAAGAAAAATGAACTAATAAAATTATTCTGTTAATGGACAATGCATTTGTTTGTTAATTGTGCATGTTGGTTTATTTGTATGTTTAGAGAGAGAGAGAGAGTATGTTGTGCAAGTTGCAATATCCTATTTCAAGCTGAAAAAGTCATATGAAAATTTGACAGTACATTTTTGACACCCACATTTTTTATTTGACCCCCAGTTCTGACACCAAGTTTTTTTTACCCTCAATTTTACACCCCTAGGGGATACACTGAAGGGCCTTTAGCCCTATAAACCATTTATCTCTATAAACCATTTTTGAGGCCAAGAGTCCCCGGCATATATACTCTATGGCCCGTGTAACATAGAATTTCCGATATTTAATTTGACTAGCGCGTACTGACGTCAAGTCGAACACTGTTGCTAAATCGCAAACCCAGTTGAGGTCATCCACTAGTAACACTGCCACGCTTTGAGGTAATAAATATATACTCGGTTTTTCGAAAGGGTTTCCCACAAGTTGTAGCTATAAATATGTACAAGGTTTTTCCATAGGATTTCCATAAGTTGAGGGTATAAATATGTACATGGGTTTCTTCATAAAATTTTCCCACAGGAGAAGGACCACAAACAGTCCTTTCCGGGGCGACTCACTTGCTTGGAAAAGATATACTATATCACTATTACCCCCTCCATTGTTTTGTCTTTGTCTTGTATAATTATTTGTTTGTTTGTTGGTGTATGTTTTGTTTGTTTGCTTGTGTATGTCTATGTATTGCTTGTTTGTATTTATAGGTTACTGCATTTGTATGGGAAAATATGAACGAGTTTTGGGATGGAATACTGCACGACCTTGAGAGTGAAGTATATCCTTCCGCCAAAACGAGTTCATATTTTCCCATACAAATGAAGTAACCTTTTTATTATATGCTCATTTTTTTAATTCTACCTAAGGTTTAATTATATAAACAAAATGCACTACAAAAAATAACGTACATGAATTTATGCCGCATTCCAAACTAAATACACAAGCGCAGATTTGTCATTACACAACAACATAATTATTAATGCGCACATAACTCCGCCCAGATAAATCTGAACTTAGTCGCGCGCTCGACACAACTTTCGAAAAAAAATGGCGTGTCTAGTTAAAATTGAAATTTGCAGTCATATTGTGAGTGAATGCGCATTGCAACAACTTTTCCATTTGATATGGAATGAATATATTTTGGTATTTTGTTTCGATTCTACGAAAGTTTGTGATTCATCTGTGCAAATTGTACATGAAATACATCGGATTGAAGCGGCGCGGGAGAAGCTTGTTTACATCTGCAAGTGTGTTTGTTCTGTCATTCACTATTTGAAATCATTAATTCCATTTGATCTGGAATGAATATATTTTGGTATTTTGTTTCGATTCGACGAAAGTTTGTGATTTTGGACTGGATTCATCTGTGCAAATTGTACATGAAATACATCGGATTAAAACGGCACGGGAGAAGCGTGTTTACATCGGCAAGTGTGTTTGTTCTATCATTGACTATTTGAAATCATTATGTGGGGAAAATATGAAGAGGTTCAATTGCAATTATCAAAAAGACGCTATTGAATTTAATGTTTATTTCACTTGAGTACAGTAAGGAAGATGTAATTGCACTTGGAATATAGTAGAAGTTACAGTACAATTTTGAAATGTGTAATCGACTTGATTATCAAGCTTGAGAACTCATGACATGGCTCATGTAATTCAGATTTGCAGAACTAAGAAAGTACAATTTTAGGAAACTCTGGATGTAAAACTAAGTTTATTTTTTGCCATTATTACCAGCTAAAATAGACAGTTTATGCCTTTATAACTTGCATGTTATTTGTAGGCACCAAGCAATTTTATGAAATCTCGTGTCTATCGTAAAATCTGAAACAATGTATCAAAACGTTAAAGTGTAATGTAGCAAAACAGTTGGTATGTTGCAGTCCACGAAACATCTGCTTTTGTTCATTCAGAAACAAAAGAATTTCAACCAAAACGTATTGCGTCTACTATGCGAATGTACATGATTTGTTTACAAAGTAGTTCCTAATACACTATTGGGCACACTTGTCCGGCGCGTGGGTGCAATATGAAGGTGTGCAATGTCTTAAAATATTGAACAATTCTGATAATGTAAAGTTAACGGAGAAAAAAAATGAGCATATAATAAATATCTATTTTTTTGTTGTCCCTTTAAACACCTTTTAAATCCATTTCACCTACCACTTACATAAAGTAGCGCGTATTGAGGTAAACTCGAACACTGTTACCGATTCACTGCCTACTAAGGTCAGCTACATGCAACACTGTTGCCATTTCCCCTAATGGCCAGTGCCTTGAAGTCACGCATGTTCAATTCTACTTGTCCCTATACTGCCCCACCATGGTAAATTCCCACTGAGGGTATACGTTTTTTGAGCCTTGAAATTCCTTGAGGCTATATTCCTTTTTCACATTTTAGCATGGAAGTCTCATTGACACTCTTTCATACCGATATACTACTCTTGCAAATTCATTTAATTGCTGCATACACGATGATGCAAACATATGACATTGCAGAGGATATGCAACACAATTGTACTGATTATTAACTATAATCTACCGATCATATAATGTAAAAAAGCAGACTGAAACTAAGCATAAATTTACAAGACGGCTACATATTCGAATTGCAGTCATGTGATTGTTTGCTATTGATCCGTATATCAATTAATTCCGTTTGAGGTCTTGTGACTTACGATACAATAGCTACACGATCTTTGAAATTAGTGACTGCAGATGGTACATAACTCTAAACCTTCACTTATACAATAATTAAAGAGTAACCCCGGTATTTAAAAGCTGATTTTTCCTAGTTTTAATTAGTATCTCATAAATTGAAAAACAACAATAACAACGATGACAAAACTAAAAATAAACCCAATCCCCAAAAATAAAAAACAAGCAAGACAACAGATGAATATAATATCCAAAGTATCCGTACTGGAGAAATTTGAAGCATGTGTATAAAAATGAAAACAATTGGAGATAATGTTAGATTTCCATGGCCATAGTGATAAGCTCCTCTGGACCGTAACGAAGGGATCTTTACCCAAAATATTGTACATATATTCCTTTTACGTATACATATTAGTATACAATGTTGGTAATACTAGATTTTATGTCATTGTAGATCCTTTACGTATACATATTAGTATACAATGTTGGTAATACTAGATTTTATGTCATTGTAGATCCTTTCGTACTAATATAATTATCATATGACCTCATCCTCGCAGCGACCAAAAATGATAGCACTCTCGCAGATGGTCACCGCATGAACAACCTTTGCGTCAAGTTTGATGAATTTATACACAGTGGTTCTGGAGGTGAATTGGTTATGGATGGACAGAGTGACGGACGGTCAGACATAGATGGAATCGCATCACTCTTATCATTGAACAATAGGAGTTATACTTATTCACGTATATTGTGTGCACGAGAGAGAGAGAGAGAGAGAGAGAGAGAGAGAGAGAGAGTAATATATAATGCCATGCTCAAGCAGAACGCTTCCTTTATTCCAGGCATGACTGTAATAGATTTATATGCAGCAGAGACATGACGTTTGAGCGAACGTTACTTGTGCATCATCCAACTATCTGCGATAACCTGAAATTTAAAATGACGCTTTAGGAAGTTATATAGATTGCAAAGAGAATACTGCTAATAACACATATGCACTGCGAGGCAAATTGAAATGTAATATTCCACTTTGATGAAATTGGGGTTATGTTTAATTCATAGTCAAAAGATGTTTTCCAACTTATTGTTTGAAGTCGGAACATGAATGAGAAAGTAAAGATCGACGTTAGGTATCCAATTGTATTGTAACACCTTATAGCAGGTCATTTTAATCTTGCTGTCATGTTTATGTTATACTATATTTATTTTCAAGGTGCCATACAAAGAATGCAAACTATTTGTCAAATAGAATAGTCCTTCTTGTAGCCATGGGTTTAACGCCATAATCTCACACATACTAGGCTATACTTGACTGCCAGTATATTTGCTTTGTGGAGGAAGAACTCAGGAAAGCACCTGGAAGAATAACCGACCCATGGAAAGCTATTGGAAGCATACCTTTCAAAACAACGCGGACAGAGGTGAGAGGTGACAAGTCACTGATCTGTAAAGGCGAGCGACTTAGATCACCCGGCCACCTGCCCCCTTCAAATATGAGAGATAAAGACAGAAGCAATTACTGTGTTAGATGTACAATGTTCATACATATACGATTGTAATTCTCACCCAGAAGGCATTTCGCATAGATAATGTAATAACGTAGAACATGGAACATCGTTCCAATATCCAGTGTTGGTAATAGCCATGCAATTTTCGTTGTTTTGTGAGTTGTTAGGTTCCCCCGGGGACCAGTTGTTGTAATGCTGTTCCGATAGCTTGTTCTGGCTCTCTGACCAGACCCATTCACCCTCGAAAACTAGATCTGTTGCACCGACCCATACTTCGCCTGTTTAAGAGACAAATGTTTTATTTGCTTTCTTTCCTTGTAGTTCAAAAGTCTACAGTTCGATACCAAATATTAATTTATATGCAATGTTCACTGAACTATCTTTTATTATAATTTTAAAATTAGTATTAAAAATTAGTATTAAACATGTAACAATAGTCCTTACTAAGTTTAAGGTCAATGGTGATTGTTAGTGAAAAATATCCTCCTTTGTTATTGTTACGACTGTAAGTTCTAAACTATATAACAGAAAGAAGCGAATCCAACAAATTTAGTAAAACCAACAAATCATTTGTCTCTAATTTACAAAATGAAAATGTAAGAGACATTTTCCATGTTGTGAATTAAATGCCAAATAATCAGAAATGCCATATCACAGGTCCAAAAGTACAGAATGTTCCGAATGAATTCAAATAATCTCGAAAGCCCTGAGGTACCACAATTCCTGAATGTATTTGAATGAGTTCTCAATAATTCAAAAGTAATGTTTCAGTTCCAAAAGTCAATGATCACTTTATAAGACCAGCGAATAATTGCAATAGACAATTCATCTCAAATTACACAGAACACAGTTGTGAATGATTCCACAGACTGATCATAAAACATGATTTTTTTAAAAATATTTTTACCAAGCTTAAATTGTACATATTTAACTTGACCTTAGTAGCAACAGCATGCACTATAGCCAACAGATTTGAACAGCACTGAATTAATACATATCATCAAAACTTGTAACACAACGTTACCTGAGCTAGAAGAAACCAGTCTTCCCTTAACTTTCTCTTTTTGAATCTTTCGGAGTCAAACTGAACATCTGTGGCATACAGTTCTTGCAACATATCCAAAGTGAAATAAAGATGGCTATGAGACAACAACCAGCTTATTTCCGTAGAAGCAGCCCTTCTCTGAAAGCTTAGACAAACCATAATATTGTTCACCAACTTTGACTGCGAAATAGTTCCAGTTGTGCTCCCTAGAACAATAGACTTATTTCATTCTTGTCTGATCAGAAACACAAGTCGCTTTTGGGTTGCCGATATATTGTTTCCCCTGCTTTTAATGTGTTGTTGGTGGGTGAAAATAATCAGCACTGCTAAATAGTCTGATATCCTAGTACGGCTTTGTACTGACGCAAAAAGACGATAATAGGGCAAAGGAATACAAACAACAATGTAATTCTAATGACTTGAGTAAACCACCATCACTGCCACCAGTACATCTCCCAATTCTATTATTAGTGCTACTGTCCTGCTACTGTACCTTCAGCAAAATGAAACAATTTGACTTGATTATCCAGGAAAGCGCCCTCTGCTGCATTATTCACCTCTGCCAAATATCCACCCAGTAGATGGCATAAGTACTGAAAAAGATCAAGTTAATAATTAAACAAAACAACAGAAAAATTTTTTTTTTGATGATGTACACATGCGCACACACGCGCGCGCGCGCTCGTGTGCAACGGGGATGACAAATATAAGTAAGTAAGCTTTAATTTGCTAAGGGGTAGGAACTCAGATAATCCTTTCATGCTTGCATGCTTAGAAGTTAGTACTAAGCAACGGGGCATTTTTCGTTCTAATTGTAAAAATTACTTAACTGTAATATATGAATTTTGAAATATAAATACATTTTCACGATATAAAATGATGTATAACCACACTTGGCACAATACATAGATATTGTACATGCTGACAGTAATATATTGTAACTTAAATGTTTGAACGTTATTCATAACGGCGATTTTTTTTTTGTTTCAGATTGAATTCCAAGATTATTTATCATTGTTCTGTTAGATTTGCAGCAGTCTCATGTTTTCAAACCGCGAAAACGCAACAACAATTAGAACTTCGCCACACGTACATATTAAATATGTTGTTCTGGACTTGCAATCAGAAGAACACGAGTTCGAATCCTACCTTCGAATCAGCCAGAAACTGTCTCCATAGTGTGTCGCTGGCAAGCAAATTACTCTGACGGGTTCGGCAGTATTTTAACCTTTCTGTGTTGCTTTGCTTACTACACAACTAACCCAAGATATCTAGACGAAACCATTTGTGGTTTTTCGGAGTTGAGAGAGCGAGACAAAGTATATAACAGAATGACGTGTAAAGGTATTATGTCGTAATTTATTAACTAGACAGCATTTATTGCCCGCAAATAAAATCGCAGAGACAATTCCTTTGTTTTGTTTGAAATGTTTTTCAACCCATTTTCACATTAACAATTATTTAAGACGTTTCCAACGTATCTTACATAGCCATAGCCAATAATTAAGTACAATTTCAAATAGATACAGATTCTAGTTCCCACACCCCTGAAAAAAGGAAAATAAATACAATATTCTGGTCAGACATACGTTCCCCCACCCTGGATGAAAGATAACCTGAGATCGGGTTTAAAATTATACGACGTACATGAGCATTTGCCCACTGCTCCAGATCATGGCTTACGTGGTAGCAAGATTCGTCATGTTGTATCCAACCCTGCTTACACTGGCTTTCCGCTGCAGTCAAGAATGAAACCAACGTAAATCATTGCTCTAAGATAGTTAACATGTACAATGTCTCTGTTAGTATTTTTTATGAACTTGGGAGAAACGCTGTACCAAATACAAATTGGATATATCAGACTGACGTAATAATGTGAATGACGACGTTTGGTGAATACCTCCGATTTGATATATTAGACTGATGTAATGATGTCAATGACGAAGATTGGCGAGTAACCTCATATTGGATAGATTACACTGAGTTAATGATGTCAATTATGACGTTTGGTGAATAACCTTAGATTGGATAGATTATACTAACGTAATGATGTCAATGACGACGTTTGGTGAATAACCTCAGATTGGATATTTTCGACTGTCGTAATAATGTCAATGACGACGTTTCGTGAATAACCTCAGATTAGATAGATTACACTGACTTAATGATGTCAATTATGACATTTGGTGAATAACCTCATATTGGATAGATTACGCTGACGTAATGATGTCAATGATGACGTTTGGTGAATGACCTCAGATTGACTATATTCGACTGTCGTAATAATGTCAATGACGAAATATGGTGAATAACCTCAGATTGGATAGATTGGACTGACGTAATGATATCACTAGTGAAGCTTGGTGAATAACCTCAACTTTACAACTACATATTTAAATGAGTCAGTTCAAATCAGAAGATGAATCTTTTGAACTTGGCAATTTTTTTTAGAAACGTTTTGTAAAAAAACATAAATTGCTTGTTTTAGTGGTAGTTGATTGAATTATTTTACTTATTTGTATAATCCTGGTACTCCTGTTATTTAGAGTATCTAATTTCTGCTATACTCATGTTACGTCACATTGGCAAAATACACGGTGTAATTATCAAACAGGGTAGATTAACCTTTAAGATACAACAATATGATGTAATCACCAAACAGGATACATAAATCTTCACCGTACAACAACATGGTGTAATTACCACGCAAGGTACATAATCCTTTATGATTCATCAACATGGTGTAATTACCATGCAAGGTACATAATCCTTTATGATTCATCAACATGGTGTAATTACCATGGATGCCACATAAAATCGCAAAAAAGTCTGTTTTTCAAACCAGATATTAAATTTCATGTAGCAAACAAGTGTCATCAATACGTTAAAACGAAGAAACAATTAACAGGTTCACCCATGATAGAGCAACAATATGATCAAGTAATCACGTGTGTTTTAACCCATTTTTGCATGATGTACAAATGAAAGAATGCGTTTTCATTGTTTTGGAGGGGGTGATGTTAATTGTTTTTCTTTTTACGTATGATGACATTTGTTTGCTACATGAAATAATTGAGAAAGAGGTTTGACAAAACAGACTTTTTTGCGATGTTATGTTTCAAGAAATATCCACATGTTTTTAGAAGTCATACAAAAGGTTACTTCAAGATGCTATCAATCAAGATCCCTCTTGTTTTTAGAAGTCATAAAAAAGACTACTTCAAGATGCTATCAATCAAGATCCCTCTTGTTTTTTAGAAACATCCAAGTAAAGAATTATAGGCTCTATGTGGAGTTGGAGAGATACTGAAATATAACGGAAATAAGGAAAACCATCCATGGCCTTGAATAATCACTACTTAAAAACATTTGCTAAAGTTAATAAATACCTTTAGAGCCAATCCTGTTAAGATAAATGTTGAAATAATGCGTTAATCAGAAGTGAAACCAGAGTTTTGTTACAATCAGGATAGTCATTAACTTTTTCATACGTGGACACACCCACCCATACACCCACGCGCACACCCACACATCCACCACACACATTCATATATATATATATATATATATATATATATATATATATATATATATATATATATATATATATGCGACAGTTCCGAATTTCCCTTTGAGCCTTCTTGCAAATTAAAGCAACCTTTCCCACGTTTTCTTTTCAGTCTTATAATCTCCTTAAATGTACAATGTCTCAGATCTTACCGTTTAAGTCACCTTCCAGTCTGTCTTAAAAAATCTTACTTGTTACTTATTTTATTGTCCATTTCTTTTGTAATTATTATTATTATTATTATTATTTCTAATTCAACAATACCTTCCTGTAAAATATCAATGAATGTAGACTTATGTACTTACAGGTACATATAGTCTTTTTCAAACTTACCTAATTTAGCAAAGCTTAGGCATAATAAAATATAAAGAATTATTCGTTCCATATTTGGTAACGTTCACGTATCCACAGGGATGGTACCAGAGTAGATAGGATAGTATTTGGAACGAAGTCTGTTGGGACCTTATCTGCAAGTACTGTAAGAGAGTAGTTAGACTTAATTTTGGAACGATGTCTACTGGGATCTTATCTCCATGGATAATAAGAGAGGAGTAGCTTGGCTTGTGTTTGGTACGAAAAGGTTAATGTTGTAACGATAACCTTTCCATCAGTGAATTATCGAGGGTCAGTATGTCTCAGATAGGTCTGTTCACGTGACTTGGGGCACTACTCTGTAGCAGAATCTGTATAAATGTGAGGAAAGCAAAAGTCCCATTTGATTATAACAATACAACATTACCTGTGTAAAATTATTACCTGTTCAGAAATGTCAATCATACAACTGACGTTTAGAGACTGTCTCACGTGTACTGGAGTCTTTTTTCTTAAATGCAGTGGGCAACACATAACATGTATTTAGTTTAATTCTATCGTTGGTCAAGTTTTCTTTTTCTTCTTTTAACTTAAATATATTTATTTATTTCGACTCCTTTTTAGGAACGTTACAGGTCTGGTATAGTTTAAGATTTATTTACAACCGAATATATTGGCTGCAACGATATGCTAAAGCTGTCTGAAATACGTTTTATGTTTGTTTGTTGTGGGCATAACACCATTTCTCAATACAGGATGGGCTATATATGGCGGTGGAGGAAGAAGCCGTGAACATCCCGATAGGAACGATCTACGCACGAGAGGCTACTGGCAGGATTTTTCATATACCCACGCGGACAGAGGTGAGATGGCAGTGTTCGGTAAAGGCGAGTGCTTTAGACCACACAGTCAACCGGGGCCACTAATTGAAATATATGAATAATGATGAAAGTGTTATATATGCGCATACTTGTTTAATTCTTGAAACTACTATAAAGATGATTCACCTTTCACACCTCTGCGATTAACAAGATGATTGTGAGTCATTTCATTAGATAAGACTTAAACTGGATCTCAGCATGTTATTTTCGTGGAAGGTTTATATATCCATTTTGTTCATTTTACACCACGTACATACGTATAAAATAATATACATATGTACAGACTAACTGAATCTCAAACATTCTCAAGGTATGTAGGTAACATTTTAGAGTGGGTTCTGTAGTATTTACCCCCTGGGCATGGGATAGAGAAGATAACTTTGTTCATACAGGTTCATTAGATATACATTTTTGATGAAGATTTTGCGTTAAGAAAAAGAACTAACGCACGCCTAAGGACTGGCATTGGCTTACTTCTACAATTCAAGAAGTGTATTAAAACGCATTCGAAATTGACCCTATTTATATATGGAGCCAAGTGAGGTTTTGAATGTGTAATACTGTTGGTCGTTTTTGCTGTCATAAATTTAATTATCTCGCTAAACGGCTATATACTGTAACTTGATACTCGCTAGCAGAACGTTGTGTTGCAGAAAACATCCTATCTCAAGTGGGTGAAGATTTGGGTGATCAGTTTGAGACAAGTTTACATTTAGCTACCATAGATTTAGTAAACTGACTGTCCTTTGCTTACTATCACTGTAATCACTATAACTTTATATCAGAGATATTCAAGGAAATAAGAAAAGGTAAAATACAATTACGATTGGAGACAACAAAGGGTGAAATACTTTCACCATGGTAGAGAAGTGGAGAATAAGAATGCTCACACGTGGACAAATGTACTTTGAAAGGTAAATGTTTGTTGATGATGAAGAATAAATGAACTGTGTGTTTGAAATGTGATTTTGTTACACAATGAAGCAAAGACCATGACCTTTGTTTTCTGAAATGTTGCACCGTGAAGGCAACATGAGCCGTGTTTGTTATTAAATGTACTTTTGCATCTTGAAAATAATACACGAACTGTGTTTCTTGACATGTAATATTTTTGTACCATAAAATATAAATGGGCATGAAATGTTTTGTTTTGTGTTCTTGGTGATTGTTTCAGAACATTTCGAAGTACTCGAGAGTTATGGCTGCTTGCTCCATTCTCAAAGTGGATGACGAAAGGCCAAACCGTCAAAGTTGATAAGTACTGTATTTACGCTATCCTTTTAACATGCTAATTCGTGGACCCAGTGGTTCACTTACAACCGAATATGTTGTCTCTATACGGTGTCACCAATTCTGAACTTAACTTGTCGCATACAGCATTAATATGAACGCTGGGTAGGTATTTACACATTTCTTGGATTCTAACAGTAAGCTAATGTGTGTTTGTTCTACTCTGATTAATATATATTGAACGGCTATGTATGTGTGTAAGCACCGACATTTTTCTCTACAGGACAGCTGATATTGTGTGGTAAAGTATTGTACATGACTGTTGGACTAAGCCTATGGCCTAAAGACGTAATGTTTAATTCCCATTTGGGGCCTCAGCTAGCTCCATGTGTTAAATCTATGGCATAATGTTGAATTCATAGAGACGGTATGATTTTAAATTCCAGGAGATGTTAACATTTGCAATCGATAGATACCGCATGCTTCCATATTCTTTCACTTGATTACTATTGTGATTTTATGTTTTATCACTTACTGACTTTGGTTAATTTGTGAGTTGAATTCAAGGCCATACGAGTTTTTGGCATGCTATATTCATACTGTTAGATGTAGGATCATTCAACATGGCAAGTGGTTACATGTTGATACGTTTTACAACTTTATTGCAGCAAGAGGTATATGTAACTATATTTCATTTCTTCAAAGACATTGATTTCTGTTTTATTCATGTTTGTTATGTTTCAATAATGAAATTTGATAATTGGATGCATTCTTATATTACAGCGAAAGAAGGTCACTGCAGTCTGCATTTTCCCTTTGCTTATGTTTATATGCTATACGCACCTTATCCTACTGAGAAGATTATTTCGGGTCAATGCAACTAGAAGTAGGAACAAATGTATTTAATGAATGGCAACATATCATATTAGTGACTATTTTGTAATAAGATAGCTTCAGTAGAGTAAGTGTGGCTTGTAATTTGTGAAATAATATAGAAATTAAATGGTGCAGTTTTTGTATCATTTGAGGTCTCATTGCAGCGCCTTAGTACGGTAATTATTGATGGAGTTACTATACTTGTACTAATGACATTCACTCCAAGGTAGCGGTAATTATGGATATATTCACTATACTTGTACTAATGACATTCACTCCAAGGTAACGGTAATTATGGATGTATTCACTATACTTGTACTAATGGCTATCACTCCAAGGTAGCGGTAATTATGGATGTATTCACTATACTTGTACTAATGACATTCACTCCAAGGTAACGGTAATTATGGATGTATTCACTATACTTGTACTAATGGCTATCACTCCAAGGTTACGGTAATTATTGATGTATTCACTATCCTTGTACTAATGACATTCACTCCAAGGTAACGGTAATTATGGATGTATTCATTACACTTGTACTAATGGCTATCACTCCAAGGTAGCGGTAATTATGGATGTATTCACTATACTTGTACTAATGGCTATCACTCCAAGGTTACGGTAATTATTGATGTATTCACTATCCTTGTACTAATGACATTCACTCTAAGGTAGCGGTAATTATGGATGTATTCACTATACTTGTACTAATGGCTATCACTCCAAGGTTACGGTAATTATTGATGTATTCACTATCCTTGTACTAATGACATTCACTCCAAGGTAGCGGTAATTATGGATGTATTCACTATACTTGTACTAATGGCTATCACTACAACGTTACGGTAATTATTGATGTATTCACTATCCTTGTACTAATGACATTCACTCCAAGGTAACGGTAATTATGGATGTATTCACTATACTTGTACTAATGGCCATCACTCCAAGGTTACGGTAATTATTGATGTATTCACTATCCTTGTACTAATGACATTCACTCCAAGGTAACGGTAATTATGGATGTATTCACTATACTTGTACTAATGGCTATCACTCCAAGGTTACGGTAATTATTGATGTATTCACTATATTTGTACTAATGGCTATCACTCCAAGGTTACGGTAATTATTGATGGATTTACTATACTTGTATTAATGGCATTCACTACAACGTTACGGTAATTATTGATGTATTCACTATCCTTGTACTAATGACATTCACTCCAAGGTAACGGTAATTATGGATGTATTCACTATACTTGTACTAATGGCTATCACTCCAAGGTTACGGTAATTATTGATGTATTCACTATATTTGTACTAATGGCTATCACTCCAAGGTTACGGTAATTATTGATGGATTTGCTATACTTGTATTAATGGCATTCACTACAACGTTACGGTAATTATTGATGTATTCACTATCATTGTACTAATGACATTCACTCCAAGGTAACGGTAATTATGGATGTATTCACTATACTTGTACTAATGGCTATCACTCTAAGGTTACGGTAATTATTGATGTATTCACATATTTTTGTACTAATGGCTATCACTCCAACGTTTCTCAAGGCTCACGGGTTTCACCTAACAAAATATGGCATCTAGAGGTGGACAGAGAGGTAATGAAATTTGTGAATAATGTTTAAAGAACACAGATTTAAAAAATTGTAAAACAACATTAGTCCTAGTGTTTTATTATCTCATAGTACATCTGCTCTGAGAACGTATAAAAGCATGTTCCTTTTATGTTTTAATGCATGGTCACATATACAAAGCTATTGTTTACGTTTTTCATGTCACGAACAAGGTGATTCATGTCGTTCAACATTCAAAACTGATTCTCTTTATCTGATACTCTCTGTAATCTTTTATGTTTGTGATTGACAGCAACACTCTAAAACAGAATGTCTTAAAGAAAGACAATTGGCAATGTCTATTAGATTGCCACAAGCCGGGGCGTATGGTATTATTAATTCATCTGTATATTCTGCCTACTTTGTTTCAAAATATTAACTCGTGTTCTGTATTATTTATAATTTTCCAAATTTTGCATATATCATTAATTGTGAGAGCGGTTGATATCAGAAACAACAGTTCAAAGATCACGGCCACTGTATCAGAAAGAAGGAAAATGTTTTCATTCAATATTTCTACATCACAGTTATAGACAAAATGTGTGGATGGTTTGCACTTATGTTATAAAGTGCTTTTAAACATCACAGTGTTAGCCTCTCAAACATCACAATGTTAGCCTATCAAACATCGCAATGTTAGCCTCTCAAACATCGCAGTGTTAGCCTCTCAAACATCGCAATGTTAGCCTCTCAAACATCGCAGTGTTAGCCTCTCAAACATCACAATGTTAGCCTCTCAAACATCGCAGTGTTAGCCTCTCAAACATCACAATGTTAGCCTCTCAAACATCGCAATGTTAGCCTATCAAACATCGCAATGTTAGCCTCTCAAACATCACAGTGTTAGCCTCTCAAACATCGCAATGTTAGCCTATCAAACATCGCAGTGTTAGCCTCTCAAACATCACAATGTTAGCCTCTCAAACATCGCAATGTTAGCCTCTCAAACATCGCAGTGTTAGCCTCTCAAACATCACAATGTTAGCCTCTCAAACATCGCAGTGTTAGCCTCTCAAACATCACAATGTTAGCCTCTCAAACATCGCAATGTTAGCCTATCAAACATCGCAATGTTAGCCTCTCAAACATCGCAATGTTAGCCTATCAAACATCGCAATGTTAGCCTCTCAAACATCACAGTGTTAGCCTCTCAAACATCACAATGTTAGCCTCTCAAACATCGCAATGTTAGCCTCTCAAACATCGCATTGTTAGCCGTGGACAGGAAAACCTTTTGCTTTGCACAATCTGGCTTGAGAAATTGTGTCTGTTATAACGTTTGTTTGTGACCGTAGACATACTATATGGGGTCAGTGATCGTATTGGACGAAGGACTTGCGCCGAGTCCGATTCAGATTTTACACTGATCCTATAAATTTCGTACACGGCCACTAACAAACAATATATCGAATTTAACTTGCAAAAGAATGTGCTGCACTTGAAAAAAATTAATAGCGACAAACAATGGACATAGTCTTTTCAAAAGCAGCAAAGCCGATATCTTGTTTCGTTTCAGCAATATATTTTCGCAAGGCATTATCACCACGATTATTTTTCTTAATTTTAGTGTTGATTTTTCTTGCTTTTGTCCGCCATTTCCGTCGCTGTAACATTTCGTAAGAATTTGGCTGCTGATGTAAAGAATGCAACTGAGATAAGTCAATTTTCCAAATTCAAATATTGCAGACGTATACTGGATAATAATTGACACAGACAGTATACCGGGATTTATACGATCTTAAACTACCCATAATAGAATGAGTGAATCAGAAAATCAACATTGAACCCATTACCAAGGAAGATGTCCTACAGACAAGTAATGCCAGGACAGCATCCCTCCAGAAACCTTAAAAGTAGTTGCTACAGTTACACTGGACGCTTTGATGTCCCTTCTAAATGAAATATGGCACAAAGATGAGGTGACGCAAAAGTGGATGAAGGGCAATATGACCAATATTTCCAAGAAAGGAAACCTTAGAAACTGCTAGAACTTAAGTATTCAACTCATATCCCTGCCTAGCATGATTCTCTGGGGAGGATAAGGTCTGCAATAGATTCCGGAGAGGAACAATCAGGGTTCCGAGGTGGTAGGTGGTGAACGAACCAGACTGCAACACTTCGTATTATCGTCCAATGGTCCCTTGAATGGCGGTCGTCACTGTGTGTAAATTGTGTAGACCTCAGCAAAACATTTGACATGGTAAATAGAAGCATTATCTGGAAAATCCTGAGGTACTATGGCATCCCAGAGAAGATTGTCAGGATTATCCAGTATCTCTACAAAGACAGAACCTGTCATGCCACCCACAACGTAAACTTGTCTCCCGTCGACACTGCATGCAGGCATGGACACTTACTTTTTAACGATGATCCTCTCTCACTAGTGATAAACTAAGTGATAAAGACGGAACAATCACGATGACAAAAGTGGTCTTGGACTGTGTTGATGATGTTAGACTGTAATCACATACATACATACATACATACATACATGCATGCAAACGCACGCACGCACACACGAACATACATACATACATACATAGTTTCTCTTTATTACACACGTGCTTGTCATCCATTTAAACTCTGCACACACACACACACACACACATACACACACACACAACATATGCATTAATTTTAGTATGTTATTCCACGGAAGTATGCAATACTTAATTTTATTCGAATTATCCATTTCCGAACTGCAATTGTTGAAGTCTTGTTAATAGTTTTCATTTTTTTCCCAGAAAGCCATGCCTCTATCCCGATTGTATCTAGTTTTGCACCAAACGAGGACGCAAATTTAAAGAAAAGTGCGCCTATGAAAACGGGATAGCAGAAGATGTTATCAATAAACGAAGATAAACCCTGGTGTTGTTATTTAAATAAAAAATATATCATTTTATTTAATTAAAATTGTACCAAACAATAAGGTTTCATGTTTTAGCCTAAATCTTGTTCAGTGAATGGCATACAAAAACGGCCTTCTTTGGTCACACAATCCAACGAAACTATTATTTCTCGTTTAATATCCCTACTAGATTAGAACATTGAGGCGTGTGTAATATGGTATATGTATGACATGAATATTTGAAAAGTTCTTGAAAGAATCGAAGAAAACAAAAGACAATATTCTTTTCTCTTAATATTTGTGACATCTAAGAAATGAAGCTTCTAAAATCTTATAATATACACATTTAGAATTGTATTATCTCCTACCCTTTCCGACAAAATACGCACAGAATATCATACTAAAATGAATTACAAGCACAACTATAGTTTATTTGGAGAAAGTTCTTACGAAACATACCCGCATATTGATTAGCTGGATCAAAAGGTTGGTAGCGATCACCTTCTGTGGGAAGTTTCAGCCAGATTGAAACAACCACGCTAATGATGGGAACCGTTCATGCTTTTGCAATAGCTGCCTAATCAGGTCTTTCTCCGTTTTTCTGTTAATGGTTGACAGTAACACAAACCAGTTTGTAATTTTCGCCCCCACTGTGTCATGAACAGTTGTGTTGTACAAGTTTAAAGTTAATTTATTATCCATTTGCTTGATCTATCAAAATTCATGCTTTTTGTTTTATTTAATGGTTGAACCTTTCTGAACTTAACTCAAATTTACACACCGACTAAAAGAACGTTTCTCTTTTGTTCAGGAAAAAGAGTGCATATCCACTCGGAGTACCTTGACTTTCTGGACATTTTGCTGACTGCCAAAGATGGAACTGGACATTTTGCTGACTGCCAAAGATGGAACTGGCGCAGGGTTCATGTATTCAATAAATAATTCCGTGACAGTTATCTCCAGTCGAAATAAGAGATGAAGCGGACACTTTTATGTTTGAGACATATCTTTCCCTATTGACATTTTCTCCAGATCAACGTTTCCCTACAGAGCAAGGAACATAACTCACCCAGAGGCAGATAACATCGCAAGTGTAATATCGCTCGTTTGCAGTGACTTCTCTTTTGGGAAATATAATTCTGCCAGCGATAGGTTGTGCCATTAAAGGTACGTTGTGGCTCTTTACCCGAATGCAACATATTTACACCACATAATACGCACCATTGTGATCTGAAAGACTATCTGTAGATAACAGTATTGCTTTGCACATGAAAGTATACATAATGGAAGTAGAAGGAACAATGACTGGAAAATCGTGATACAATTAAATTTCAGACTTCAAGTAATCTGAAGACATTTCTTTTTGTTCAGCTTTTAAATTTGCAAGAACGTTTACAAACTTCTCACAAACACATACTTTTGCACTTCATGATACAAAACGAACAGAATAAGTTCATATTAAATAAGCGTAATTTTTACAAATTAATTGTGTGCACTACAGCATGACTCCAGTTTAAAGAATTTAATGTTAATTTCTTTAATCCTTCAACTCATATGCTTTTCAAAAGCTCAAAGCGCTGCCATTTTCGGTAGTTTCGAGTTATTTAAGACTTAAAGAGGATAATTTAGATCAGGACTGAGGTAATCGTTTCAGTTATGCCGAATATTGAAAGTAATGGTTGTTAATCAAACATACCCTGTAGTTCATAAGGACACGACACGACGGCCGGTGCCATATCATGGCTTTATATGTCCTGACGAAATATCCAGAAACCCAAGAGAAGGTTTACAGGGAAGTTGATAAAATTTTAGGGGACAGGGTAAGGATTTCATGTATATCTAAATATTTGTCCTTTCAAATCACGATCGACGTGATTAGCGTTACTGAAGTATTTCATCCACACACTGCTCATGCAACGAAAAACAGTTAAACTGTTGAACGAAGTTGGGCACGCAAATGTAATCAACATCTATCACTATACTACCAAAACAATGAATGCGCTAACTCGAGGATAATTTTGACAAATATTTATAAAAATACGTAACGGGGAAATTCTCTTTATTTAAAAATTCATAATAGAGACTAATTTTTGTAGGAATTCATGGCATAAAACATAAATTGGCATCATAGTTATGTTTGGGAGAGAGGTTACACGCATTCGCACCATTTCTGCCATCTTTTTATTCTGAAAATTATAACTTATTAATTCATTAGACAAATGTATTTTATATATGTAACATAGTTGTAAAATGCACCATACACTAAGTGGGATTCAGTGGATATAATGTGAATAAATATTTACTTCAATTTTCCTTTCTTGTATCATGTGCTAAAAGCTTGTACTAAACCACACAACATTAAACCAATCCTTTCTTGTTCAGTGTATAACTTTAGACCATGCTTGTTTTATTACATTCTACGTTTGCAGGAATGACGTTGCTAGAATCGAGTACTTGACCTTGACAATCAAGGAAGGACGTAGATACTACTGCCATGTTCCCTTCATCTTAAGACAGTGTCCCAAAGAATTTGACCTTTATGGTCGGCACTTTACAGCAGGTATGCATATCAGTGTGGAAAAATACGCCTTGCTGTTTGGGAAAGAGGTTACTCGCAGTGTGGAAAACTACGCATTGCTGGTTGGGGAAGGGGTTACACGCAGTGTGGAAAACTATGCCTTGCCGTTACACGCAGTCGCGATGTATGGATGAATCACATGGAGTTCATTCTATAAAGATTCTCAAAGGACAACTTGGACAAAATCATCCCGTTCCAGTTTGTGCCATTCTCTGCTGAACCAAGGCATGCGCCCATTAGATATTTAGTGTCTTTTTGTTATTTCCTGAAGGAATTTGTTCACTTAAACGCCATTTCTTGCTGAAAGAAATAAACACCCTACGTAAATGATTTCAACATTGAGATAGCAGATTCGAAATTGTGTAACTGCAGGAATATTTCAGTATGTATTACCAAAGGGCACATATTTTCCTTAGACACGAACATGAAGTATCTCAGACATTGGGCGGTAGGTGTTTCCCTTTTTGATAGCTTGGGGACTGATCTCTTGTAGTTGTTCTGGTTTGTAACTAGTTGCATGTGATTCAGTTTGTGTGATTGATTGTTCCATGCGTTGATTGCCTTAATATGTTTGACACCTTGCCTGTGATAGCTTGTTATAAGCATCTTGTTAAAAACATTGTGGCTATTTCATGAATTATCACAACAATTGTTGTGATTTACATATGTGTTTTATTTAGCATGTTGGTCTCTGATAGTTTTTGAAGTACGGTTTCTCCTATCAGACTAAATGTGATTGAGTGTTTTAAATTTATTTCGTAAGCATTATTCATGCGGACATCATCACTAGTATTCACCACAATTTAGGACCTATATATGATATTTCATGTTTCACTGACGTTAAAATAGTGTTTGAAGTTTAGATATAAGCACCGTTCATGCTAGAATAATCAAACTAGATGTATGTAAGCAAATATATTAGTACCACATCCTCACTATAGACGTTGTCCATTATGACATATATTTTATATTTTACCGGTTAGGCTTCCTTGTTTGATAGCTGTGTAACTTGTTTATATATATATATATATATATATATATATATATATATATATATATATATATATATATATATATATATATATATATATATATATGGAATCATGACATTTTGTTTCGAGATGCATATTGATGAGTACAAAATAAAAATATTCGTCTTGATAATCTGCCATCAGACAAACATGGTGGACACTTTGACGGAGTACAATTTTTATTTATGAATTTTGACCTATGTTTTAATCTTTTATATATTTTACCTTTTACATTTATCAGACATAAATGTTACAGAATTTTAGCATCTCAACTTTTACTCGGTTGTTATAATGCTTTACTTTTCGTTTGGATGGGTCTATCTTTGCAAAGTTTTTTTTGTTTTTGCAGTTCGTTATAATTACCATAACACCAATACATGCCACATATAAATGTAGACCACTGTGCCCAATATTTTATGCTTCACCGACTTTGTTTAAATCTGGTGTATTACATTTAAGTCGCAAACACAGTTCAGGATAGAAAAAGACTATAATCAAGATGATTGTGTATACTTCTATTAGTACCATGCCTTCCAAAACAGAAGAAATAAAGGTCATTGGTTCTGCTTTTCACATTTTTTGCATAGATTAAGTGTTTGCATTTAACTCATAAACACAAAGCCGGGATTGTCATGCTTTACAAAATAATATCTTATATAAAATTATAAAACGTGGTCTGTAGCTGTCTCTTGATGAACATATAACCTCATTGTAAAAGTAGGTCATCAATGACCATAGTTTTAAAACCACTAACAAAGGGTCAAATTAAATTATACATTGTATGTTAACGTGTTAGGCACTGTTCATACTAGAATCATCGCAACTAATGACTGTGCATCTTTGTTAGTAAAACCTTTGAAAGACAAAAAACTCACCGTGACCTATTTTGTTTTATCGTGTATTGCCCTTCGTTTCGTTTTTGAATTGTAATCATGATCGCATGCTTCATTGACATCCTATATACAAATTAACTTAGGTACAGTCATGAAACGTGATGAAAGGATGATGCATCTAAGTAGTGCACCCTTAGTGTAAAACAAGGCATATGTGACATTAGAGTCTTTGTTGAAAATGTGTGTTTAAAGCTAATGTACTGAGTGTTGATCATGTTAATATGATGGACGTGATAACTGTGTGCATCTTTAATAGTACTTTGCACATGCAAACAGAAAAGGTCACTGTAACCTACATTTTATGATTTTATATAATAGAACTGCCATTGTAAAGCCTCTGCTGAAGAAACCAACACTAGACCATAACTATTTAAAGAACTACCGCCCAGTTTCTAATCTCCCATTCATATACAAAAATCTTAGAAAAGGTTGATTCTATCCCAGCTTGTATCTCATCTAAATTCAAACAGTCTTCTTAGAAATGTACGATCTGCATGTCGCCCTTGCCACGGTACTGAAACTATTCGTCTAAAAGTAATTAATGACATTCTCTCTGCGTTGGATAGCGGAAAGATTACAGTCCTCACCCTCCTTGATTTGTCTGCAGCATTTGAAACAATAAACCATGATATATTACTTCACCGTCTCCAGCATGTATTTGGTATTCATGATACAGCCTTACTGTGGTTTAAGTCCTACTTGGTCAACAGGACACAAATTGTATTTGCAAATGGAATACACTCCAGCCCAGTTGATCTATGTTGTGGTGTTCCACAAGGGTCTGTTCTTGGACCTATTCTTTTCATTCTCTTCATTCTGTACACTCAGTCGCTCACAAGTGTCATAGATCATCATCCAGTGTCTCACCAATTGTACGCTGATGACACCCACATATACAAATCTAGCCACAAAACTGAAGTTTATGCTACCATCCAAGGTGTAGAGAGGTGCATTTCTGATGTGAAATAATGGATGACGCGTAACAAGCTGCAGATGAATGATGATGCAACTGATGACATTCTGATACCAACACAACGACTTTCTCATTCACATCCTTTACATCAAACAGTAAATATCAGCAACACCAACATTAAATTCACACAATCAGTACGAAACCTAGGTGTTACTCTGGACAGTACTCTCTTATTGCACCAACATGTCATGAACATATGCAAGGCTGCATATCTTGAGCTGAGACGCATCAGCTCAATTCGCAAATATCTTTCAGTTGATGCCACTAAAACACTTGTGTGTTCATTAGTACTTTCAAGACGGGACTATTGTAACTCAATTCTGTCTGGTTCATCTCAATATCTGCTCCAGAAACTTCAAAAAGTTCAAAACACAGCTGCTCGGATCATCCTTAGAGTACCACGATCTGAGCACACCTCCCCGCTGCTCTGTACACTACACTGGCTATCCATTCGATCCAGAATCAAACACAAAATTTGTTGTCTGTGCTACGTTTCACTGTCGGACTCTAGTCCAACATACCTATCCGAACGCACCCATGTGTATACACCAGCAAGATACTTACGCTCCTCGTCTGACAATCGTATACTCATTATTCCCACTATGAAAACAAAGTCATATGGACAGCGTTCTTTTGCATACTAGAGCCCAGCAACGTGGAATGAATAACCCCCTGAACTTAGACACAAAGCCACAGTGATCACGTTCAAGAGGGCTCTCAAAACTCACTTATTTCGACCGCAAGAACAAACTTAAAGACCCAATAATGTTTCCTACCTTAAATATTCTCAATATGGTTTTTAATGTTTTCTAATTTCATGGTGTTTGTTTTTGAAATCATACTATTATATGCTATTTTATCTTATAGGTGTTGTCTAGTGTTGCAAAGCGATTAGAGCTTCTAAAGATTACGCTCTATACAAAGTCCTCATTATTATTATTATCATTATTATTATTATTAATATATATATATATATATATATATATATATATATATATATATATATATATATATATATATATATATATATATATGTAAGAAAGAGAGCTTTATTCAGAGATCTCTATACGCTATATATTGATAAATATCGGCTTAAAATACTAACACGTTGTTGACTTATGTGTTAAACTAATATTTGTTTATAAATTTCTTCACCATTCCATTATTTCTCTGTCTTCTAGGACGCGGTCCAATTCGGCCTTGACCTTTTCCTGACTAAAATTGTAATGTTCACCCTTTTAGTAAACAATTTGTACTGATGTTTAACATCGAATGTGCCCATAACAAGTCTCATATTTCTTTCAACACAAACTTCATCTTACCTTTCAGTTTTAAACCTCGTGTCTGATGTCTTCATCTAAATTTTTAAAAACTACATTCAGTTTTGCTTGCTTGTAGTTGGGTTGTGCTCAAAGAAGCATTGAAAAGAAAAGCAATCGTTCCAATATGTCTCTAGGTTTTGTTTGTGTCTGTCTCTAAAGGTCAAAGGTATCTACTGTCTACTCCATATTTTGTTTGCGTTTAGTTTGTGAGTCTCTCTCATTGTTGAAGGTATATATTAGGTCTGTTTGACGCAAATGTACACAAATCCTTCTTTGCTTCAAACTACACAGCAGTTGCATATCTGAGTGTCTGTCTCTCGACGTAACGTTTCCTTTTTGTCCAGATTGTTTGCTTTAATGCATTTTGAAAGGAGTCAACCTTTCAAGTCAAACACTCTACAGGCAGTGGCCTAGTTTAGAATCAATTTTTTAAAATATAATACATACTTTAATATCCAAATGACTGTTTTATATATGTAGTTGTTTTCTTTTCATGTATTTTTGTTGTTATTAAGAAAGAGGTAGTTTACCCTCAATATATAGACATTTACCAGTTTGTTGTTTGATCTCGTGAAATATGACCTTGCCAAACGTGATTGCTGTTTGGACGCACTGTATCAAACCACGTTATTACACGGATATAAAATCTAAGTGCCACATACCTTAAATACTATTTGTATGATATAAAGAACGACGTCATGGATAATATATAACAAACTAAGGAACATTAGCATTGGTTCTGCTCTAGGAAAGACGTAAATAATAGTCACACAAAATGTATCTGAGATTAGCATCAGTTGTACACAAAGAAGGCATACTGAATAATGTGCACAATAAACTACTATAAAGTTTAGCATCCGTTCTGCCTAAAGACACTGGACAATATATACAGAAAACTATTATTAAGGTTAGTGTCAGTTCTACACAAAGAAGAAATACTAGATAATATGCAAACAAACCACGTTCGAGCTTAGCAATTGTTGTGCTCAAAGAAGACATACTGGATAATATGCACACAAACTATGTTTGTAGCATAGCATAAAGTTGTGCCCAAGACAAACATACTGGATAACAAAGACAAAAACTATTATAAAGCTTTGCAATAGTGTGCCAAGACAAATCTACTGGATAATAAGTACAAAAATACAACTTAGCATCTCCTTAGGTGTGCTACAATGTTCACATACTGAAACATATGATCACCAGTAAATGTATTAAAGGATACGAGGTCTTATAAACATGTATCTTCATAAAGATACAAAATTGAAAATGGATACGTATTAGTAAGGACAGCTTCAATGTGACTTTTTTTAAAAACATGTAACCCTTGCATAACATAACTCAGACAATATACTCAATTATAGTCGACCATTGTTCGTACATAAAACTAGGACTGAAATTACTGGCGCCAAAGTTGTTTGCGTCGGTTCTTGCATCATTGGGACTTGCCGGAGCGAAGGGAGCCATTACCTCAGCAACACATTATTTCAGTATATAACCATTGCCAATAGAGAATTAATCTCAGTTGGGCTTGAAAACAATGGGACGTAAGGAGATAACGTCGCTTGAGTCTACAATTTAGGAGACGACACCTCCAGAAACAAAGTTTCCTGAGGCCTTGTCTCCTTAAACAATGTTTCATTCCGCTGTTATGCAAGAATTAGCACCAAGCACTGGAAATTTCAGAGGTATCTTTTCTAAGGATCAGCTTCCCAAACACATCACACCCGTCTAGAGATGCTTGATTACCTGCAAAATTAATACTATGGATATGGCACTCACTGGGTCGCCGTGGTCAACGATCCACGTTACAACCGACATCGAATATTTCGATTCGTTTGGTTTACCTCCCGCTTATGAAGTCTTACAGCCGCATAAAGGAAGCCGTGTACAACTCGTTACAACTTCAGGGCGTCACTGATAGCACGTGTGGATGGTACTGCATCGATTGTATCCAGTGCAGGTACGGTAGACAGTCCCAGGTCGAAATGATTGTATCACTGTTTCAAAAACAAAATAATGTCAACCCTAACGTAACACAGTCAACACGAACTCGTCATGTCTTAAATGTATAACTAGAACGGAGACCATCGACCACCTCGAGGTGGTTACACAAAATCATCGCCTCATGATGATCTTGATGTGTGTCGTGTGTGGTCCCAAAAAATCACATGTCGTCACCGGTAAGGCGACACCGTCATTTACGTTTCCGCCATCGGAGACGACTAAAATGTAACGACTTAGTGTCATAGCTCTGTAAAAAATGTAAAGCTTCAAGCATTGCGATCTCGACACGAGCTACAAGGACCTTTGCGTGAGAAAAAAAATATGTGGGTTGGGGACTGCACAAACTGTGGACAACGACACATTGTCGTTGCCGTCATGGACATCCATGCGCTGGTTGGAAAACTTCCAAGACACCGTGGCGGATGGACATTGCAAGGATATAAATATATCGGAACTTTGAATCCGGTAGAACAATAACTGGACGAACATGATCAGCCACTGTCAGGTCAAGAGCCCTAAAACGGTGTCGATGCTATCGCGATGAAATACGACCTCTGTTACAGAGATCATCCTAACGACACAGCAAGATGCGATCGAGTCATGCTGAGGGACTTAAAACCACTAAGATCTAAACCTTTCAGAGAGCGTGTGGATCGAGCTCTTCTGCGTGGCATCATATGCACTAAACATAAGTCTGGCATTGGGATTTCAAATAAAAAGTTAGCTAGGGTAGAAGGTCCTTCAAAAACCGGACCTGAAGGCTCCGGCAATGAAATTGCCGACAAAAGAACTGCATAAACCTGCACGTAAACATTTTCCAAGACGCAGTCATCGCGATCACAGTTGACTATATATGATCTGCAGATCTCGTAGAGATTACAGCGGGCATAACGATCATTCAGCTATCTCATGAAGGTCATTGGCGTATTTAGTAAGCATGCGTGGGTAGTTACTCTGAACAACACGCAGACCACATAAAATATGGACAGATCACAGAAGCGAATTTGATAACAAAACCGTCTCAGATTGACTTCAGCACAATACTATTATCTAGTACAGCACACACAATCCCATCAAAGCAGGCGTCGTGGAACGGTTTAACAGAACTCTCAATAACCGTATGTGGAAGAGATTTACCAACCATAATACCAACAGATACTTAGATTTTCCGACCGAAATCTTCAACCAGTTCAATCACAAATCGTACAGCAGCATTAAAATGACGCCAACGGAAGCCTTCTTGATAAATCCACATGGTTTTCAGGACACACACAAAAACCAAGTCACAGACGGCGTTTTTAAGATCCAAATTCAAGGTGAACACGTCATAATTATCAGGCAAACATCTGCGTTTGAAGAGGGACACACACCCAACTGGACCGAAGAAGTCTTCGTCGTCGATATCGTTCCAGTCACGTACACGCTCAAAGATTACTCAGGAGAATCCAACTAAGGTTCTTTTTACGAACAGGACTTACAAAAACCAGCCAGGACGTTTTCATTGTCGAAAACGCCATCTCCTCCCAAGGTAAAATTAACATCTCGTCAAGTGGTTTTGGTTATCCTAAACAATTAATCTCGTGGATAACAACGAGATCTCTAACGTTTCTGAAATAATCTTATCATACGCCTCGCCTATACTCATTCCAGAGACCTTCTTACATTTCGTTGCTTGCTGGTGAAGACCCATCATCTCAAATATACGCTTGAACACATACTCAAATTTTATTAATTTCACACGACCCACCAACTGAGCTCGAGTCACCCTATTGAACCAATAATAAAAGTGATTTTGCTGCGGCGCTGACAAATGAAAACGTTTCAGATTATTCTTTATGTAGTATTGTTGATTATACCGTTGCACTGGACGCTAATAGCTATAACTACGCTTCACTCATTCCTCGTTCTCATACTCGTCTTCGCTCTCTTTGCAATACATCATCTCAGGAACATAATTTAGATCCTTATCCGCCTATGCTATAGCCTCATCCTCACGCTTCAACCCCTCTTCACTTAATTCCACTATTGGACTACAAACATCATTACTAGATCCCAATCGATCGAGGATCCAAGGATTGCATGTAAGAGATAAAACAAAGTGAGCCACATACTCGACAGACACAGTGAGAAAAACAAAAAACATATCTTACTAGTATAGTTCCATGAGGAATTCGCTCGCGTAGCCCATGCAGGGAAGCTAGGTGATCCAGAACCCTCATAGGATGTACTATTACCGTGATATGCCGTTATAGTTTTTACATATTTTCCTATACTATTCAGTATTTCTCTAGATAGATACAAACTTTATAGTACATTAATTATATAAATCAACCCTAAAATATGTATTATATTTTGTTGTTTTAAGATTCATCTCACACAAAATATTGCAGTTACTGCAGTCAGATTTGATTGCAACACACAACGATTATTCCTTTCAAACCAAATAATTGCATACTGACACGTTGGTATAATCTTCAAAGCAAAATATCACTTTTCCTAATGACATATAACTAGATAAAATATTTGTAAAATGTATTATCAGTAAATCGCCCAGATGTTCTTGAATTCAAATTGTCCACTTCATTCCTAATCACTTCTTGGGTAAGTCTGACTTTTTCCTCTTCTCTGGCGGTCAGCAAAACATCCAGAAAGTCACGATACTTTCTGCCGGAAACTCTTTCCTTTGCATAAGGATAAATTATAGCACCAAAGAATGTCATACATGTAATTCATTTCTAGAAATGAAATTATATTTGCATGTATCTGTTTGAGAGAATGAAAAGTGGATGAGAGAAGAAAGTTTCAAAATTGGCCAACACTTGTAATTGTAAATATTTATAGATACTATGTTGATAAAAGATTTAGAAATCGAGATAATTAACAATATCCGGGATCTTGGGGTGTGGGGTGGGTACACACTCAACTGGCGCGATCGATGATGAACAGCCGTAACAAAAGGTTTTAGAAAGGTCAGAAACTGGGATATGTTATAACCAAAATCATGGGTTGAGGTTTGTTTTCTGATGACTGTAACGAGTTAAAATTAGAATAAGAAGACCACTTCACCAAACGGACGCCGAAATAAATGAGATCAAATAAAGGACAAATAAATAAATCAACATTACTTCGGATATTAATATTTGAAAGTGTCATTGTGCTCACTGGAACTACCAATATCAAAGCGTATGTGTGAAATGGGGTATTAAAACCTGTCTCCAAAAGGATAGAGGCCCAAAACCTTCCGTACAGCCTCATAGCATTCAACAAGATGAGTGTTGTCCCATTCCTTTTCCACCAAGTCAAGCACCTTAAGGCAACAGACCTGTAAATATACATACATACATACACAGACACACACACATATATATATATATATATATATATATATATATATATATATATATATATATATCAATGTTGGTGAAGAAGTAATTATTACTATGACATACGTTAACCAATACGATTCAAATAAAATTTCAATAAATATAATTCGTAACAAAATACCGTTTGCATAGCAAAGGCTACAAAACAGACGTGCCGCACTGTAATCAATATAGAAAGCGTCGTTCCTTGGTGCATATCAGTCTTCCTACTGGTGACGTCACGATAAATCAGCCATTGGTGTTAGCACACTCAATTAGGTTTGACCTACTTCCAATTGGAAGGCGCCCATCAGGGCCCGAGGTCATAAACATAATAACTCACAACAATATCTAGATTTCCAAAAGAGTATATTTTGGAAAACATTTCCTCATGGGCAAGATCCATTGTTTCATCAATCGGAATAGGATTCACTATCACAATATTAAAGTAAGAACCTGATTCACCTAAATTACGCTGATTTGACGATTTCTATATGTCCTTTCTAAAGAAGGAGTTCTGTCTTCAACAGGAATCCAGAGAAAGTGTTCCGAATATTATACATGTGTTAGTAGTAGTAGTAGTAGGAGTAGCAGTAGTAGTGTTAGTGGTAGTAGTAGTACTAGTATTAATGGTATTTGTATGAGTCAATGTTACACGAGGAATGGTTTTCTCTTTCCAATCACATACAATTCAACAAACTCCATGCTATCATGTAATGAAAGCATTTTGTGGTTTATTTTCTACAGAGAAACTTATAATGCTTATTTGTCGCTTTCAGTTACCGATCCGTGAATATAAAAGTTTTAAAACATGATATGACCAATGTTCTAACGATATTTTTCGAACATTGATTGGGGAGACCTATATAATAATTAACTCTCAAATATTTGTTTGAAATTGTTTTCATTGACTGAATGGATGTATCGATATGTATTCATCAGCCCACAAGGACGGTTTATGGGTCAACTGTTATTTCTTGTTATACTCATGTATTGTCCTTGAGAGCCAGATTTATTATTCGACTGATTATTGGTGACCTTCGCTAGCAGTTTCGCAAATTGCATCAATGTTGCATAGCCTCAATCAGAGTTGACAATCCTCCAATGTGACCCTTGATTCAATACACATGAGGGCCAATCTCACAATCGCCTTTCTATAGAAAGACTTCTTACTCGTCCTATGTTCAGACCACATGATAGATGATTCTCTTTCAACTTTTCTTGGAATATGCTCGTTTGCATGGCAGTCCATCAACACAGTTAACGTCTCCATTGGGAAAGCGCTAAAATGAAACGCAGCTAGTTCAGTCACAGTTCCTGCGTTTGAACATTTAGTAAATTAAAATATATTTTTATGTAGTTGAAATTCCTCACCTACGAGTTGAAAATGAAAACTCACAGTGAATCGTGTTTGATAAGTCTTAATGTTTATAAAGTAGAAACTTACGTTCCCAATGGCATTATAACCTTCGCGATAATGATAATTTTGTACAATCATAAACACTAAATTTAAATAATATCACCCACCCCTCAACAGTGGGAGGCTATTTTCTTGTAACAACTAGTATTGCCATCCATTTAGAATTTATAGAGGTATCAGAATACCGATAAGATGAACTTACCTATAAGTTAATGTAGTTGACCATCATGGATGTTTAGAACACGTTTTATGACTAGTTATAGTGTTTTCTACCATGTTCTACATCTGCGCCTCGGGGTAAATCATTTGCTCTTTTGACATATGCTGGTGCGCATGCTTTCTGAAGAATGCTTTTAGTTTCTCCTGAAGATATAATCTCTCATGGAAAATGTATATAGCCTCGGTAGCGCAGCAGGTAGCGCGTCAGTCTCATAATCAATCGTAGAGAGCAATCTGAAGGTCGTGAGTTCGATCCTCACCCGGGGCAGATATTTTGTCTCCTTAGCTCGAATTATTACCTTTTATCCTTTGTGGTTATTCTATTTAATTCCACCAATTATACTCACATTAGAGTGAAAACGCCAAATGTATATATCAAATGTAACGACCAAGTTTGAAGGATGGTGTGCCTCAAACTGATGGGAAACTATCATTACCTATTCAAACAGATCCCACTTGAAAGCACAATGGACACTCTACACCGTTCCAGTGGCCTAATGTTTAGGGCGTCCGTTGTGGATGCGGGAGGTCATGGGTTTGATCCCCAGCCTAGTCCTATCAGAGACTTACAAAATTGATACTGACAACTGCCTCTCTAGGTGCTCAGCATTAAGAAGTTAGTGATAGAACTGGTTGGCCTGGTCTCAGGATAATGGGACTGGGTGGGATATCATGCTACGTGTCTGCGACATGATGCCCCAGTGCTAGGCATCACTATAAACTGCCACACTGCAGACAACGTACCTATATGATTGAAAAATTGTTAAAGCTACGTTAAAAATCCAAATCAAACAAAAACACACTCTCTCTCCTTCTCTCTCTCTCTCTCTCTCTCTCTCTCTCTCTCTCTCTCTCTTCTGCAAGGACAGAAAAGGTACATGCACGTGATACTTGAGTACAGTATCAAACTTGACTATTTTAAAAACAACTTGCAACAAAGAAAGGCAAATATTGTTCTATCCGTCGAGCATAAGTTACAGGGAAGATGACACTTTTGCATTTGGTAATGGTCAATTGAAGTCTGTATTGATCTGTGGAAGTCTGTATTCATAAACATGAAACGGGGACCAAAGGATATAATACAATTACACGTTTGTTACATAAATATAATCTTCTTCCCATGCGTATATTAGGACAAAAATCTGTCGGTCTCGATCCCGCCAACTTTCTGCTCTTACATTAATAAATATATTCACTGTCTGGTGTCAGATATAACATTTGCAAATAATATTTCTTAAAACATATCTATTCGTTACTTCAGTTTGAATATGTGTGCTCGCTACCTAAATTCTCAAAGACAAAGACTTATGATCTGGAGTAATTTAATCATCATACCGTATCATGACATCGATCTCCTGAAAAACTGTAAGCATAGAACAGGGAGTATAGGTTTATAACCCACTTTGAAAACGATTGTACATTCATCAGTTTCTTAGTCTGCCAGCGACCATTATCGTGCTTTAATAGAAGACACATTTGCCGATAGATGATACATTTTCAAACCGCCTAGCAAAACTCTACGTTCATTGACATAGTTTGAACAACGCTTCGAACTTTTGTCTGTCATCTTTGAGGGCCATCAGGAACCCCATCCAAGCCAGTTCACTCACACACAGCAAATATGGTGGATTTGTGTGTCGTCGACGTGCTGCTACCCATCAAAAGGAAACCTTTCGGATACGCCTAAGTAGGGAACGTGTCGTCATTCAATGGAAATGGTTCATCTGCGAGTAGGACTATGTGGAATGTATTTGGCCCGGAGTGGATGAAAGCAAGTTATAACCCAAACCAACATTTTTCCAATTTATAATATCATCATTCTTATCAACTGCATTAATACATACATATTAGGGTCAAGTCAAGCAGCTCAATGCACCCGACCCTAAAAGATATATACAACAATGTAGCCATCATTTGAAAACAACCGGGGAAGAAATAATAACTACTATAATATACGTTAACTTATTCGATTCAAATACAATTTCAATAAATATAATTCGCAACAAAATACCGTTTGCATAGCAAAGGCTAAAAAACGAACGTGCCGCACTGTAATCAATATAGAAAGCGTCGTACCTCGGTGCATATCAGTCTTCCTACTGGTGACGTCACGATAAATCAGCCATTGGTGTTAGCACACTCAATTAGGTTTGACCTACTTCCAATTGGAGGGCGCCCATCAGGGCCCGAGGTCATAAACATAATAACGCGTAACAATATCTAGATTTCCAAACGAGTATATTTTGGAAAACATTTCCTCATGGGCAAGATCCATTATTAGTAGTAAGGTGGGGCACTATACGTGCAATGCAAATTAGCATTACGGAGACCCCTGGGTGAATATACGTACAATGGAAATTTAACATGGCGAAAAATCGTGGGTTAATATACGTACAAGGGGAATTAACATGGGAAAAAATTGTGGGCCGATATACGTACAAGGGGAATTTAACATGGGAATAGAGTTTGGGGGTTGTTTAGGGACAAGGGGGAATTGAATATGGGATTTTTTGTTTAAATTTTTTTTTTAAAAAGGGGTAGGCAATGGAAAGGCTATCTCTTTTCGAGAAATATGGCTGGCCCTGAAAAGGGCCTTTGGGTTTATGTTAATATTAATATTAACATAGATGGCATCTGTCACATCTTCTTCTTCTTCTTAAACTCCTTCTAACTGCCGGTCCATACACAAGTACCCTCTTGAGACATCCTTGTCTTTCTATGTAAACTCTCCTCATCCATTGACTAGTATCTGTCCTATCAACAACAGTCCACTTGGACCTGTCATACATGAGCATGTCCGTCCTAAACATCATTGAAGACACAAGAGTGGATGACTCAGCTGTGGTCCACATCTTGAAGCGACGAGAATAGGTGAATCAATGCAGTGAACTGCGCTTATTTATAGGTACAGGAAGGATTGAAACGGATTGAATTCATTCACCAATCCGAACACGCGTTACAAAATTCAGTCAGCTCGCATCCAATCCGAAGAGAGCAGTCTGTGACGTCACGTGGTCTATATAGATTCGTTAGCGCTTGTGTGCAGTCAATCTATGCGACAGTGATTCAACATGACGGAAACTCAGAAAACGATCCATTGGGGTGCACCAGCAGGGGAGACTGCCCAAGGGAACCTGGACTTACTTTCAGAAGAGGTACATTGGGATTTTGTGGATTTTCTTACCTCGCAAGAATTTGTTCCGGAACCTTCGTTACCTTCTTCATTACCGCAAGTGGAGAATTTTAGACAGAGACAGAAAGAAGAATTGGAGAAATTTATGCAACGACAAAAGGAAGCGGAACAAGCTTTTCTCCTACAGCAACAGCAACAGCAACAAGAAGAGGTAAGAAAAAAACAACAGCAACAACAGCAAGAAGAAGTAGCAGCAAAGAAACAAGAGGGTGAAAATCAAACGGCTACGGTACTGTTGGACATTTTAGCGGAGTTAAGAAGTCTGAAACAAATGTATCAGACTTCTTTATCACGACCGAAGAGAATATGACCTTCCCGAGCTAAACACGCCAACCCTGTGACTAAGCCTGTCCTACTACCCTTAGTGATTTCAACCTAATCATCAGAAGTAGGCCTTGGCCGTGGAAAAGGCTTAAGGCAGTTAAAGTTGATTGGTTAAACTCACTCCTACACCATAAAGAAAAAAGGCCCTTTTCAGGGCCACCCACATTTCTCGAAAAGAAATACAATTTCAATTTGCCAATAACTCAAAAATAAACCCCACCCATTTTACCCTTATAGTACGTGTCTGTGTATGAGTGCTTGAGTTTAGCTTCTCATTTTAAAATCAAAACTCAAAGACACTTACCTTATATCATTCATGTATTCTTTTATCCATTTTTTACAATCCAATTCACAATTCACCACAGAACACTTTAAAAAGTTCGTACACTTCTTCTTTCTCATTATTTAGTCTCTCTGTTTTTTGAATTTCTTCACCGTTTTTTCCTCATTTTCTTCCCTTCTTCTTTTCTTCTCCTGTTTCTTTGCCTCTTTTAAATAGAATTGTCTTCTTTCTTCCTCTTCTTCCTCTGAAGAATCCCTCTCTTCTTCTGAAGAATCCCTCTCTTCTTCTGAAGAATCCTTCTTTTCTTCTGACTCCTCTTGTTTCTTTTTTGGGCAATCTGGAGACCAATGTCCTTTTTCTTTACAATAATAACAGGTATCTTGACTTTTGTCTTTTTTAGCCCCTGTTTTTGTTCTTTTTTGACGGTCTGGACACTCTGAAGACCAATGCCCTTTCTTCTGACAGATATAGCAAGTATCTTGACTTTTATCTCGAAAGGAAGGAGAGTAGTCTGTCGGCTGGTCTGAAGAGAATTTTCTAATGACCCCTCGCAAAGCTCTGACGAAACGTTCCATCTGGTTAGTCTCTTCCATCGTTGTGCTCGGCTTGAGAGTGAAATGAATAGTGAAAGGACAAGACACACACACTTTTTATATACGCTGGTTTGCCAAGACTATAAATTAGTCTATGGTGTTTAAACTTGAGTCATTTGACGTTTTGCACTCAAGATGAAACGATCCCATTCATTCGAGAAGAAAGAAGAAGAAGAAGAAAGTAAGAGGCAGAAACGTGATCTATCGCCTCGTACCAGGGCTGAAATCTTGGCACAAATTCATGCCAGTGATTTTGAAGAGGACATGAGTGAACCAGAATTTGAAACCTCTAAACCAAGTTCGTCACCCTGAAAAATACTATTCCATTCGAGAGACGGAAAAGCGCTCCTCTAGAAAATTTAGAACCACGGCTTACACCTACACGGTGAAGTTTAAAGATTTCAAGGCCGACGTACCCTTGGAGAAAGCAGAAGGGTTCATCACCGAGATGTGGGATTCTTTGCTCACCGCACTCAAGCGACAATGTCAACCCAAAGAAGACGATCGCTTGACACTATCCATAGATCACGACGGTTTGAAATCCCCTGTTTGGATCGAGTTTAGCAGACCTGCAGAACTAACCCCTTCCAAAATCATGGACAAGATTCAACACGTACAACAATCTAATGACCAGTTTGACATCACCGATGGTAAAGCCACACTGAAAATGGCCCACGTCTCTCTTCCTCAAGGGACAGGACGCAAAAAGATGTTATTGGTGAACGAGCTTCGCAGCATTAAGCGTAGTCTTGTCCAAATTCACAATCCTCATGACCAGATGTCTTTAGCCCGTGCCATCCTGGTGGGACGAACCTATGCCAACAAGAACGACACGACAGAATGGAAAAGAACCTGGAACACTATTCAACGATCCGATCGAGCCAAACAACGAAATGAAGCAGAACTCCTGTTGCAACAAGCTGGCCTGTCCAAAGACACACCCTGTGGCATTCCTGAGATGCAAAAATTGCAAGATGCCCTAGCTCCACGCTACACCTTGAAAGTGCACCCTCAAGAAATGCGCGGGTCTCTGTTGTTTCGAGGCCAGGATTTTAAGGACGGAAAATACATTCACCTTTATTATCACGATGACCATTTCGATACCATTACCAGTATCACCGGATTCCTGGGATACAGTTATTATTGTGAGAAATGTGATTATGGTTATAACAATCGAGAGCAACACAAGCATTGTGGATTGAAATGCCCAGGATGTTTGGCCTCTCCACCCTGTCTGAGCGAAGAACCAGTGCCTTGTTCAACTTGTCTGCGCACGTTTGTCAGCCCTGCCTGTTACCAGCAACATTTGAAAACACAAGGTTCACAGAAGAAATGTGCTTGTCAACTCCTGAGATTGTGCCCTACGTGTGGACAAGGCATACTTACCAACAATTCCAAGGCACACGTATGTCGAGGAAAGAAAATATGTCACATTTGTCACCACATCGTGGACTTGGAACACGAATGTTACGTGCAAAAATACCAACCCCCACCAGAGGAAGAGGACGGTCACAAGAAGAAAGGCAATTTCATCTTTTTCGATTTCGAATGCATGCAAGAGACTGGCATTCACATCCCTAATTTCTGCGTGGCTCATCGAGCGTGCGAGAAGTGCATTCAAGAACCTATCTTCAGTCATTGCCCTCACTGCAGCAAGATTCCTGGATGACGTGAAAAAATCTTTCGGGGACCAAAGACGTTAGCCGATTTTGCCCAATGGGTCTTAGACCCCATCGACAAGACGTGGAGCCAAGAGGACATGGAACGTTACGGAGATTGTCATCGTCATGCCACGGTGATGGCTCACAATTTCTCCGGATACGATGGACAGTTTCTTTTGAGGTACTATGCGGAACAAGGCACCGAGCGTCCTAAAGTCACTTTGAACGGAGCCAAAATCATTTTCATGCAAGTGGGACAAATACAGTTTAAAGATTCGATGAGTTACTTGGCCATGCCTTTGAGTCGAATGCCTAAAACGTTTGGAATGACAGAAATGGCTAAAGGGTACTTTCCACACTTTTTCAATACGGAAGCCAATCAACATGCCGTTCTACCCCATTTACCTGAGGCTCACTATTACGACCCCGACAACATGCGTACCGAACAACGAGAAGCTTTCTACGCTTGGTACCAGGCTCATGCCTCTGACCCCTTCGACTTTCAGGAAGAAATGTTAAAGTATTGTCGTTCCGACGTGGACATTTTACGACGTTGCTGTGGAAAATTTCTAGAACTGTTCATGGAACACGGAGGGGTCTATCCTTTGAAAGAAGCTTGCACCATTGCCAAAGCGTTTTCCTTAGTGTACCGCCAACGATTCATGCCTGAAAAACACCGTGGCTGTCATCAGTCCTCAAACGACCCACTATGTCAAGCGTCAATACTCGGTCAAAGCCCTACGTTGGTTACATTACTTGTACGACAAGGAAGACAAATGGATTCAGCATGTCCGCAACGGAGGAGGCGAAAAGACCATCGGAACGTATTCGGTCGATGGCTGGGACTTAGAAAACCCCAAGATCGTGTACGAGTTTAACGGTTGCTTATTTCACGGATGTCCCGTCTGTTACCCTGACCGTGACACTAAAAATCAGTTTTTGCAACGAACCATGGAAGACTTGTGCCAGGACACTTGTCAGCGACGCCTAAAGTTAGAACAGCAAGGATACCAAGTGGTGGAAATGTGGGAACACGAGTACGATCACCGTTTGAAAACCGATCCCGAGTTTAAACGCCTCGTGGAAAGTTACCAGTTCATGGACCCGCTGAACCCGAGGGATAGTTTGTACGGAGGAAGGACCAATGCCACCTGTTTGCTGTACCAAGCCGACGAAGAGAAAGGAGAAGAAATCAAATACTTGGACGTGTGTTCGCTGTATCCCTACGTGTGCAAATATTGTTGCTTTCCTGTAGGGCACCCGCAATTGTTCACGGAACACATCGACCTGAAAAACATTCGACAATACGAAGGCTTGATCAAGTGTAAAGTTTTGCCTCCCACGAACCTATACCATCCCGTCTTACCTCACCATTGTCAAGGCAAACTGATGTTTCCTTTGTGCCGTACTTGTGCCGAAACGTGCAACCAGGACCAACCTTGCCATCACAGCCAGGAAGAACGTGCCTTGACGGGAACCTGGGTCAGCGTGGAATTGTACGGTCACGTCGGTATTGGTCTGTATATAAAAAGGAACCCTAGGCAAGATCGATAGTTCATTGTTCATTGAAGTAACTTACCATGTCGTTGACGAAGAAGAAACCAGATTGGTTAGGAGTCAAATGTTGGACATCACCGAGACCAGGGTTTTGAGGCTTGGACACAAGAGGTGGCCCAGTATGCACGAGAGTTATTCAAGGAAAAAAGTTACTTTTCAACCTGTGTTAGTGACGGTGCCAGAAGAACCCGTCACCCAGGACAGGACTGTCGTGGACAGGCCTGAAAGACCCTTTCGGGAGGACACTTGTGTGACCTTACCCCTACTATAGAACTGGTTAGAACTTTACCCAAAACATGTTGTACAGACACTTGTGTTTATTCCACGTTCATGGTTATCATGTGCCTTTTATTCTTGTACTTAAGCCTTTGGCTTTTATGCATTTTTGTCTTTCGTATTCATGTTTGAAACATTCACTAAACGTGTTCTGAAAAAGTATATAAACTCTTGTCTTGTTTGTTTTTCGTGTCACAAGTGACATTTCTCACACCATGGCTACCTCTGCTGTCTCTGCTCCCTCTTCCTCTACTGTCAAAGTCATCGACGAACACTTAGATCGTGCCAGTTGGGAGGCTTTGTATCTTCGCCATCCCTTTAACATGCTCATTGCTGGACCTAGCGGTTCAGGCAAAACCGAATTCGTCAAACGTTTGATCGAACATAAACATCGTTTGATCGATCGACCCCCTCAACGAATCGTGTGGTGTTACAAAGAGTGGCAATCGGCGTACAGCCTCTTGCGAGAAAGTCAAGGCGATTCCATCGTGTTTGTGGAAGGCATTCCTAAAGAAGACGACGGCATCGTCTCTGACTCCCGTCTAACCCATTTGGTCATTTTCGACGACATGTTAGGAGAAGACGAAGAAGAAATTAAAGTGTGGTTCACGCGCAAAGGGCATCACCGTAATGCCAGTGTCGTTTACATCACCCAAAATTTGTTTCAACAAAGTAAAGCCCATCACACCATCAGTCTCAATGCGCATTACGTGGTCTTGTTTAAAAGCCCTCGAGATAAATCGCAAGTGCAAGTCTTAACCAAACAGTTAGGAACGCCTTGGCTGACTCAGGCGTACGACGATGCCACTCAAACTCCACACGCCTATTTACTCGTCGATTTGAAACCTACGACTCCCGAGGATTTGCGATTTCGTACCCACTTGTTTCACCACTGGTGCCAAGACGGAGGGCCTGTCCTGTACACGTCTCCGTCCTCGACTTCATTTCACTCCACATAAAAAAAATCTATAAAAACCTCAGACCCTTTTTCGTCTGTCTCACTCTCAGTGCGAACATGACGTCCCTTCAGTCGCATCTTCCCGTCAAATTGATTCGTGCCTTGTATGGCATCAGTCGAGAAAAAGATCCACAAACACGAGCTCGTGTCTTAGAAGCTAGTCTCAAAGAAGTCTTACGATGGTTCACGGTGACGGCACGTCAATTACTCCAAGGAATCATTCAGATTCCTCATCAAACCAAACGCTTTTTCGATCGAAACAAAGTCGCTTTGGTCCAACTGGCCGATCCCCGCATCGACACTCAAACCAAAAAACAAATCATTTTGAAACCTGGAGGGAGCGGTACTCTAGGAGGGGTCATCATTCGCTCACTCTTAAGATGGGATCCTAATGCCCCCAAAGTTATACCCAAGACAAAAGTCCAACGAAGCCCCAAGAAGAAAAAGACCAGGTCCCCAAGGAGAACTTCTCCAGTGGCAGGACCCTCCTCTGACCAGACACCACCACCCCGGAAAAAGAAAAGAAGCCCCCAGAAAAAGAAAAGTCCACAGAAAACTAGTCGCAAGAGAGGCACTTCGGCCAGGACGCAACCTTACACTCGCAAACCACGACCTGCCACAGCGGTGACTGCGTCTCCGGCAGCTTCACGTTTGTCCACTTCTCCGTTAATGACACACAGAACTGAAGAGTACTTGGAGACGTTGATCACACCAAGAACTTCTCCGTTGATGACCCCCAAAAGAACTTCCCCAGTGGCAGGACCTTCCAATTTAGTGGCAGTGGCTGCTGCTCACAAAGTACCTTCTCCCAAAATCAAAGTTCAAGAAAGATCGGGCATGTTACAAAGTTTCCTGGATTTGTCCAAGCAAGAACTGGCTCGATTTAGTCCGTTACGTACCCCTGCACGACGTGTCATGCCTGTCCTCAAACTAATACGACGTAAAGACAATCAGTGGCGACGCGTTCCAGTATAAAAAAGGCCTGTGACCAAGTCGGGTATCAGTGTTTTTTGGTGCTCCTGAAGACTCAAAGATGTTACCCTCCAGAAAACCCCAAGGAAAGAAAAGGAAAGGACTGCCACCACGTTTAGCCAAACATGGGGACATGCTATCTGTCCTGTCCAAAGCTTCTCCACCCCTACGAAAAAAACTCATTCAAACGGCCTCCAAAGAGGTCATCGATACCGTGTGCGAATGTTCTTTGAACGTTTTGAAAGGCACGATCCCTTTGTCCAAACACCAGAAACAATGCTTAGGCAAACATCGTCACGTTCTTCGCCAAATGGTTCAAAAGAAAATTCCCATTCGTCAAAAAAAGAAGATGTTAGTGCAACGTGGAGGTATTTTACCTCTCTTGTTAGGCCCCATACTGAAAGGAGTCTTGGGAACCATGTTGGGAGGACTGGTGGGAGCAAGATAAAAAGGCCTCGGAAGTTCCAAGATCTCAGAATCGACCCCTGACAACCCCATGGAAGAACGAAAACTAGCTTTAGTGCCTTACAAACGATGGATGGAATACCATCGGTGGCAAGAACAACACACCCCGCATTTACCTCCCAATCCCCATTTGAGCGAGATGTCCCAGTTACAACACGAATTGCAGTCCTTGATGGATCGCCAAGATTTGTCCGAAACAGAAAATTCGCAAAAGTACGGTCAACTCTTGCAATGACTGCAACTCTTTCACCAGAAAGCTTTAGACGAAACAGCTCTACCCACTCTGAAAGATTTTAAGACCTTGATGAAAAGTCCAGCACCATCACCAGTACCAGTACCAGTACCAGTACCACCAGTACCCGTGACCAAGACAGAAAAAGGAGAAGAAGAGGAAGGGTTTCAAACTCCACCAGAAAAAGTACGCAAGTTAACAACACCACCTACCTCCAGAATTGGATGGATTAAAAAGATGATGGCCACCCCTTCTTTCTCACAAGAGAAAAAGAAAGTGAAGACAGAAGTGAAGACAGAAGTGAAACAAGAACCGAATCCCCCGCTCAGACATCCTTCTCCTCTTCGACACCTATTGCTGGCCGCACACGCAAAGCATTGCAATCCAAGAAAATACCCCAAGAGAAAAAGAGTTGCATCCTCCAAGAGTGGGTGCCTTATTAACACACCAACCAAAACAAAAAAATGGAAAAAGTCTTAGCCAGCCATTACTACGATCCCCCACATCCTGCAGGTTACGCAGGAGTTCAAAAATTGTATCGTGCTGCCAAAACTCGACTGAAAAGTCTCCGTTTACCTCAAGTGCAACGATGGTTACAAGAACAAGCTACCTACACTTTACACAAACCCATTCGACGCAAGTTTGCCAGAAGTCGCACCCGAGTGGAAGGCATCGATCATCAATGGTAAGCCGATTTAGCCGATGTCTCTCATTTGGCCAGCTACAATCGTGGCTACAAATATTTGTTTTGTGTCATCGACGTCTTTTCCAAATTTGCCTGGGTCGTGCCCTTGACTTCCAAATCGAGCAGCGAGTTAGTGCGAGCCCTGCAACGGGTGTTGAAACAAAGCGGTCGTCACCCTCTTCGATGGCAAACGGACAAAGGTACCGAATTTCTGAACCAAGCTTTCCAAAAAGAATGAAAGAAACGTGACATTCATTTTTTTACCACCGAGAATCCCGAAACCAAAGCCAGCATCGTGGAACGTTTTCAACGCACTTTGAAAGAACGCATGTGGAAATATTTTACGCATCACCACACTCTGAAGTACATCGACATCTTACCGCACCTGGTGCAAGCGTACAACCAATCTTTCCATCGAAGCATCGGACGTGCCCCGCAAGACGTGACTTCCGACAACGAAGTGCTGGTGTTTGAGCGTCTGTTTGGTACGTCCCCGACGAGGGCTGTCCCCGAGAAAAGTGGAATGTTGGTCGTAGGAGATTGGGTGCGCATTGGCAAAACCAAACGCACTTTCGACAAAGGTTACTTACCTAACTGGACGACCGAATTGTTTCGCGTCACTGGACGAGTGCATGGCCGTCATCCTGCCGTCTATAAATTGGAAGACATGAACGGAGAAGTGCTCAAAGGAACGTTTTATTTGCCCGAGTTACAACGTGTCACCAAAAAAGAAGACGACGTGTACGACATCGAAAGCATTCTCGAACGCAGAACCCGTAAAGTGGGCAAACGACGTGTCAAAGAAGTCAAAGTACGTTGGAAAGGATATCCACCCAGTTTTGATTCTTGGATCGACGCTTCGCAAGTCATCGACTATAAAAAGAAGTGACCATCATGCCCTTTCACAGAGCAGACGCAGCTACGTCGACCACTCCTCCTTCACCTAGTTCTTCTGTGCAAGATTTACAAAAAGAACCCTTGTGGGTGTGGTGTGGAGAACGTGTGCCTAAAACGCAAATCGTCTTTTTCTGCCAAATCTTCGTGGTGTATTGTGTCATCGGGGCAGCCATCGCCAATTTGAGTTTGCAACAAGGAGACAAACAATTGTGGACCATTTTATTGAGCAGTTGCATCGGTTACCTGCTTCCTAATCCCTCCCTGAAATTCACCGCGAACGGGAACCCCGGGAACCTTGTGTCCAGTGCCAGTGCCAGTCACCACTTCAACCACAACCAGAACCCCATTTTAGACGGAGACACGCCTCTGACGTCCAGTAACCCCTCGGACAGCCACAGAACTCTGGAATTATGAGTCACCAAAACTAATTTTACTTAATTTTACCCAGTGACAGTTCCATGGAGGTGTTTCCCAAGAACACGTTGTGCTGTTACACGGCCAAATTACCTCAGGCCATCCAGTTAGATCACGAAGCCCATTGGGAAGTGGCTTTAGTAGAAATGATTCACCCGACCCAAGTCCTCAGTGTCCTTCCCAATCAAAATTTTTTTGATGTGGAAGTTCATGACGAGCAAATGCAACAGTGGATGGATAGCAATGTCAAATATGACAAGAAAACCCGTACACAAAATCAAAAGTACACCACCTATCACTTGTTCATTCCCCCAGGCTATTATTTTAGTGGTCAACATTTGGTCAGCACCATAACCTCCAGGTTTAATGTCGTGTTTCTGAAAGCTTTGGAGCATGTCAACAAAAGTGTCACCATGGAGTACCACAAAGCAACTCGTCGCTTCTTGATGAAATTTGAACGAAGTAAAATCGTGTCCATTTTATTTTGTCCTGAATTGTTTGACATGTCGGGCGGAGACATGGACATGAGAAAGGCCATGCTCAAGAAAAACGAATTACCCATCGTTTACGACAACGAGTCTTTTAGCAAGTTATTTCGTGCCCCGGTAGAACTGAACCAAGGCCTGAATTTGATGTTCGTGTATTCCGATGTGGTGGAGTACAACGTGGTGGGACACACCTCCGTACCGTTACTGCATGTCATTCCTTTCAAAGTAGATTCTGCCACGGGCGCTGACGAGGAAGGTGGAAACACTTACCACGTCCACCGCAAATTTGTCCATCCTCACTATTTGCCTGTCAGCAAGTCGTATTTGGACACGGTCAACATTGCTATAAAAGGAGATCTGGGACAAAATATTCCATTCACCAAAGGAAAAGTCACGGTGAAACTCCATTTTCGAAAACGGTTCTCTCACGACTCGTAAGTAAGTCATGTATCCAGTGTACCGAGGGGTTGCTCGACAGCGAGGACACGGCTTAGGAGACATGTTAAAATCGGCCTTTCGTTCGGTGGCCCCAGTGTTGAAACCGATGGTGACACGCGGATTGCACGCCTTGAAAGATGCGGCACTGACGCAAGGCAAAGAATTTCTCCAAAATGTCATCATCGACAAACAAAACCCTAAAGAAGCCTTCATCGGCGTAGGCAAAAATGTCTTGCTGCAAACGGGCAAAGACATTTTAGGCCAACGAGAAACACCTATAAATGCCCTGCACGCTACCGAGTCAGGCATTCAGCAAGGACAAGGCAGAAAGAGACGACGAAGAAAACACCCTTTCACCAGACTTCAAGCGAGAAAGGCCAAGAAAAGAAGAACCGTTCGAGACTTAGACGTTTTCGATTATTGAGAAAAGAGACAAAAAAATGATGCACCGAGAATCTTGCGCTTGTTCCAAGACGGAACTGGATCTGTTTGCCATGCCCCCCTCGATGATGACGATGCAATAATCCCAGTGGGTGGAATTTCACCCCGTCTCCTCACTGACCGATTCCGCTCCCATCGAGTTTGAAATCAAAGGACAGCCCGAAGATTACATCGATCTGAATAGCAGTTACTTGTACCTGAAAGTCAAAATTCTAGATAAGACTGGAGGTGCTATAGACGATGAAGCAGTAGCTCCCGTCAATAATTTCATGCATTCCTTGTTCAGTGGAGTGGACTTGTACTTGAATAACAAACTGGTCAGTAGCAGCATGGATACTTACCCTTATCGTGCCTACCTGGAAAATCTCTTGACGTACGGAATAGATGCCAAGAACACTCATCTCAATGCCTGTATGGTATGGGAAGCTGACGAACCTACCAAGTTTGAAATATTGGAAACTGATGAAAAGAAAGACAACAATGATGGATTTGTAGAACGAAGAAAGAGAATCACGGGAGCCGACACAAGTTTAGAACTGATGGATCGTTTGCATTTGGACATGTGGTTGCAAGAAAAGTATTTGCTGAACGGGGTGGATGTCCGCCTGAGACTGAATCGTAGCAGTGCCGCTTTCCATTTGATGGCTGATAGTGACGGTTACAAAACCAAAATCCTAGAAGCCAGACTCTACGTACGCCGTGTGGAAGTGTTACCTAAAGTGGGAAACGACATCAGTCAGACGTTGAGCAGAACGACCGCCAAGTATCCCATACGACGCGTGGAAGTGAAAACCTTCACCATTCCCAAGGGACAGCGATCCATGATCGAAGATCATCTGTTCCAAGGACAGTTACCCAAACGTTTGATCGTTGGTATCGTCGAGAATACAGCCTTCAACGGAGCTGCCGAAAAAAATCCTTTCTACTTTCAACACTTTGGCGTGTCCAAAATCGAAGTCAGTCGCGATGGCAAGACCTTGTGTACCCGACCTTTCGAACCTGACTTTACCAAGAAGAATTACTTGAGATCGTACTTGTCCCTGTACGAAGCCACCGGACAGTTAGGAACCAATACCAGTCACGGTATTACGTACGAGGATTATGCAGGAGGCTACGCTTTGTGGGCTTTCGATTTCACTCCAGACCAAGGCAGCGACGAGGGACATTTCCACTCTATAAAATCCGGCCAGATTCGTGTGGAAATTCAGTTTAAAGACCGAGACCCTGATGAAACGGTGAACGTCGTCCTGTATGCAGAATTCGATAATACCATAGAAATCAACAGTTTGAGAGAAGTCATCCTAGATTACTAGAAACCATGGAAGACTGTTATCCCTCTTTACCTAGTGGAGAAACTTTTAGTGTTGGATTATTGTTAAAAAATGTTAGAGTTGTTGTTGTTTAGTGTTAAGTGATTTTTGAATAAAAAATGTTGTGTTTTGAAAAAATTGTTTGATGTTATATTGTTGGATTATTGTTAAAAATGTTAGAGTTGTTGTTTAGTGTTAAGTGATTTTTGAATAAAAAATGTTGTGTTTTGAAAAAAATGCCTTTGTCTTTTGTTTAGCTATAAGAGTGTTGGATTGATGCTCTTTCATTTCTTACTATCCCTCTCATGACACTCATTGAACGTTGCGACTCGAAAACCGTGGGGATGTTTTCCTTCACGTCCGCGCTTTGACTTTAAGAACCGGAGTTGTTTCCAGTCTAACCATCCATTGTCGACTCATCCTCCTACGAAGATGTGCTCCAAACTAGCTAAGCTCAACGAAGCCTACGTGAATTTGCATAGGGTCAGACACAGTCTGATACCGAAGCCAGAAGAAATAGAGAATGTGAGAATGTTAAAAATCACTGAAGACCTGATAGAAGAGCTCTTCAGAGAAGAAATGAACAGGGAAAAAGAAGAATGGACAGAGAAGTACAGACTTCAGAGACAGCAGCAACAGCAGCAACAACAACAACAGCAGCAGCAACCTGAAGCTGACAGAGGCTTTGTCGATTGTCGTATCGACACCAAAGAGTTCTTCTTCTCTTTTCGAAGAAGCAGACCTATCGCCAGAAAGTCTATCCTCAGAGGACATCGCATTCTTAGAAACTAAAAAAGAATGCCATAGCAAACAAAAAAAACAGCCCTTTTCAGGGCTACCCAATACTCTAGAAAAGAAATAACAATCCATTTGCCAATGTGTGTAGGTAGAGTAGTGTGAATATAAACACTAACTCTTTTTAAAAAAAATGTGAGGGTATGTGTTTGTGTGTTTGTGTTTGTAAGTGGTTAAGTAAGTTGGTATGGATAGTAGATTAAAATGATGTCTTTTTTTTTTTTTGGTGTTTGAGGTGTAAATTTGGGGTTAGATTGGATTGCTTTGCGTATGTGGATAGTCTATTGAAGTGATTTATAAAAAAAATTTTAAAATAGTGATGGGTAGCATAAAAAAGTGAGTGAGTGTTTCTTTTAGGTCGGCGCGTTGTTGTTTTTTGGTTATGATCTAGGTAAGATCAATTTTATGTTTTAGGGGGATGTTTTCCATCACGTCCGCGCTTTCACTATAAATTGAAACTCGCTGGGCAGTCTAGCTACCCTTGTTGATAGATCAACACAAGAATGAATAGCAGAATAAGCAAACTTCTTGAACTCCAGATACATCTGGAATATGTCAGGCGCCTGTTAAATGAACTGGCCGCGGAGGCTATAGTAGAAGAGGAAAGAATGAAGAACGAAGAGGAGGAGAGAAGACAGAGGGAAGAGGAGGAAAAGAAACTAGAAGAGAGGATGTCGTACAATATTCCCGAAACAGAGGATTGGGGTGTTGAAGCGAATCATCCTCCCTCTGCGCTCCCCAGAAGAAAGGTGAAAGGAGACTGGGGAAGAAGATGCGTGTGTGGCGCCAGGCCAGGAAGGTGCAACCATTAGATAGGTGCATCTGGAGTTCAAAAAAAAAACAGCCCTTTTAAGGGCTACCCAATACTCTAGAAAAGAAATAACTATCGATTTGCCAATGTGTGTGTGTGTGTGTGTGTGTGTGTGTAGGTAGAGTAGTGTGATTATAAACACTAACTCTTTTTTCATAGTGCGAGGGTATGTGTTTGTGTGTTTGTGTTTGTAACTGCTCACGTACGATTGTGTGGATAGTAGATTATGGATTTTGTTTATTGTTTCTTAGCGTATGTGGAGAGTATAGTTTGGGTTTTGTAACCGCTCACGTACGATTGTGTGGATAGTAGATTATGGATTTTGTTTATTGTTTCTTAGCGTATGTGGAGAGTATAGTTTGGGTTTTGTAAGCGCTCACGTAGGTTTGTGTGGATAGTAGATTATGGATTTTGTTAATTGTTTCTTAGCGTATGTGGAGAGTATAGTTTGGGTTTTGTAAGCGCTCACGTACGATTGTGTGGATAGTAGATTATGGATTTTGTTAATTGTTTCTTGGCGTATGTGGAGAGTATAGTGAGGGTTTTATTATATGAAATGAAAAAGTAGGGGGATGTTTTCCTTCACGTCCGCGCTTTTCGTATAAGAACCCACAGTATTCGTCGTTCAAACCATTCTGCAAAGAATAAAAAAGAAGATGGCTTCTAACCAAATGGACAAAATGGAAAAATTGCAAAACGTCCTCGACAATATAGGAATGATAGAGCAAATATTGGTTAACATAAATGAGGATCACTATTCTTATAGTCCCCATCGAGTGAAGATGGAGATAAACAATTTACGAAAAATGAAGATAATCATCAGTGATCTGTTGAAAGAAATAAAGGAGGAGAAGGAGGATGAAGAGGAAAGGATAAGGATGAGAGCATGGAATGAAAAAAATGAAAAAGAAGAAGAAAATGAAAAGAGGAAGAAAGAAGAGGAGGAAGAGAAGAAGAAAGAAGAGCAGCAGAAAAAAAGAAAGAAAAGAAGAGAAAGAGTGTTGGAGATAAAATAAGAACTTGGTGGAGAAAAAGAAGAAACTAGAAGCAGAAGAAGAAGAAAACCCAAAGGCCCTTTTCAGGGCCAGCCATATTTCTCGAAAAGAGATAGCCTTTCCATTGCCAACCCCTTTTTTAAAAAAAATTTAAAAAAAAAAAAATCCCATATTCAATTCCCCTTTCTCCCTAAACAACCCCCAAACTCTATTCCCATGTTAAATTCCCCTTGTACGTATATCGGCCCACAATTTTTTCCCATGTTAATTCCCCTTGTACGTACATTAACCCACGATTTTTCGCCATGTCAAATTTCCCTTGTACGTATATTCACCCAGGGGTCTCCGTAATGCTAATTTCCATTGTACGTATAGTGCCCCACCTTACTACTATTGTTTCATCAATCGGAATAGGATTCACTATCACAATATTAAAGTAAGAACCTGATTCACCTAAATTACGCTGATCTGACGACGTCTATATGTCCTTTCTAAAGAAGGAGTTCTGTCTTCAACAGGAATCCAGAGAAAGTGTTCCGAACATTATACATGTGTTAGTAGTAGTAGTAGGAGTAGCAGTAGTAGTGTTAGTGGTAGTAGTAGTACTAGTATTAATGGTATTTGTATGAGTTAATGTTACACGAGGAATGGTTTTCTCTTTCCAATCACATACAATTCAACAAACTCCATGCCATCATGTAATGAAAGCATTTTGTGGTTTATTTTCTACAGAGAAAATTATAATGCATATTTGTCGCTTTCAGTTACCGATCCGTGAATAGAAAAGTTTTAACACATGATATGATCAGTGTCCTAACGATATTTTTCGAACATTGACTGGGGAGACCTGTATAATATTTAACTCCAAAATATTTGTTTGAAATTGTTTTCATTGACTGAATGGATGTATCGATATGTATTCATCAGCCCACAAGGACGGTTCATGGGTCAACTGTTATTTCTTGTTATACTTATGTATTGTCCTTGAGAGCCAGATTTATTATTCGACTGATTATTGGTGACCTTCGCTAGCACAGTTTCGCAAATTGCATCAATGTTGCATAGCCTCAATCAGAGTTGACAATCCTCCAATGTGACCATTGATTCAATACACATGAGCGCCAATCTCACAATCGCCTTTCTATAGAAAGACTTCTTACTTGACTTATGTTCAGACCACATGATAGATGATTCTCTTTCAACTTTTCTTGGAATATGCTCGTTTGCATGGCAGTCCTTCAACACAGTTAACGTCTCCATCCGGAAAGCGCTAAAATGAAACGCAGCTAGTTCAGTCACAGTTCCTGCCTTTGAACATTTAGTAAATTAAAAAATATTTTTATGTAGCTTAAATTCCTCACCTACGAGTTGAAAATGAAAACTCACAGTGAATCGTGTTTGATAAGTCTTAATGTTTATAAAGTAGAAACGTACGCTCCCAATGGCATTATAACCTTCGCGATAATGATAATTTTGTACAATCATAAACACTAAATTTAAATAATATCACCCACCCCTCAACAGTGGGAGGCTATTTTCTTGTAACAACTAGTATTGCCATCCATTTAGAATTTATAGAGGTATCAGAATACCGATAAGATGAACTTACCTATAAGTTAATGTAGTTGACCATCATGGATGTTTAGAACACGTTTTATGACTAGTTATAGTGTTTTCTACCATGTTCTACATCTGCGCCTCGGGGTAAATCATTTGCTCTTTTGACATATGCTGGTGCGCATGCTTTCTGAAGAATGCTTTTAGTTTCTCCTGAAGATATAATCTCTCATGGAAAATGTATATAGCCTTGGTAGCGCAGCAGGTAGCGCGTCAGTCTCATAATCAATCGTAGAGAGCAATCTGAAGGTCGTGAGTTCGATCCTCACCCGGGGCAGATATTTTGTCTCCTTAGCTCGAATTCTTACCTTTTATCCTTTGTGGTTATTCTATTTAATTCCACCAATTATACTCACATTAGAGTGAAAACGCCAAATGTATATATCAAATGTAACGACCAAGTTTGAAGGATGGTATGCCTCAAACTGATGGGAAACTATCATTACCTATTCAAACAGATCCCACTTGAAAGCACAATGGACACTCTACACCGTTCCAGTGGCCTAATGTTTAGGGCGTCCGTTGTGGATGCGGGAGGTCATGGGTTTGATCCCCAGCCTAGTCCTATCAGAGACTTACAAAATTGATACTGACAACTGCCTCTCTAGGTGCTCAGCATTAAGAAGTTAGTGATAGAACTGGTTGGCCTGGTCTCAGGATAATGGGACTGGGTGGGACATCATGCTACGTGTCTGCGACATGATGCCCCAGTGCTAGGCATCACTATAAACTGCCACACTGCAGACAACGTACCTATATGATTGAAAAATTGTTAAAGCTAAGTTGAAAATCAAAATCAAACAAAAACACTCTCTCTCTCTCTCTCTCTCTCTCTCTCTCTCTCTCTCCTGTAAAGACAGAAAAGGTACATGCACGTGATACCTGAGTACAGTATCAAACTTGACTATTTTAAAAACAACTTGCAACAAAGAAAGGCAAATATTGTTCTATCCGTCGAGCATAAGTTACAGGGAAGATGACACTTTTGCATTTGGTAATGGTCAATTGAAGTCTGTATTGATCTGTGGAAGTCTGTATTCATAAACATGAAACGGGGACCAAAGGATATAATACAATTACACGTTTGTTACATAAATATAATCTTCTTCCCATGCGTATATTAGGACAAAAATCTGTCGGTCTCGATCCCGCCAACTTTCTGCTCTTACATTAATAAATATATTCACTGTCTGGTGTCAGATATAACATTTGCAAATAATATTTCTTAAAACATATCTATTCGTTACTTCAGTTTGAATATGTGTGCTCGCTACCTAAATTCTCAAAGACAAAGACTTATGATCTGGAGTAATTTAATCATCATACCGTATCATGACATCGATCTCCTGAAAAACTGTAAGCATAGAACAGGGAGTATAGGTTTATAACCCACTTTGAAAACGATTGTACATTCATCAGTTTCTTAGTCTGCCAGCGACCATTATCGTGCTTTAATAGAAGACACACTTGCCGATAGATGATACATTTTCAAACCGCCTAGCAAAACTCTACGTTCATTGACATAGTTTGAACAACGCTTCGAACTTTTGTCTGTCATCTTTGAGGGCCATCAGGAACCCCATCTAAGCCAGTTCACTCACACACAGCAAATATGGTGGATTTGTGTGTCGTCGACGTGCTGCTACCCATCAAAAGGAAACCTTTCGGATACGCCTAAGTAGGGAACGTGTCGTCATTCAATGGAAATGGTTCATCTGCGAGTAGGACTATGTGGAATGTATTTGGCCCGGAGTGGATGAAAGCAAGTTATAACCCAAACCAACATTTTTCCAATTTATAATATCATCATTCTTATCAACTGCATTAATACATACATATTAGGGTCAAGTCAAGCAGCTCAATGCACCCGACCCTAAAAGATATATACAACAATGTAGCCATCATTTGAAAACAACCGGGGAAGAAATAATAACTACTATAATATACGTTAACTAATTCGATTCAAATACAATTTCAATAAATATAATTCGCAACAAAATACCGTTTGTATAGCAAAGGCTAAAAAACGAACGTGCCGCACTGTAATCAATATAGAAAGCGTCGTACCTCGGTGCATATCAGTCTTCCTACTGGTGACGTCACGATAAATCAGCCATTGGTGTTAGCACACTCAATTAGGTTTGACCTACTTCCAATTGGAGGGCGCCCATCAGGGCCCGAGGTCATAAACATAATAACGCGTAACAATATCTAGATTTCCAAACGAGTATATTTTGGAAAACATTTCCTCATGGGCAAGATCCATTGTTTCATCAATCGGAATAGGATTCACTATCACAATATTAAAGTAAGAACCTGATTCACCTAAATTACGCTGATTTGACGACGTCTATATGTCCTTTCTAAAGAAGGAGTTCTGTCTTCAACAGGAATCCAGAGAAAGTGTTCCGAGCATTATACATGTGTTAGTAGTAGTAGTAGGAGTAGCAGTAGTAGTGTTAGTGGTAGTAATAGTACTAGTCTTAATGGTATTTGTATGAGTTAATGTTACACGAGGAATGGTTTTCTCTTTCCAATCACATACAATTCAACAAACTCCATGCCATCATGTAATGAAAGCATTTTGTGGTTTATTTTCTACAGAGAAAATTATAATGCATATTTGTCGCTTTCAGTTACCGATCCGTGAATAGAAAAGTTTTAACACATGATATGATCAGTGTTCTAACGATATTTTTCGAACATTGAATGGGGAGACCTGTATAATATTTAACTCCAAAATATTTGTTTGAAATTGTTTTCATTGACTGAATGGATGTATCGATATGTATTCATCAGCCCATAAGGACGGTTCATGGGTCAACTGTTATTTCTTGTTATACTCATGTATTGTCCTTGAGAGCCAGATTTATTATTCGACTGATTATTGGTGACCTTCGCTAGCACAGTTTCGCAAATTGCATCAATGTTGCATAGCCTCAATCAGAGTTGACAATCCTCTAATGTGACCATTGACTCAATACACATGAGGGCCAATCTCACAATCGCCTTTCTATAGAAAGACTTCTTACTTGTCCTATGTTCAGACCACATGATAGATGATTCTCTTTCAACTTTTCTTGGAATATGCTCGTTTGCATGGCAGTCCTTCAACACAGTTAACGTCTCCATCCGGAAAGCGCTAAAATGAAACGCAGCTAGTTCAGTCACAGTTCCTGCCTTTGAACATTTAGTAAATTAAAAAATATTTTTATGTAGCTTAAATTCCTCACCTAAGAGTTGAAAATGAAAACTCACAGTGAATCGTGTTTGATAAGTCTTAATGTTTATAAAGTAGAAACGTACGCTCCCAATGACATTATAACCTTCGCGATAATGATAATTTTGTACAATCATAAACACTAAATTTAAATAATATCACCCACCCCTCAACAGTGGGAGGCTATTTTCTTGTAACAACTAGTATTGCCATCCATTTAGAATTTATAGAGGTATCAGAATACCGATAAGATGAACTTACCTATAAGTTAATGTAGTTGACCATCATGGATGTTTAGAACACGTTTTATGACTAGTTATAGTGTTTTCTACCATGTTCTACATCTGCGCCTCGGGGTAAATCATTTGCTCTTTTGACATATGCTGGTGCGCATGCTTTCTGAAGAATGCTTTTAGTTTCTCCTGAAGATATAATCTCTCATGGAAAATGTATATAGCCTCGGTAGCGCAGCAGGTAGCGCGTCAGTCTCATAATCAATCGTGGAGAGCAATCTGAAGGTCGTGAGTTCGATCCTCACCCGGGGCAGATATTTTGTCTCCTTAGCTCGAATTATTACCTTTTATCCTTTGTGGTTATTCTATTTAATTCCACCAATTATACTCACATTAGAGTGAAAACGCCAAATGTATATATCAAATGTAACGACCAAGTTTGAAGGATGGTGTGCCTCAAACTGATGGGAAACTATCATTACCTATTCAAACAGATCCCACTTGAAAGCACAATGGACACTCTACACCGTTCCAGTGGCCTAATGTTTAGGGCGTCCGTTGTGGATGCGGGAGGTCATGGGTTTGATCCCCAGCCTAGTCCTATCAGAGACTTACAAAATTGATACTGACAACTGCCTCTCTAGGTGCTCAGCATTAAGAAGTTAGTGATAGAACTGGTTGGCCTGGTCTCAGGATAATGGGACTGGGTGGGACATCATGCTACGTGTCTGCGACATGATGTCCCAGTGCTAGGCATCACTATAAACTGCCACACTGCAGACAACGTACCTATAGGACTCACGGTACTAATTCAACTCCAATGGTAAACATATGGAAACACTGTCATATTCAAAATTCAATAACTTAAAATTTATGGGTGCTGATAATGACACCTATAATTTTTCGTGCACATCTAACCTTGGTGCAAGCTTATGTGTGGAGAACACCATATGACCCGCGGCAATTTGTTTACATACATGTGCATGAAACACGTGTTATTGATTCTGCACCAAATGAATCAGGTGCTACTTTAAGTATTGAGTACTCCTGAGTCAAGCCTGTAAAAATGCTAAAATTGCATCAGTAGAAATTTGTCAATATTTTTTTTACATTACATATAGGACAAGCTCTCAAAAGATATTTTTCCTAAAATTTTAATTTTCATTATTAACCAATTATGGACCACCAAACCTGTAAATACTCTATCATTTCTTCACCCATTTCTAGACTGGTTCACAGTTCTTCCGTATAATTAGTACCGTGTGTCCTATAACCAGATTTAATTTTTTTTGAAAAAGTTGTATTTTACTCCTTGATATTAGAGCATAATTGTAAGAAAGAATTGGCCATGCTTGTGCATGGATAATAGTGCAATAGCATTTTATGTGATACCAATATCTATAGTTAAATTGCATCCGCATCACATGTTGCTGTGTTGTATTGTACTTATTAATGGCTTATTCTTGTTATTAAAATAATTGTTTTCTGCCTTTGTATCTTCATGTTATCTTTCTATGGCATGCATGCTACACAAAAGAAACACAAGCATGCTGACATCATCAAGTATGACATCACAGGGTATCAAATTACATGACGCATTGTTTTTTCATCTCTCACTGGCTATAAGACAAGTTTTAAATGTTTTAAATTTCAAAATTGCATTTCTTTTCTTGCTGACTCTCACAGAAATAAGATACAGTGCATCCCTATTCACATCAATCAAACAAAACAAATAAGTGTGCCACATGACAGGTCAAAATGATAAGAGGCCATTGCCCTTTTGTGACTAAAACATATACACACACCCATGAAGCATCAAGAGATGCTGACATTCCAAACTTATTTAAACTATCATCACATGTGATTCATAACCCCCAAATGTTAATAAAAAGTTATAAAAGCCAAGGAAGAGTTCCATAAGCTTTATTATACTGAATAATTAAATAACATAGTGCTACTTTTTAGTATAAAACTATGGGGAAGGGTGAATAAGCAAAGAATAGACAGAGTAATTTCTTCAAGCCTGGTAATGGTCCCCACAACGGGGGTGGGGGGAATGTGTATCAACCCAAATAACACATCAGCATGAGGTATGTTACATAAGGACAGCAAGAGACAAATTTGAAAAAGCTATCCAAAGTTCCTATAATGCTGACATTGATGTTGGAGACAGAAAGTGTATGCACAAACTGTTATGACTCAAGCTATTAAGTATGCTGGAGGTGGAGAAATGTGTGAAAAACTTTGCTATGCCAAGACAAGTTCATGTCTCTATGCAATATGCAGACACTGATAAAAATTGTCACTGAATACACTACTTGTTAAATTTAAGTAATAGAATTGAATTGCATATTGAAGTTGTCTAATACATAAACATATACCTACATTTACCCAAAGCTCATAAAAAGTTAAGAAAAAGTCTCAAAATCATTACTGTGGCTACTTTCCACTATAAGCAGTGTTAAATTACTTACTTTTTAATATAAAGCTGAAAAAATGCATACATTATTGAACAAAAGAGAAACAAAGCAAACATTGCAATCACTCAATTACAGTCAAAGGGGAGGTAATACACCTTGAATTGGCAAACCAAATAGCAAGCTCTAATTTACAGCTAAATGATTCCTTACTATTACTTGATGGTAAGAACAGAGCAATGTAGGTTTAATAAATAGCTTTTGTTTCAAATATGAAACCATATTTCTGACATGAAGCTTGTTTTCATTTATTCACAACAACATATATGGTGAAGAAAACCCATATCACTTAGTGCACGCAGTAATCAAATGCTGAGATTTGGAATAATGTGTTCTGAGACCACAAGTTGCAACACCCTGAGTATAAAGGTTTTCTATCATGGGACTTGGTACATGAAGAAAAAAGAGATCTGGTTTGGTGGGAGAGAGCAGTATGTTCACCATGCAGTTATACATCAAGAATGTTTCAACTGTATGAAGGGAGGTTGGGGAAGAAAAACTGCCTGTGTAAAGAATGCAATACAGATAGGACTTTTGCAGACTTATATTGGGAATGAAGGGTTGAAAACTATTATTTTAAGTGAAAATGTCCCTCCCTGCTCCCTCAACAAAAGGAATGCAGAAAAGTTCCAATACTGTTTGCCCAAAAATGTAATGTACCAATATGAGAAACATGCTGAACATAGAATAGGTGTCAAGGAGTTTAATTCTAGGATAAGAAATAAGACCGGTATAATTGATATTCAATGTGACTCGACATATAATAATTCAATTTACAGGTTGAGGCAATGCAGCATGTGCAGTTTTGTGCACAGTCCTTATTTTTACAATGTTCTCTGCTTTGATCTGCTGAGTGTGTCTCTAAAGTTAAATGATCAGTACTGATACATAAGTGATTGTGACATAAGTGGCTTACATACAAAATCTACCCCACCCCACCCCATTTTGGGGAATTATTGCATGTGTTAAATTGTATTTAACCATACAGGCCAATCTATGGGTACCATCATATGAAATTCTGCCATCAGGCCATACTGTGCTCCTTTCCCTATGGCCTGAGCTATATACTTCCACTCTCCAGTGTATAAAACCATCCCCATCTGTCTTTTGTATAGAATTTTTCTCCAAAATCACATGCAAACCATGATAAAAAGACTCCATTATCACTGTCATATGTAAAAACCACCAAATTGATACCCTGGCTGCACGTGGTAACCATGGAAACAACAAACTCCTATTATGGTATAGGTCGCATATAGGACTCACGGTACTAATTCAACTCCAATGGTAAACATATGGAAACACTGTCATATTCAAAATTCAATAACTTAAAATTTATGGGTGCTGATAATGACACCTATAATTTTTCGTGCACATCTAACCTTGGTGCAAGCTTATGTGTGGAGAACACCATATGACCCGCGGCAATTTGTTTACAGACATGTGCATGAAACACGTGTTATTGATTCTGCACCAAATGAATCAGGTGCTACTTTAAGTATTGAGTACTCCTGAGTCAAGCCTGTAAAAATGCTAAAATTGCATCAGTAGAAATTTGTCAATATTTTTTTAACATTACATATAGGACAAGCTCTCAAAAGATATTTTTCCTAAAATTTTAATTTTCATTATTAACCAATTATGGACCACCAAACCTGTAAATACTCTATCATTTCTTCACCCATTTCTAGACTGGTTCACAGTTCTTCCGTATAATTAGTACCGTGTGTCCTATATGATTGAAAAATTGTTAAAGCTACGTTAAAAATCCAAATCAAACAAAAACACTCTCTCTCTCTCTCTCTCTCTACTGTAAAGACAGAAAAGGTACATGCACGTGATACTTGAGTACAGTATCAAACTTGACTATTTTAAAAACAACTTGCAACAAAGAAAGGCAAATATTGTTCTATCCGTCGAGCATAAGTTACAGGGAAGATGACACTTTTGCATTTGGTAATGGTCAATTGAAGTCTGTATTGATCTGTGGAAGTCTGTATTCATAAACATGAAACGGGGACCAAAGGATATAATACAATTACACGTTTGTTACATAAATATAATCTTCTTCCCATGCGTATATTAGGACAAAATTCTGTCGGTCTCGATCCCGCCAACTTTCTGCTCTTACATTAATAAATATATTCACTGTCTGGTGTCAGATATAACATTTGCAAATAATATTTGTTAAAACATATCTATTCGTTACTTCAGTTTGAATATGTGTGCTCGCTACCTAAATTCTCAAAGACAAAGACTTATGATCTGGAGTAATTTAATCATCATACCGTATCATGACATCGATCTCCTGAAAAACTGTAAGCATAGAACAGGGAGTATAGGTCTATAACCCACTTTGAAAACGATTGTACATTCATCAGTTTCTTAGTCTGCCAGCGACCATTATCGTGCTTTAATAGGACAAACGGTATTTTGTTGCGAATTATATTATATATAGGACAAAAATCTGTCGGTCTCGATCCCGCCAACTTTCTGCTCTTACATTAATAAATATATTCACTGTCTGGTGTCAGATATAACATTTGCAAATAATATTTGTTAAAACATATCTATTCGTTACTTCAGTTTGAATATGTGTGCTCGCTACCTAAATTCTCAAAGACAAAGACTTATGATCTGGAGTAATTTAATCATCATACCGTATCATGACATCGATCTCCTGAAAAACTGTAAGCATAGAACAGGGAATATAGGTTTATAACCCACTTTGAAAACGATTGTACATTCATCAGTTTCTTAGTCTGCCAGCGACCATTATCGTGCTTTAATAGAAGACACATTTGCCGATAGATGATACATTTTCAAACCGCCTAGCAAAACTCTACGTTCATTGACATAGTTTGAACAACGCTTCGAACTTTTGTCTGTCATCTTTGAGGGCCATCAGGAACCCCATCTAAGCCAGTTCACTCACACACAGCAAATATGGTGGATTTGTGTGTCGTCGACGTGCTGCTACCCATCAAAAGGAAACCTTTCGGATACGCCAAAGTAGGGAACGTGTCGTCATTCAATGGAAATGGTTCATCTGCGAGTAGGACTATGTGGAATGTATTTGGCCCGGAGTGGATGAAAGCAAGTTATAACCCAAACCAACATTTTTCCAATTTATAATATCATCATTCTTATCAACTGCATTAATACATACATATTAGGGTCAAGTCAAGCAGCTCAATGCACCCGACCCTAAAAGATATATACAACAATGTAGCCATCATTTGAAAACAACCGGGGAAGAAATAATAACTACTATAATATACGTTAACTAATTCGATTCAAATACAATTTCAATAAATATAATTCGCAACAAAATACCGTTTGCATAGCAAAGGCTACAAAACGAACGTGCCGCACTGTAATCAATATAGAAAGCGTCGTACCTCGGTGCATATCAGTCTTCCTACTGGTGACGTCACGATAAATCAGCCATTGGTGTTAACACACTGAATTAGGTTTGACCTACTTCCAATTGGAGGGCGCCCAGCAGGGCCCGAGGTCATAAACATAATAACGCGTAACAATATCTAGATTTCCAAACGAGCATATTTTGAAAAACATTTCCTCATGGGCAAGATCCATTGTTTCATCAATCGGAATAGGATTCACTATCACAATATTAAAGTAAGAACCTGATTCACCTAAATTACGCTGATTTGACGACGTCTATATGTCCTTTCTAAAGAAGGAGTTCTGTCTTCAACAGGAATCCAGAGAAAGTGTTCCGAACATTATACATGTGTTAGTAGTAGTAGTAGGAGTAGCAGTAGTAGTGTTAGTGGTAGTAGTAGTACTAGTATTAATGGTATTTGTATGAGTTAATGTTACACGAGGAATGGTCTTCTCTTTCCAATCACATACAATTCAACAAACTCCATGCCATCATGTAATGAAGACATTTTGTGGTTTATTTTCTACAGAGAAAATTATAATGCATATTTGTCGCTTTCAGTTACCGATCCGTGAATAGAAAAGTTTTAACACATGATATGATCAGTGTTCTAACGATATTTTTCGAACATTGACTGGGGAGACCTGTATAATATTTAACTCCAAAATATTTGTTTGAAATTGTTTTCATTGACTGAATGGATGTATGGATATGTATTCATCAGCCCATAAGGACGGTTCATGGGTCAACTGTTATTTCTTGTTATACTCATGTATTGTCCTTGAGAGCCAGATTTATTATTCGACTGATTATTGGTGACCTTCGCTAGCACAGTTTCGCAAATTGCATCAATGTTGCATAGCCTCAATCAGAGTTGACAATCCTCCAATGTGACCATTGACTCAATACACATGAGGGCCAATCTCACAATCGCCTTTCTATAGAAAGACTTCTTACTTGTCCTATGTTCAGACCACATGATAGATGATTCTCTTTCAACTTTTCTTGGAATATGCTCGTTTGCATGGCAGTCCTTCAACACAGTTAACGTCTCCATCCGGAAAGCGCTAAAATGAAACGCAGCTAGTTCAGTCACAGTTCCTGCCTTTGAACATTTAGTAAATTAAAAAATATTTTTATGTAGCTTAAATTCCTCACCTACGAGTTGAAAATGAAAACTCACAGTGAATCGTGTTTGATAAGTCTTAATGTTTATAAAGTAGAAACGTACGCTCCCAATGACATTATAACCTTCGCGATAATGATAATTTTGTACAATCATAAACACTAAATTTAAATAATATCACCCACCCCTCAACAGTGGGAGGCTATTTTCTTGTAACAACTAGTATTGCCATCCATTTAGAATTTATAGAGGTATCAGAATACCGATAAGATGAACTTACCTATAAGTTAATGTAGTTGACCATCATGGATGTTTAGAACACGTTTTATGACTAGTTATAGTGTTTTCTACCATGTTCTACATCTGCGCCTCGGGGTAAATCATTTGCTCTTTTGACATATGCTGGTGCGCATGCTTTCTGAAGAATGCTTTTAGTTTCTCCTGAAGATATAATCTCTCATGGAAAATGTATATAGCCTCGGTAGCGCAGCAGGTAGCGCGTCAGTCTCATAATCAATCGTGGAGAGCAATCTGAAGGTCGTGAGTTCGATCCTCACCCGGGGCAGATATTTTGTCTCCTTAGCTCGAATTATTACCTTTTATCCTTTGTGGTTATTCTATTTAATTCCACCAATTATACTCACATTAGAGTGAAAACGCCAAATGTATATATCAAATGTAACGACCAAGTTTGAAGGATGGTGTGCCTCAAACTGATGGGAAACTATCATTACCTATTCAAACAGATCCCACTTGAAAGCACAATGGACACTCTACACCGTTCCAGTGGCCTAATGTTTAGGGCGTCCGTTGTGGATGCGGGAGGTCATGGGTTTGATCCCCAGCCTAGTCCTATCAGAGACTTACAAAATTGATACTGACAACTGCCTCTCTAGGTGCTCAGCATTAAGAAGTTAGTGATAGAACTGGTTGGCCTGGTCTCAGGATAATGGGACTGGGTGGGACATCATGCTACGTGTCTGCGACATGATGTCCCAGTGCTAGGCATCACTATAAACTGCCACACTGCAGACAACGTACCTATAGGACTCACGGTACTAATTCAACTCCAATGGTAAACATATGGAAACACTGTCATATTCAAAATTCAATAACTTAAAATTTATGGGTGCTGATAATGACACCTATAATTTTTCGTGCACATCTAACCTTGGTGCAAGCTTATGTGTGGAGAACACCATATGACCCGCGGCAATTTGTTTACATACATGTGCATGAAACACGTGTTATTGATTCTGCACCAAATGAATCAGGTGCTACTTTAAGTATTGAGTACTCCTGAGTCAAGCCTGTAAAAATGCTAAAATTGCATCAGTAGAAATTTGTCAATATTTTTTTAACATTACATATAGGACAAGCTCTCAAAAGATATTTTTCCTAAAATTTTAATTTTCATTATTAACCAATTATGGACCACCAAACCTGTAAATACTCTATCATTTCTTCACCCATTTCTAGACTGGTTCACAGTTCTTCCGTATAATTAGTACCGTGTGTCCTATAACCAGATTTAATTTTTTTTGAAAAAGTTGTATTTTACTCCTTGATATTAGAGCATAATTGTAAGAAAGAATTGGCCATGCTTGTGCATGGATAATAGTGCAATAGCATTTTATGTGATACCAATATCTATAGTTAAATTGCATCCGCATCACATGTTGCTGTGTTGTATTGTACTTATTAATGGCTTATTCTTGTTATTAAAATAATTGTTTTCTGCCTTTGTATCTTCATGTTATCTTTCTATGGCATGCATGCTACACAAAAGAAACACAAGCATGCTGACATCATCAAGTATGACATCACAGGGTATCAAATTACATGACGCATTGTTTTTTCATCTCTCACTGGCTATAAGACAAGTTTTAAATGTTTTAAATTTCAAAATTGCATTTCTTTTCTTGCTGACTCTCACAGAAATAAGATACAGTGCATCCCTATTCACATCAATCAAACAAAACAAATAAGTGTGCCACATGACAGGTCAAAATGATAAGAGGCCATTGCCCTTTTGTGACTAAAAGATATACACACACCCATGAAGCATCAAGAGATGCTGACATTCCAAACTTATTTAAACTATCATCACATGTGATTCATAACCCCCAAATGTTAATAAAAAGTTATAAAAGCCAAGGAAGAGTTCCATAAGCTTTATTATACTGAATAATTAAATAACATAGTGCTACTTTTTAGTATAAAACTATGGGGAAGGGTGAATAAGCAAAGAATAGACAGAGTAATTTCTTCAAGCCTGGTAATGGTCCCCACAACGGGGGTGGGGGGAATGTGTATCAACCCAAATAACACATCAGCATGAGGTATGTTACATAAGGACAGCAAGAGACAAATTTGAAAAAGCTATCCAAAGTTCCTATAATGCTGACATTGATGTTGGAGACAGAAAGTGTATGCACAAACTGTTATGACTCAAGCTATTAAGTATGCTGGAGGTGGAGAAATGTGTGAAAAACTTTGCTATGCCAAGACAAGTTCATGTCTCTATGCAATATGCAGACACTGATAAAAATTGTCACTGAATACACTACTTGTTAAATTTAAGTAATAGAATTGAATTGCATATTGAAGTTGTCTAATACATAAACATATACCTACATTTACCCAAAGCTCATAAAAAGTTAAGAAAAAGTCTCAAAATCATTACTGTGGCTACTTTCCACTATAAGCAGTGTTAAATTACTTACTTTTTAATATAAAGCTGAAAAAATGCATACATTATTGAACAAAAGAGAAACAAAGCAAACATTGCAATCACTCAATTACAGTCAAAGGGGAGGTAATACACCTTGAATTGGCAAACCAAATAGCAAGCTCTAATTTACAGCTAAATGATTCCTTACTATTACTTGATGGTAAGAACAGAGCAATGTAGGTTTAATAAATAGCTTTTGTTTCAAATATGAAACCATATTTCTGACATGAAGCTTGTTTTCATTTATTCACAACAACATATATGGTGAAGAAAACCCATATCACTTAGTGCACGCAGTAATCAAATGCTGAGATTTGGAATAATGTGTTCTGAGACCACAAGTTGCAACACCCTGAGTATAAAGGTTTTCTATCATGGGACTTGGTACATGAAGAAAAAAGAGATCTGGTTTGGTGGGAGAGAGCAGTATGTTCACCATGCAGTTATACATCAAGAATGTTTCAACTGTATGAAGGGAGGTTGGGGAAGAAAAACTGCCTGTGTAAAGAATGCAATACAGATAGGACTTTTGCAGACTTATATTGGGAATGAAGGGTTGAAAACTATTATTTTAAGTGAAAATGTCCCTCCCTGCTCCCTCAACAAAAGGAATGCAGAAAAGTTCCAATACTGTTTGCCCAAAAATGTAATGTACCAATATGAGAAACATGCTGAACATAGAATAGGTGTCAAGGAGTTTAATTCTAGGATAAGAAATAAGACCGGTATAATTGATATTCAATGTGACTCGACATATAATAATTCAATTTACAGGTTGAGGCAATGCAGCATGTGCAGTTTTGTGCACAGTCCTTATTTTTACAATGTTCTCTGCTTTGATCTGCTGAGTGTGTCTCTAAAGTTAAATGATCAGTACTGATACATAAGTGATTGTGACATAAGTGGCTTACATACAAAATCTACCCCACCCCACCCCATTTTGGGGAATTATTGCATGTGTTAAATTGTATTTAACCATACAGGCCAATCTATGGGTACCATCATATGAAATTCTGCCATCAGGCCATACTGTGCTCCTTTCCCTATGGCCTGAGCTATATACTTCCACTCTCCAGTGTATAAAACCATCCCCATCTGTCTTTTGTATAGAATTTTTCTCCAAAATCACATGCAAACCATGATAAAAAGACTCCATTATCACTGTCATATGTAAAAACCACCAAATTGATACCCTGGCTGCACGTGGTAACCATGGAAACAACAAACTCCTATTATGGTATAGGTCGCATATAGGACTCACGGTACTAATTCAACTCCAATGGTAAACATATGGAAACACTGTCATATTCAAAATTCAATAACTTAAAATTTATGGGTGCTGATAATGACACCTATAATTTTTCGTGCACATCTAACCTTGGTGCAAGCTTATGTGTGGAGAACACCATATGACCCGCGGCAATTTGTTTACAGACATGTGCATGAAACACGTGTTATTGATTCTGCACCAAATGAATCAGGTGCTACTTTAAGTATTGAGTACTCCTGAGTCAAGCCTGTAAAAATGCTAAAATTGCATCAGTAGAAATTTGTCAATATTTTTTTAACATTACATATAGGACAAGCTCTCAAAAGATATTTTTCCTAAAATTTTAATTTTCATTATTAACCAATTATGGACCACCAAACCTGTAAATACTCTATCATTTCTTCACCCATTTCTAGACTGGTTCACAGTTCTTCCGTATAATTAGTACCGTGTGTCCTATATGATTGAAAAATTGTTAAAGCTACGTTAAAAATCCAAATCAAACAAAAACACTCTCTCTCTCTCTCTCTCTACTGTAAAGACAGAAAAGGTACATGCACGTGATACTTGAGTACAGTATCAAACTTGACTATTTTAAAAACAACTTGCAACAAAGAAAGGCAAATATTGTTCTATCCGTCGAGCATAAGTTACAGGGAAGATGACACTTTTGCATTTGGTAATAGTCAATTGAAGTCTGTATTGATCTGTGGAAGTCTGTATTCATAAACATGAAACGGGGACCAAAGGATATAATACAATTACACGTTTGTTACATAAATATAATCTTCTTCCCATGCGTATATTAGGACAAAATTCTGTCGGTCTCGATCCCGCCAACTTTCTGCTCTTACATTAATAAATATATTCACTGTCTGGTGTCAGATATAACATTTGCAAATAATATTTGTTAAAACATATCTATTCGTTACTTCAGTTTGAATATGTGTGCTCGCTACCTAAATTCTCAAAGACAAAGACTTATGATCTGGAGTAATTTAATCATCATACCGTATCATGACATCGATCTCCTGAAAAACTGTAAGCATAGAACAGGGAATATAGGTTTATAACCCACTTTGAAAACGATTGTACATTCATCAGTTTCTTAGTCTGCCAGCGACCATTATCGTGCTTTAATAGAAGACACATTTGCCGATAGATGATACATTTTCAAACCGCCTAGCAAAACTCTACGTTCATTGACATAGTTTGAACAACGCTTCGAACTTTTGTCTGTCATCTTTGAGGGCCATCAGGAACCCCATCTAAGCCAGTTCACTCACACACAGCAAATATGGTGGATTTGTGTGTCGTCGACGTGCTGCTACCCATCAAAAGGAAACCTTTCGGATACGCCAAAGTAGGGAACGTGTCGTCATTCAATGGAAATGGTTCATCTGCGAGTAGGACTATGTGGAATGTATTTGGCCCGGAGTGGATGAAAGCAAGTTATAACCCAAACCAACATTTTTCCAATTTATAATATCATCATTCTTATCAACTGCATTAATACATACATATTAGGGTCAAGTCAAGCAGCTCAATGCACCCGACCCTAAAAGATATATACAACAATGTAGCCATCATTTGAAAACAACCGGGAAAGAAATAATAACTACTATAATATACGTTAACTAATTCGATTCAAATACAATTTCAATAAATATAATTCGCAACAAAATACCGTTTGCATAGCAAAGGCTACAAAACGAACGTGCCGCACTGTAATCAATATAGAAAGCGTCGTACCTCGGTGCATATCAGTCTTCCTACTGGTGACGTCACGATAAATCAGCCATTGGTGTTAACACACTCAATTAGGTTTGACCTACTTCCAATTGGAGGGCGCCCAGCAGGGCCCGAGGTCATAAACATAATAACGCGTAACAATATCTAGATTTCCAAACGAGTATATTTTGAAAAACATTTCCTCATGGGCAAGATCCATTGTTTCATCAATCGGAATAGGATTCACTATCACAATATTAAAGTAAGAACCTGATTCACCTAAATTACGCTGATTTGACGACGTCTATATGTCCTTTCTAAAGAAGGAGTTCTGTCTTCAACAGGAATCCAGAGAAAGTGTTCCGAACATTATACATGTGTTAGTAGTAGTAGTAGGAGTAGCAGTAGTAGTGTTAGTGGTAGTAGTAGTACTAGTATTAATGGTATTTGTATGAGTTAATGTTACACGAGGAATGGTCTTCTCTTTCCAATCACATACAATTCAACAAACTCCATGCCATCATGTAATGAAGACATCTTGTGGTTTATTTTCTACAGAGAAAATTATAATGCATATTTGTCGCTTTCAGTTACCAATCCGTGAATAGAAAAGTTTTAACACATGATATGATCAGTGTTCTAACGATATTTTTCGAACATTGACTGGGGAGACCTGTATAATATTTAACTCCAAAATATTTGTTTGAAATTGTTTTCATTGACTGAATGGATGTATCGATATGTATTCATCAGCCCACAAGGACGGTTCATGGGTCAACTGTTATTTCTTGTTATACTCATGTATTGTCCTTGAGAGCCAGATTTATTATTCGACTGATTATTGGTGACCTTCGCTAGCACAGTTTCGCAAATTGCATCAATGTTGCATAGCCTCAATCAGAGTTGACAATCCTCCAATGTGACCATTGATTCAATACACATGAGGGCCAATCTCACAATCGCCTTTCTATAGAAAGACTTCTTACTTGTCCTATGTTCAGACCACATGATAGATGATTCTCTTTCAACTTTTCTTGGAATATGCTCGTTTGCATGGCAGTCCTTCAACACAGTTAACGTCTCCATCCGGAAAGCGCTAAAATGAAACGCAGCTAGTTCAGTCACAGTTCCTGCCTTTGAACATTTAGTAAATTAAAAAATATTTTTATGTAGCTTAAATTCCTCACCTACGAGTTGAAAATGAAAACTCACAGTGAATCGTGTTTGATAAGTCTTAATGTTTATAAAGTAGAAACGTACGCTCCCAATGACATTATAACCTTCGCGATAATGATAATTTTGTACAATCATAAACACTAAATTTAAATAATATCACCCACCCCTCAACAGTGGGAGGCTATTTTCTTGTAACAACTAGTATTGCCATCCATTTAGAATTTATAGAGGTATCAGAATACCGATAAGATGAACTTACCTATAAGTTAATGTAGTTGACCATCATGGATGTTTAGAACACGTTTTATGACTAGTTATAGTGTTTTCTACCATGTTCTACATCTGCGCCTCGGGGTAAATCATTTGCTCTTTTGACATATGCTGGTGCGCATGCTTTCTGAAGAATGCTTTTAGTTTCTCCTGAAGATATAATCTCTCATGGAAAATGTATATAGCCTCGGTAGCGCAGCAGGTAGCGCGTCAGTCTCATAATCAATCGTGGAGAGCAATCTGAAGGTCGTGAGTTCGATCCTCACCCGGGGCAGATATTTTGTCTCCTTAGCTCGAATTATTACCTTTTATCCTTTGTGGTTATTCTATTTAATTCCACCAATTATACTCACATTAGAGTGAAAACGCCAAATGTATATATCAAATGTAACGACCAAGTTTGAAGGATGGTGTGCCTCAAACTGATGGGAAACTATCATTACCTATTCAAACAGATCCCACTTGAAAGCACAATGGACACTCTACACCGTTCCAGTGGCCTAATGTTTAGGGCGTCCGTTGTGGATGCGGGAGGTCATGGGTTTGATCCCCAGCCTAGTCCTATCAGAGACTTACAAAATTGATACTGACAACTGCCTCTCTAGGTGCTCAGCATTAAGAAGTTAGTGATAGAACTGGTTGGCCTGGTCTCAGGATAATGGGACTGGGTGGGACATCATGCTACGTGTCTGCGACATGATGTCCCAGTGCTAGGCATCACTATAAACTGCCACACTGCAGACAACGTACCTATAGGACTCACGGTACTAATTCAACTCCAATGGTAAACATATGGAAACACTGTCATATTCAAAATTCAATAACTTAAAATTTATGGGTGCTGATAATGACACCTATAATTTTTCGTGCACATCTAACCTTGGTGCAAGCTTATGTGTGGAGAACACCATATGACCCGCGGCAATTTGTTTACATACATGTGCATGAAACACGTGTTATTGATTCTGCACCAAATGAATCAGGTGCTACTTTAAGTATTGAGTACTCCTGAGTCAAGCCTGTAAAAATGCTAAAATTGCATCAGTAGAAATTTGTCAATATTTTTTTAACATTACATATAGGACAAGCTCTCAAAAGATATTTTTCCTAAAATTTTAATTTTCATTATTAACCAATTATGGACCACCAAACCTGTAAATACTCTATCATTTCTTCACCCATTTCTAGACTGGTTCACAGTTCTTCCGTATAATTAGTACCGTGTGTCCTATAACCAGATTTAATTTTTTTTGAAAAAGTTGTATTTTACTCCTTGATATTAGAGCATAATTGTAAGAAAGAATTGGCCATGCTTGTGCATGGATAATAGTGCAATAGCATTTTATGTGATACCAATATCTATAGTTAAATTGCATCCGCATCACATGTTGCTGTGTTGTATTGTACTTATTAATGGCTTATTCTTGTTATTAAAATAATTGTTTTCTGCCTTTGTATCTTCATGTTATCTTTCTATGGCATGCATGCTACACAAAAGAAACACAAGCATGCTGACATCATCAAGTATGACATCACAGGGTATCAAATTACATGACGCATTGTTTTTTCATCTCTCACTGGCTATAAGACAAGTTTTAAATGTTTTAAATTTCAAAATTGCATTTCTTTTCTTGCTGACTCTCACAGAAATAAGATACAGTGCATCCCTATTCACATCAATCAAACAAAACAAATAAGTGTGCCACATGACAGGTCAAAATGATAAGAGGCCATTGCCCTTTTGTGACTAAAACATATACACACACCCATGAAGCATCAAGAGATGCTGACATTCCAAACTTATTTAAACTATCATCACATGTGATTCATAACCCCCAAATGTTAATAAAAAGTTATAAAAGCCAAGGAAGAGTTCCATAAGCTTTATTATACTGAATAATTAAATAACATAGTGCTACTTTTTAGTATAAAACTATGGGGAAGGGTGAATAAGCAAAGAATAGACAGAGTAATTTCTTCAAGCCTGGTAATGGTCCCCACAACGGGGGTGGGGGGAATGTGTATCAACCCAAATAACACATCAGCATGAGGTATGTTACATAAGGACAGCAAGAGACAAATTTGAAAAAGCTATCCAAAGTTCCTATAATGCTGACATTGATGTTGGAGACAGAAAGTGTATGCACAAACTGTTATGACTCAAGCTATTAAGTATGCTGGAGGTGGAGAAATGTGTGAAAAACTTTGCTATGCCAAGACAAGTTCATGTCTCTATGCAATATGCAGACACTGATAAAAATTGTCACTGAATACACTACTTGTTAAATTTAAGTAATAGAATTGAATTGCATATTGAAGTTGTCTAATACATAAACATATACCTACATTTACCCAAAGCTCATAAAAAGTTAAGAAAAAGTCTCAAAATCATTACTGTGGCTACTTTCCACTATAAGCAGTGTTAAATTACTTACTTTTTAATATAAAGCTGAAAAAATGCATACATTATTGAACAAAAGAGAAACAAAGCAAACATTGCAATCACTCAATTACAGTCAAAGGGGAGGTAATACACCTTGAATTGGCAAACCAAATAGCAAGCTCTAATTTACAGCTAAATGATTCCTTACTATTACTTGATGGTAAGAACAGAGCAATGTAGGTTTAATAAATAGCTTTTGTTTCAAATATGAAACCATATTTCTGACATGAAGCTTGTTTTCATTTATTCACAACAACATATATGGTGAAGAAAACCCATATCACTTAGTGCACGCAGTAATCAAATGCTGAGATTTGGAATAATGTGTTCTGAGACCACAAGTTGCAACACCCTGAGTATAAAGGTTTTCTATCATGGGACTTGGTACATGAAGAAAAAAGAGATCTGGTTTGGTGGGAGAGAGCAGTATGTTCACCATGCAGTTATACATCAAGAATGTTTCAACTGTATGAAGGGAGGTTGGGGAAGAAAAACTGCCTGTGTAAAGAATGCAATACAGATAGGACTTTTGCAGACTTATATTGGGAATGAAGGGTTGAAAACTATTATTTTAAGTGAAAATGTCCCTCCCTGCTCCCTCAACAAAAGGAATGCAGAAAAGTTCCAATACTGTTTGCCCAAAAATGTAATGTACCAATATGAGAAACATGCTGAACATAGAATAGGTGTCAAGGAGTTTAATTCTAGGATAAGAAATAAGACCGGTATAATTGATATTCAATGTGACTCGACATATAATAATTCAATTTACAGGTTGAGGCAATGCAGCATGTGCAGTTTTGTGCACAGTCCTTATTTTTACAATGTTCTCTGCTTTGATCTGCTGAGTGTGTCTCTAAAGTTAAATGATCAGTACTGATACATAAGTGATTGTGACATAAGTGGCTTACATACAAAATCTACCCCACTCCACCCCATTTTGGGGAATTATTGCATGTGTTAAATTGTATTTAACCATACAGGCCAATCTATGGGTACCATCATATGAAATTCTGCCATCAGGCCATACTGTGCTCCTTTCCCTATGGCCTGAGCTATATACTTCCACTCTCCAGTGTATAAAACCATCCCCATCTGTCTTTTGTATAGAATTTTTCTCCAAAATCACATGCAAACCATGATAAAAAGACTCCATTATCACTGTCATATGTAAAAACCACCAAATTGATACCCTGGCTGCACGTGGTAACCATGGAAACAACAAACTCCTATTATGGTATAGGTCGCATATAGGACTCACGGTACTAATTCAACTCCAATGGTAAACATATGGAAACACTGTCATATTCAAAATTCAATAACTTAAAATTTATGGGTGCTGATAATGACACCTATAATTTTTCGTGCACATCTAACCTTGGTGCAAGCTTATGTGTGGAGAACACCATATGACCCGCGGCAATTTGTTTACAGACATGTGCATGAAACACGTGTTATTGATTCTGCACCAAATGAATCAGGTGCTACTTTAAGTATTGAGTACTCCTGAGTCAAGCCTGTAAAAATGCTAAAATTGCATCAGTAGAAATTTGTCAATATTTTTTTAACATTACATATAGGACAAGCTCTCAAAAGATATTTTTCCTAAAATTTTAATTTTCATTATTAACCAATTATGGACCACCAAACCTGTAAATACTCTATCATTTCTTCACCCATTTCTAGACTGGTTCACAGTTCTTCCGTATAATTAGTACCGTGTGTCCTATATGATTGAAAAATTGTTAAAGCTACGTTAAAAATCCAAATCAAACAAAAACACTCTCTCTCTCTCTCTCTCTCTACTGTAAAGACAGAAAAGGTACATGCACGTGATACTTGAGTACAGTATCAAACTTGACTATTTTAAAAACAACTTGCAACAAAGAAAGGCAAATATTGTTCTATCCGTCGAGCATAAGTTACAGGGAAGATGACACTTTTGCATTTGGTAATAGTCAATTGAAGTCTGTATTGATCTGTGGAAGTCTGTATTCATAAACATGAAACGGGGACCAAAGGATATAATACAATTACACGTTTGTTACATAAATATAATCTTCTTCCCATGCGTATATTAGGACAAAATTCTGTCGGTCTCGATCCCGCCAACTTTCTGCTCTTACATTAATAAATATATTCACTGTCTGGTGTCAGATATAACATTTGCAAATAATATTTGTTAAAACATATCTATTCGTTACTTCAGTTTGAATATGTGTGCTCGCTACCTAAATTCTCAAAGACAAAGACTTATGATCTGGAGTAATTTAATCATCATACCGTATCATGACATCGATCTCCTGAAAAACTGTAAGCATAGAACAGGGAGTATAGGTCTATAACCCACTTTGAAAACGATTGTACATTCATCAGTTTCTTAGTCTGCCAGCGACCATTATCGTGCTTTAATAGGACAAACGGTATTTTGTTGCGAATTATATTATATATAGGACAAAAATCTGTCGGTCTCGATCCCGCCAACTTTCTGCTCTTACATTAATAAATATATTCACTGTCTGGTGTCAGATATAACATTTGCAAATAATATTTGTTAAAACATATCTATTCGTTACTTCAGTTTGAATATGTGTGCTCGCTACCTAAATTCTCAAAGACAAAGACTTATGATCTGGAGTAATTTAATCATCATACCGTATCATGACATCGATCTCCTGAAAAACTGTAAGCATAGAACAGGGAATATAGGTTTATAACCCACTTTGAAAACGATTGTACATTCATCAGTTTCTTAGTCTGCCAGCGACCATTATCGTGCTTTAATAGAAGACACATTTGCCGATAGATGATACATTTTCAAACCGCCTAGCAAAACTCTACGTTCATTGACATAGTTTGAACAACGCTTCGAACTTTTGTCTGTCATCTTTGAGGGCCATCAGGAACCCCATCTAAGCCAGTTCACTCACACACAGCAAATATGGTGGATTTGTGTGTCGTCGACGTGCTGCTACCCATCAAAAGGAAACCTTTCGGATACGCCAAAGTAGGGAACGTGTCGTCATTCAATGGAAATGGTTCATCTGCGAGTAGGACTATGTGGAATGTATTTGGCCCGGAGTGGATGAAAGCAAGTTATAACCCAAACCAACATTTTTCCAATTTATAATATCATCATTCTTATCAACTGCATTAATACATACATATTAGGGTCAAGTCAAGCAGCTCAATGCACCCGACCCTAAAAGATATATACAACAATGTAGCCATCATTTGAAAACAACCGGGAAAGAAATAATAACTACTATAATATACGTTAACTAATTCGATTCAAATACAATTTCAATAAATATAATTCGCAACAAAATACCGTTTGCATAGCAAAGGCTACAAAACGAACGTGCCGCACTGTAATCAATATAGAAAGCGTCGTACCTCGGTGCATATCAGTCTTCCTACTGGTGACGTCACGATAAATCAGCCATTGGTGTTAACACACTCAATTAGGTTTGACCTACTTCCAATTGGAGGGCGCCCAGCAGGGCCCGAGGTCATAAACATAATAACGCGTAACAATATCTAGATTTCCAAACGAGTATATTTTGAAAAACATTTCCTCATGGGCAAGATCCATTGTTTCATCAATCGGAATAGGATTCACTATCACAATATTAAAGTAAGAACCTGATTCACCTAAATTACGCTGATTTGACGACGTCTATATGTCCTTTCTAAAGAAGGAGTTCTGTCTTCAACAGGAATCCAGAGAAAGTGTTCCGAACATTATACATGTGTTAGTAGTAGTAGTAGGAGTAGCAGTAGTAGTGTTAGTGGTAGTAGTAGTACTAGTATTAATGGTATTTGTATGAGTTAATGTTACACGAGGAATGGCCTTCTCTTTCCAATCACATACAATTCAACAAACTCCATGCCATCATGTAATGAAGACATCTTGTGGTTTATTTTCTACAGAGAAAATTATAATGCATATTTGTCGCTTTCAGTTACCGATCCGTGAATAGAAAAGTTTTAACACATGATATGATCAGTGTTCTAACGATATTTTTCGAACATTGACTGGGGAGACCTGTATAATATTTAACTCCAAAATATTTGTTTGAAATTGTTTTCATTGACTGAATGGATGTATCGATATGTATTCATCAGCCCACAAGGACGGTTCATGGGTCAACTGTTATTTCTTGTTATACTCATGTATTGTCCTTGAGAGCCAGATTTATTATTCGACTGATTATTGGTGACCTTCGCTAGCACAGTTTCGCAAATTGCATCAATGTTGCATAGCCTCAATCAGAGTTGACAATCCTCCAATGTGACCATTGATTCAATACACATGAGGGCCAATCTCACAATCGCCTTTCTATAGAAAGACTTCTTACTTGTCCTATGTTCAGACCACATGATAGATGATTCTCTTTCAACTTTTCTTGGAATATGCTCGTTTGCATGGCAGTCCTTCAACACAGTTAACGTCTCCATCCGGAAAGCGCTAAAATGAAACGCAGCTAGTTCAGTCACAGTTCCTGCCTTTGAACATTTAGTAAATTAAAAAATATTTTTATGTAGCTTAAATTCCTCACCTACGAGTTGAAAATGAAAACTCACAGTGAATCGTGTTTGATAAGTCTTAATGTTTATAAAGTAGAAACGTACGCTCCCAATGACATTATAACCTTCGCGATAATGATAATTTTGTACAATCATAAACACTAAATTTAAATAATATCACCCACCCCTCAACAGTGGGAGGCTATTTTCTTGTAACAACTAGTATTGCCATCCATTTAGAATTTATAGAGGTATCAGAATACCGATAAGATGAACTTACCTATAAGTTAATGTAGTTGACCATCATGGATGTTTAGAACACGTTTTATGACTAGTTATAGTGTTTTCTACCATGTTCTACATCTGCGCCTCGGGGTAAATCATTTGCTCTTTTGACATATGCTGGTGCGCATGCTTTCTGAAGAATGCTTTTAGTTTCTCCTGAAGATATAATCTCTCATGGAAAATGTATATAGCCTCGGTAGCGCAGCAGGTAGCGCGTCAGTCTCATAATCAATCGTGGAGAGCAATCTGAAGGTCGTGAGTTCGATCCTCACCCGGGGCAGATATTTTGTCTCCTTAGCTCGAATTATTACCTTTTATCCTTTGTGGTTATTCTATTTAATTCCACCAATTATACTCACATTAGAGTGAAAACGCCAAATGTATATATCAAATGTAACGACCAAGTTTGAAGGATGGTGTGCCTCAAACTGATGGGAAACTATCATTACCTATTCAAACAGATCCCACTTGAAAGCACAATGGACACTCTACACCGTTCCAGTGGCCTAATGTTTAGGGCATCCGTTGTGGATGCGGGAGGTCATGGGTTTGATCCCCAGCCTAGTCCTATCAGAGACTTACAAAATTGATACTGAAAACAGCAGCAGGGGGGGCGAATCGGACATTTTGTCCAATCGTTATTTTGCTTAATTATTACTTTCTGCACTCAACGATCTAGTGTCGTCAGCGCCTGGTAAAAAAAAAAAACGACGACGTCGTTGGGGATCGTCCAATCGTCATTTGGTTTAATTAACACCTTCTGCGCGTGGATCCCCAGCGTCGTCAGCGTCCGGTAAGCACATCGACGACCGCGTCGATGTCATCGCCCCCCCTGCTGCTAAGTGGCTATTTACAATGAAAATTATTTACAACTAACCGAATATTTGGTCAAGTCCGATACGATATCGTGTCCGAGGATCATGTAAATTTATCGTTACAAATCCGTGTGGGGTCGACTGAGCATGACTAAAAAAGTTTCGAAAACCATTAAAGTCCATGTCACCGCCGCACCATGTCTGCCAAATATTTCGTAGCGTGTGTGTATCAACGCCGTTGAATACAGCAAGAATATTACAGTTATCTCTGATTACTTTTGGAATCTGAGTATACCGTTGAGTGACATATATCACGTCAGTGTTTTTATGCCTGCCTCTGGAAAATATCCTAGCTGGGTTTTTTTGATTGTCTAACATAACATCATCGTACACGACTAGATTGTTAACGTCGCCATCAATATCATCAATACCCGGTGCATCATTGATATCCGTAATAAACTCAATAACATTTTTTTTAGCGATCGCTGATGCATTCTCGTTGAAATCTTTCAACACCTCGTAGCATCGTTGATCATCCACGCTAGGAGCAACCAAATACAACTTATCCCACTTCATCCATCTCATTATTAAATTGAGTAACAATTGCGTCTTGCCGGATCCAGATGGTCCGATGATAATCATCCGGATCGAGTTTGGTAACGCTGCAACATGCTTAACTGGTTCTCTTGTTTTAGTCGCCGAAAAATCAATTATATTCATATCTCTATACATAAATTATGGATCTATATTGTGTGAAGTGTAGAGTACGTACTGGCACAAATGATATGACAACCGCTACAACAAGAAATAACAGATCGGCCCTTACTGGTAAGTGTGCACAATGCGGTACAAAGAAATTTAGATTTATTTCTATTAAACCCGGGGATGTTTTAAAAAAAAGCGAGGAGGTGATATTGCAGCCAAATTGGCAAAACTCCCCGGAACACCGTGGGCAAAGTATCCAGGAGAAAAGCACCTCCCAGGATATAGCTACTGCGGCCCCGGAACACGATTAGATATTAGACTCGATGATCAAAATCAGCCCAAACCCGGTGAGTATCCAATAAACGCTATCGATAAGGCGTGTCATGCTCATGATGTTGCTTACAAAAGTAGCGATCTGCAACAGCGTCATATCGCGGATGTGAAATTAATTGACGCGTTAAATGCTATTCCTGATAAATCCGTCAAGGAAAAATTGGCTTCATGGTTGGTAAAATCGGCTATGAAAGGTAAATTAATGATTGGAAGCGGAGCTTCTCGCGCTGGTAATTGAAAACGCTAGCGTTTATAATAACAACATGGAATCCATCTATTATTCTCCGAGAGGATACTGGAAGGGGAAGGCCGCAATTGGTAAGCTTGCAAGCGCTGCAAAGGTAACAAAGGCCACTGCGGCTAATTGGTTATCCAAACAGGCTATATGGCAAATTTATCTACCACCGCCTAAACAAATCAACTTCTCGCGCTTTGATGTCAGCGTACCTAATGAAGTTCATCAGGCTGATATACTATTTTTGCCGCATGACAATGGTTACAAATACGCGCTAACCGTAGTTGATGTTGCGAGTCGATACAAACAAGCGGAGCCGTTAAAAACAAAGTCGGCAACTGAAGTAGCCGATGCGTTTGAGCGGATTTATCAAAGAGGTCCTCTGCGCTGGCCAAATCTATTACAAGTTGATCCCGGTAGTGAATTTCGCGGCGCTGTTTTATCAACGCTGAAACATCATAGCGTCGCGATACGACGAGGTCATACTGCGCTACATCGTGATCAGGCAATTGTTGAACGATTCAATCGGACTCTTGCTGAACGGTTATTTGGATATCAATACGCGAAGGAATTCATCCAAGAAAAACGATCTCGTGAATGGGTTAAAAGGTTGCCAGGCGTAATTGCAGCGTTAAATAACGAGATTACCCGAGCAATCAACATGAAGCCCAGCGACGCGATTAAATACGAGTATATACTCGGAAAATCAAAAATAGATAGTGTTTCCAAGCCGATTCTCGGCGATGTCACTGTTAGATATCTATATGAACCAGGAGAGCTTGAAGGCGGTAAAAAAAGGGCTACTGATCCTATTTGGAGTGTTACCACACATAACATATCAACGATAACACGATCAACTGGTAGACCACCGATCTACAGACTGGATTCAACTGCTCCTCAGCGCGGATTTACACGCGAGCAACTACAAGTGATACCTGACGATACTCAATTACCCCCGCGTGGTCTTAACTAGCGCCGTTGCGTCTATTACACTCAAGACAGGTCAACCTCACATTGTTTTTGACATGACCGAGACTGTTATCGATCCTATCCACGGTAAATTGGCGAGTGTCTTTATCCGAATAACGCCAACTCATTATACAATTACAACTCGCGCAGTGATTATTCTGTTGTTGTCGTAACGCAATTATTAATTCGGCATCAATATCAAAACGCCGCTGTTTTTTTTATCCTGTTGGCGGTAACCCGAGAGTTTTCTATCAATGACGCTTGCATCGATGGTGACTTTGTCGCCGGCTTCGTCGGTGGCTTCGTCAATAACAATTCTTCGAAGCTGATTTATTCTCCGTACTCGGGACACTGCAAGATAGACTAGATTCGACCATTCGATGCGATTATCAACCATCCAAACAATTGTGTCCGTGATGGTTAGTCCCTGCGAGGAATGTATTGTCGTTGCGTATCCTAGCGTCCACGGGGATTTATCAGCACGTAGCGCGTCCTCGACGACGCTGATATCAACGAGCACGATATCATTCAGCACGAGAATTTGTTTTTTTGTCCCTGACGCTGTCGGGGCCGGGATTTCAACTTCAATGTTCTGCCGCCGTGTATCCGCGGGTCTATAACATAACGGCACTGGGCGCGTTGGAAACCTTTCCTTATGAAACGTAAACAACCTCCGCTGAAGTGTGTCTCTGACTATCTTTCTACTCGCTACAATCAAATCGTTTGGTTTCCATGTTTCCCAGAATTCATTTAACGGCGTTTCCGGAATCACCTCGCGGATTATTTCACACTGAATTCTATCCGGCTGTAATCTGATTAATTTTTTAACCTCGCGCAGTTGTTCATCAAGTGCTCGGTAATCAGTATCGGTTTCTTCATAATAGTCCACAAAACCCTTTAACCAATCATGTGGGCCCTCGCCGACAAATGGTGGTGGTTGACCATGGTCGCCACACATGATCACCGCTGTATTCGCGAGCAGCAACCAATCAAGAAACATTTGTAAAGTATCTAACGAAACAGTACATATTTCGTCCCAGATGATAACCTCAGGAATAAATTTTTCCCCCATTCGATCAGGAGTCCACTCACCGCCGCTGTATCGAAAAAAGCTGTGATAAGTAACGGCATCAACATTTCGTTGTTTTATCTCTCGCGCTAGTCTATGGGTCGGTGTAAGCACGATTATACTTGCCCGCGTTCGAAATAATTCAATTGCCCGAGTCGTCTTTCCTGACCCGCCACAGCCGCTTAAATAAACTGTTTTATGTCTACAAATTGGATCAGAACACGATGGTGCATTAGACCATTCTGACAATTTATCACCGCGTAAGTAGTTGTTCTCAACGGTGACATCTGCTGACGGGGAATAATCGCGTCGTATTTCATTTTTAATTCTCCATATACCCCAACTCTCGTCCGGACTAGTAAACTCGGCTACGTTTTCCTTATACGCTACGTCAACATAAAACGAATCAACGGCTACTCTAACCGCGGTATCGGGAAATCTATTTATCATCGAGAATAAATTGATAGCGGCATAACCCAGCATAGACGCCCTCAAATGTGGATACGCCGGGCTGTCTCCATCGCTGTAGGTAACAACTGTACCCAACCTCGTTCCATTGGACAAGAAAGCTGTTTTGCAGTTCACGTATCTATTTTTTGCCACTGCGTCCTTGATTACGAAATCATATTCTGCGTCATCTATAATCAGCCGTGAGCAATATCGTTTGTAGTCGTGGTTTTTTCCACCTTGTGTGAACTTACCAATTATTCTTCTACCGAGATCTTTTGCCTCGCGGTTTCGTTGGTTAAATATCCTCCTGGACCATTCGATGATATATTCCTCGTCGGCATCAATGTTTTTTCTGGACTCGTCAATTATGCTATCTAGACGCTCCGATTCTGGTAACCAGACTTCAGTCTGCGCCCGGTATGATATAATCGCGTCACTGACAATCAACGAAACTAGCATGCTACAATCAATCATATACCGTAGCAGCGCTATTGGCAACCACTTCTTTTCAGCCATGTGTCTACCGATCCAAATATAGCAACAGCGATGGAGTCCTGCCGCGAATTCAAATGATACTATGCGAGCGAATCCGGTTAAATCAAAATCAGGCAGTGGTCCATTAATAGCAACACGAGTCATTTCATGACTGGGGTGTCCAAATCGTCTAAAGTACTCAGCGGCGGATCCATACCCGAGAAAACTCGCTGGATAACAGGCAACCATATCAACCGAGATTATAGCGTCGCGGCTGTATTCAGTGTTCCATAGTCCACCGTGATAGTATTCCAAACAACTGGATTGTACATCCGGCAGAAATTCCTTGCGCGTTGGTCTCCACGCATTTTTCCTTGCTGCAACATGAGCTACAACCGATGGAATCGTAAAACAATTTGTTAGCAGTTGTTCATCATGCTCTTCAAATTCCATGGCGGTTTTTTTCATCCTGTTGTGAAATGCTTCAGTGCGATATAATTCGCCGTTTGGTCTTACAAACTGATCAAAGGTATCCGCATCGTTTTCAGCGCTGCGAAGTAACCACACTGATACACGGTCGTTTTTACACAAGTAGGCAATAGCATCAAATAGTTTCCTCTCCGCGAGAAAACCATCCCTGGAGAATTGTTCTCCCAGGAATTCTTCGGGTATATACTTTACTGTTCTATCCCGTGGAAATATTGTGATCGCGGGCGTCCATGCGTGTTCGTTATGATCAATAATTTTGATTGGGGCTCCCTTCGATTTATACTTCGATTCGTATAATACTTCACCGGTTATCGTTGTAACGGTTATTGGAAATCTCAGCGATGTTTCTAATCTCGCTATGTCGTTGATGGTTGCTCCACGCTCTTTTACGGTTAGTTCCCACTGGTTGATTTTGCTACGTCGTAAATCAGTCAATTTGTTTCCTCGACATGCATTTGTAAAATGCTCTATTATTCGTTCTGCTACACAATTTATCCCCGTTGACTGTTTCATCGGTTTCAGTTTTCCGATATCAGGTTTCTTATTTAACGGGTATATTCCATAAACAACTGCTGTTTCAGGATACGCTCGTTCATAGTATGGTCTGTCAATTCCGGTTAACAACCCCGGCTTGGAGTCGCGGCTGACAGTGACTGTTTTCTTGTCGCTGAGAACTGGTTCAAATTTATCACGTATGATCCAATCGCCTGATTCCACCCGGACAATGAATTTTACTCTGAAGAAATACCTTTTACCGTCAAGTTGTGATATTATCGTTGCTGCGCGGTTGTCGTTCATGGTAGCATCAACAACGCCATCAATTCGAAATGTTGACCAACTATGAGATGCACCATCACGTTTGAATTCATTGATACAATCGCGTATTTTACTCAACAGGGTTTTATCGTTTATTAACGCTTTTGGTGTGTCCTTGAGGACTCTATCGAGATTGAACTTAATATTTTTCCAGGGTTTAATTACTGCTAATCTCTCAAACTCATCCATATAATTAAAACAAGTATTTAAATAAAAGAATATAGTATAATGAACAAATGCAAATGGTTGATGATTGGGTCGATAACCCCGTGCAATAAATCATGTAGAGGTGAATTCTGCGGGTATCATTTACAAAGCGTTCGTAATGGTTCTCTTGGCCCCCTCCCGTGCTTGGTTTGCCACGTTGGTGTAAGAGGAAAATCGCAGTTGTGTATTAATTGTGGCGGAAAGCGATACAGGGAACTAAAACGCTATTATGACAAACGAATTAAAAACGCCGTCATTGACCCCACCGCTGACTCCGTCATCAAAACCCCCCAAGACTATGTTGAAAGATTTATAATTAAACCAAATAATAAATTAGACAAGTAGTATTATTATATAAATGGACCAAGAATTTCAGCCGCATCCCCTGCTCGTCAATTACGAGGCATCTCGCGACGGTATTGTTAGAAACCGCAGACTGAAGAAGCCGGTTGGATGGAAAAACAATCACGGGTATTTAATGTTTACTGCTGGAGGGAAAAAATATCTCTGTCACAGAATCATCTATGAATGTTTCCACGGATTGATCAAAGATAGTCTCGTTATTGATCACATTGATTCTAATTATCAAAATAACAGACTGTGTAATCTGCAAGCTATCTCTCAGAGTGAAAATATTAAAAAAGGCCAGACTGGTAAGTACTCAAAAGCAGCAAGGGGCGTCAAATCATTTGATACGTCAACGCACGAGGAAAAAATATTTCAGTCAATGAATGAGGCAGGAAAATATTTTGACATTTGTAGCGCCTCAGTACGATTTCTTGCAGAACGAGTATATCAAACAGCTTTCTCAAGTAAAAACGGACATAGAATTCGATTTTCATATTTGAAGGGGGATAACTCGTGAGGGTATGACGAAGTCACCATGATAGAGTTATGCTGTCACGTGATTTGCAAATAGTCGTCTGTTTCAATGTAAATAAGTTACCTATGCGCGTTCACCTGGAACGCATTACGTGCTTATATTTTTTAAAAACTCGTTATTTGTTAGGTGCGGTCCGTAGTCCAATGCAAACATGTTTGACTATGAAACTCGAGTCAACAATTTACGGGTTCGCGCCTCGCAGCGGGCAATTGCCTGGCGGGAAACGGTCAGATGTTTTTTTTTTCTATATAATTGGGGGGGGAGGGGATAAAGCCCCCTTCGTTGAAGTTCAAAACGAACCAAAACGCAGCCCACACTATCATTCATAGTGTGCGCGGTTGGTTTTTTCCAACTACGCAACCATGATTGATTTTCATGGGTTGCGTTTTGGTTCGGTTGAGTGCAAACCACGCTCCCGTCATTGTTTGTACTGTCCATAATTAAGTATATGTATATGCCTGCAATCTGCCACAACACTCGAGTGGAGATTTACGGCATTGTACTGTCCATGTATGCCTGCAATCTGCCACAACACTCGAGTGGAGATTTACGGCATTGTACTGTCCATACAAAAAACGGGGTCAAAAATGACCCCAATAATTTTATTAAACTTAAATTTTATTAAATTAACTTAAATTTTATTAAAATTTTTGATATTAGAAATAAGATGTTTATAAGAATATGGATTCCCAAGACATCAATAATATATTAACTGAGATTTCAAAATTAAAAAATCAAGGAATTGTATTATCTGATAGGCTCAACAGCGAGGAAATATTATCCGATTATGAGGCTATAAACGAACAATCGAAGCGAGGGCGTTTTACGCTAGCCCGCGAGTATTCTTTTATAAAACGATTACAACATACAATTAATGAGAACCTGTATGGCAATGACGTAAGCGTATTCATTGGGTTATTCACTGCCGTTGAAACAATACGAAAAAAACTCGGGCAGCTTTATGAAAAACGCCGCGAGATCTCTAGTAAGATTAAAAACATTAGGAGGATCATAGACGAAACCCCTGTGGGGAGCCTCAGCTTGAAGTTACCTGTGCCCACGTCGCGTGACGAAGTCGGCATACAAATGTAACATTATATATATGTGATGTACACAATGACACGATATATTTCTGCCACCATGGAAAGACCCGGCGGAAAATTTTATTTGAAATTGCGGATCAATTTACAATAATGGTAGGCGAATCACTTACTACTCGGCTAGCCAGAGAGCGGCTAGCAGCGCTTATAAAGTTTATACCGTTACGAGACAGAGTGAGAGAGAAACTTCAAACGCGACAACAAATGCAAACTGATTTTACTGTTGGAAGTGAACAGTTATTTGCCCCGGTAACTAAAGCGACTAAGGATGTTACGGCGGCAACTGTACCCGTTCTTGGTGCGCTTGAAAAGATAGCGGCAGAGACAAAACAAACAAAAAAGTCTTTAGAAACACTCCCTGCAAAAATAGCGGCTGCTACAACACGGAGGCCACCACCACTCGCTATAACCGAACCACAAGAACCTTATGTTACAATGGCCGACGAGGAAGAACTAGGCGCTACTGCGAAAGAACCAGAAGAAGAAATACCAGAAGAAGAAATACCAGAAGAAGAAATACCGGAAGAAAAAGAGGGGAATATACCCCGTATTGTACTCAAGAAGAGCACAATAGATCAAATTAGAGGCTTCAGCAACAGGGAAGAATTAATTAATTTTGCTGCCAACAATTTTGCTAAGAGCATACGAGATAAGAAGCATATCAATAGCGGTTACGAGAAAAATATAAAGTCGTTAAAGGACTGGGCAAGAATAGTGCATTTAGCAAGTAAACATAAAGATGCATTACCACATCGTAGTAAATCTGATTACGACACATTCCACAAGGAAGTTAAGAGTATAACACCAAAAAAAGGAAAAGGATACCCTGTTGGTAAAGAATCCTACGGCGTTACCTGCCCTAATAGTGTTCTCAGTGATATATCACGGCTAGAGGTACTAATTGGAGGAAAACGAGCCGGAAATAACTCTACGGAAATAATCAATGAGGCCGCTGATATTTGCAAGCGGTTATTTGCAGGCGGTATTATGGACATTAATGCATATCGAACGCTCATAGACGAACTCGTGGATGATTAAAAAAATTATAAAATTATAAAATTATCGTTTTTGTTAATTTTAACCGTTTTTTGACTGTTTTTGACCGTTTTTTGACTGTTTTTGGCCATTTTTTGACTGTTTTTGACCATTTTTTGAGGGCAAAAACCCAAGGAAATCATTTAGAGAAAATCGATGTTTTTCTGAAAAATCGAGAAAAAAACGACTATAGGCAACAAAAAACGACCAAAAATGACTAAAAATCAAGAAAAAACCAGAAAAAAACCGGATTTTTATCGAGGGCAAAAACCCAAGGAAATTTTGATAAAATTTATTCCGGTTTTTGATTCGGTGGGGGGAGGTGATCACAATCACTGGTGATTACAATCACTGGTGATTACAATCACTGGTGATTACAATCACTAATTGGAAAACTGGTGTTTTTAATAAGGATGATCATACACTACAACCATGATAAACCAGTACTCGTCTACGTGGTAAACTCGCGATTGCCTGTTTACCGCGCGTACTATGGAGATGGTCTCGGTAGCACCATTGCGGGGTTATTTACAAGAATGGCCCCAAAAGTAGCGCCGTTAGCCAAACAATTAGGAATGAAGGCTATTGATGTTATTCGTGATAAGGGAATTAGTGCTATTGGAGATGTTGCCGGAAAGGCGCTTTCAGCCGCGCGGGACGAACTAATGTCATTGGTGAAATCTAAGAGATTCTCAAAAAGAAAACAGAAACCACCGGTAATGCCATCAACGACAGTGATGCCTGCAAATGTCAGTAAAGTAATAAATAACGCCGTGGAAGAAAAATTAGAGTCGTTGGCGGCGACGACTCCGTCGTTGGCGACTTCGCCATCCGCCGATGCGGCAACCAACGCGCTCATGAACGCGATAGCGGGAAGTGGTCTACGACGAAAAAATCGCAATTGAAAACATCAACATGATAAATAATAGAATGTTTGCGCGTACCGCTGATCCCGCGTTTGATATGGACGCCCCAGTGCGCAGGGATGATTCTGTCCGTGATTATCAATATTATTCTTATTATGCAGCGCAACCCGACCTACGATCGCGAATTGAACTTCAAGTCCAAGATACCAGTAAATACTTTCTGCCGTGTGAAGCGTTTATCGAAATTGAGGGAGAACTCGTGACAAATGCTGCCGATAATGCACCGTACGCAGATGACCATCGTGTTCGAGTTGGTTTCGTCAACAACGGTATCATGGCGTTATTTGAGAGTGCCAGATATCTTATTGACGGGCGAGAAATTGAATCAATAGAACGCGAGGTTGATGTTGCAACGACGATAATTGGGTTGGCGAGATACTCGGATGATTATACAAGATCGGCGGGCCCATCTATGATGTTTGCGAAGGACGCCGCCGATAATGCTGATCACATTCAGTACATCAACGTGCTGACACCACGAAATACCGCAGCTGACCAGGATGAAGCAGCTAACCCAGACCGCAGAGCAAAACCAGGTGACAATTTCACTGTTATAAAAAGCACCAACAATGATTTCAATCTAGGATTCGCAACACGAGTAGGAATGTTGCAAGGACCACGCCGAAAGTTTTCATGCGCGATTCCACTCCATCACATATTTGGATTCTGCAGAAATGTCAGGAAGGTTATCTATGGGGCTAAGCATACAATCGCGCTGACGCGAAGGGGTGATGATAACAATGCAATATGGCGTGCTGCTGGCGTCGCTGCCGGTAAAGTCATTTTAACTAAAATGGCATTGTGGATGCCGGTGCTGACTCCATCAGTTACCACGGAAGCACGATTGTTAGCATTTATGGAACAGGGAGGGAAATCGCTGTTGAGTTGGCTAGCGGTAACAACTGATGCTAAAGAGGATAACGTCGCCGATACGTTTACATGGCACCTAGCATCAAAACAGGGTGTTTCAGCCCCGCGTCATATATTCATAGCGCTACAGAATAGGAATCGATTGGGTAATCAAGAACACAGCCATATGATATTTGATCAATTAGGAGTCAGGGATGTTTCGCTGAGAATAAACGGACAACAGGAACCATCCGAGGATATACAGCTTAATTACGGTGACAACCATATCGCACGTGTGTATCATCGATTGCTGTCATATATGGGTCGTGATCAAAACGTCGACACCGGTTTGCAAATATCACAACTTGATTTTAAAAAACTGTATCCGATTTATTATTTTTCGCTGGAACATCTTGATTTAACGAGACAATCCGTCGTTGATATACACTTCCGAGCTCATATAGCCCCGGTTAATGTTAATTATAGAGCGGTTGCTGTCATTCTCAGCGATAAATCAATGCTGTTGGAAGGCGTTGGTGGACGAATGAGAATCATTGATGCACCAGTGGAAAACATGTAATTGAAAACACAAACGCGTTTACAATAAAATGTCGTATAGTGTCGTTAGTGTAGAGTTGACTGATGGTCAAGTCAAGAAATTACGATCAAAGTCGGCTAAACAATGCGGGACCACAATAACGCTGAAGCCGTCGCAGATGGCGGGTGGTAATCATAAGATATCGTTGACGGCGCGTCAAATAAAACATTTCAATAATGCGATGAAGAATAAAAAGGGTGTTCAAATAGATTTTTCAGCCGCAGCAATTAAAAACATGGAAAAGACCGGTGGGATATTTCCGCTGTTAGCTGCGATTCCAGCGTTGATTGCCGCGGCCGCACCAGCAGTGGCTAAGGCGGCGGCGTTGGGGGCCGTTGGTACCGCGGCGGGAATGGCATTGAAGAAGGCAACCGGGAAAGGCTACAAAAAAAAACGACCCGTGGCCGGAAAGGGTCTAAGACTACCGGGGACCCCGTATTCATGGTATTCGGGAAAGGGTCTAAGACTAGCGGGAACCGTTTATTGACTCGGGAGTCAATGACTCCTGAGTCTATGACTCCAATGTCTAATTTTGATTTAATAGACGCCGCAAACGCGTTAGCGATAAAAAACTTCAGAGGTGTTTTTATGAGGGATCAATTACCGGCGGCCCCAAGGAATATTGAAACCGGCATAATTAACCTCGATGGGTCCTCCGGAGCGGGAACTCATTGGGTTGCGTACGCGATTGATCCGCGTGCGATCGTCTATTTTGATTCATACGGGTTAGCTCCGCCGAAAGAGTTCATGCGGTATATCCGGGCGTGTTCAGCCCGGGCGTGTTCAGCCCGGGTTTTTTATTCCACGCTGCCAACACAGCAATTAAGTGACCCACCGATATGTGGCCGTGAGGTATTAAACGTACTTGCGGCGATTTCATCATCGCGGAAACCACCTCATGTGGTTGTAAACGAATACACTAGTGGGGTCGTAGAAGCTCAACGGATTTTAGAGAATAACATTTACAATAATAATGATTGATATCTGGGGACGACCGGTTTCGGCGCTGAAAGAATCCACGGAAACGGCCGCCGCCGACATAAAAAAACTAATTGAGGATGAAATCGCTGATATGTTGAATTTAACAAGTGTTGACCCAGGCGAAATAGTTGTATTTCAAGACCGCCAGGGTAAATTGAAATCCAGTAATGTGTCGCTGGATGACGTTTTAATACGACAGCGTGATGCCGCCGAGGACGCTATCGCGTTGTATACCGGCGACGGACGACTTAAATCAGGTGAATCCATCTTGACGATAAATGGAAAAATAAGTACACTTGGCAACAATTATATATCCGTGTCGGATTCGTTAAAGGGTTTACGTGGTGAATTTAACTTTCATGGAGAACTGTTCAGGTCGATGATAACGAACGTCGGCGAAATGCGAGACATTGTCGATAGTTTTTTTCGGGGACCCCCGACGGCAGACGAACCAACTCTTGTAATAATAAAAAATGCTATTTCGGAACTTATGGCGATGTCGGCCAATTTACCCCCGTTGCGAAAAAATGTTAACAGGATCGATGACAACTTTGATAAATTCTTTGGTAAAAAAAATACCAAGCCGGATGAGATTACAATAACTATAAATGATATCACTGCGTATGGACAGGAAATAAAAACAATCAAAACTGATGTTGCAACAAACAAAAGGAGTGTAGACGCGCATGAACGGGAAATAGAAATAATCGGCGCTAATGTTGCAACGATCATAAATAATGTAGACTCGCATGGACGGAAAATAGAATCAATCAAAACTGATGTTACAACGATCATAAATAATATGGACGCGCATACACAGGAAATAGGAACAATCAAAACTGATATTGAAGCGAGCAAAAAGAGTGCGGACGCGCATACACAGGAAATAGGAACAATCAAAACTGATATTGAAGCGAACAAAAAAAATGTAGACGCGTATTGGCGGGGAATAGGATTAATTAAAACTGATGTTGCAGCGAATAAAAAAGGTATAGACGTGCATACATATGAAATAGAAACAATCAAACTTGATGTTGCAGCGAACAAAAAAAGTATGACCGAGACTACACGGGAAATAGAAACAATCAAAACTAATGTTGCAGCGAACAAGAATAATATAGACGCGCATTGGCGGGAAGTAGGAATAATCAGAACTGATGTTGAAGCGATTAAAGACGGGCTACCGAGAGTAGCAGAGCAACTCGAAAAAATAAAAACCCCTCATGAGAACATCATCAACACAGTATACACAATTCGGCATGGATCATTCGATTGGACTCCTACACAGAATACAGTAAATATTACCGCAACTGTCAAGGGTATTTATCGATTGACACTGGTTTCAATGATGCAGTTTAATATATTATCGTCGAGTTCATCCGGGTTTAACAATACAATATCAACAATTATAGACAAGAACGCAACTGAACTGTTTACAATTTATGCCGTTGATAGAAATCTAGCCGGGGCAAACATCACATGGTATGTGGAATTTGTAGCGAATCTAAGTAATTAAAAACACTAGCTCTTTTAAAATAAAAATGACCACCAAGGAAATTGAATCAGAGGTATCACCGACGTCACATCAATATCGATTCGATACCGCAAAAGAATTTTCCGCGAACTTGAAAACGCTTTCCGAACAATACCGTGCAAAAATAAAAAAATACCGCAGAAAAATAACCGCCATCGACGCGGTCGTGTACTCGGTGTCGGGTATAGTGGCCGGTACCGGCGTCGTTTTATCCACGGTGACCACGATAGCCCCGATCGCTGTTCCAATCGCTGTCTCCGCGATGACAACAGTTGCTGGAGTCGCCAACGCAATCACTAGGAAGATATCATCGTGTTTTCAGAAAAAACTCAACGAGTATACAGTAAAACATCAAATAGTATCCGACGCATACTCGAAATTATCCGGGTTGATCTCGTTATCGATTGATAATTTGTTCGTATCCGATGTTGAATTCTCCACGATGGTCCAGTTGTATAGCTCCGCGATGTCAAAAATCGAGGATTTTCAACTGGAAGCCGGAACCACCTGGTTGTTGAAATTAGACACTAAAGACAACGAATAATAATAATGTCGCTGAACCCCGAAGGGTCTCAGTTGCTTCAACGGATCGCGGAGAACACCACTCCGGTACAAACAAATATGATATCGATAACGTCAACGAAACCCGAATTCAGTGTGAACTTCCCGTCGCCGGTTCCAGTGAAGGAAATAGCGCTGGCAAAATTGCGAATATATCACAGTTGGCCTAATATTCGAGCGAACGCATTTAACGGACAACAACCTAATAACTCGCTGGTTTTTGCACGGACAAATAAACCCGATGGGACCCCAAACTGGGAGGAGGTTACAATACCAACTGGGTCATACCAAATAGAGCAAATCAATAAAGAATTTCAACGCAGGATAAAATCGATCACAGGAAAAGAATCAAAAATCGCTATTACAGTTCATGAACCGACGTTATCGTCGACGATTGAAATAAGCACACCGGGGTATATGGTTGATATTTATAACAGTTCAATAAGAACCATACTAGGATGGCCTAAGAATCCACCCGCGGACGCCCCCCCATCAACTTATATCCTCAGACACGATAACGGAGATGATGGTAGGCATATTGCCCCGTACAACGTAAATATCGCATCGGTGATAGCAATTAATCTAGTATGTGATGTTATCGAAGGGAGTTACCAGGTGGATACCAAGCAATCAAATCAGGCTCAACAGGGATATATCCTTTATTCATTTTCACCAACAGCCCCTCCGGGATTTTTAATCGTTGAGAGTCCGATTAATCCGGTCTATATGCGATGCCATAATCGGTTTTTAACGAGAATTAATTTTAGAATTACCGATCAGTCAAATAACCTAATTGATCTACAAGAGGAGGAGTTAGTGATCACTCTGTTTGTAAGATCATAGCAGCAGGGGGGGCGATGACATCGACGCGGTCGTCGATGTGCTTACCGGACGCTGACGACGCTGGGGATCGACGCGCAGAAGGTGTTAATTAAACCAAATGACGATTGGACGATCCCCAACGACGTCGTCGTTTTTTTTTTTACCAGGCGCTGACGACACTAGATCGTTGAGTGCAGAAAGTAATAATTAAGCAAAATAACGATTGGACAAAATGTCCGATTCGCCCCCCCCCTGCTGCTACAACTGCCTCTCTAGGTGCTCAGCATTAAGAAGTTAGTGATAGAACTGGTTGGCCTGGTCTCAGGATAATGGGACTGGGTGGGACATCATGCTACGTGTCTGCGACATGATGTCCCAGTGCTAGGCATCACTATAAACTGCCACACTGCAGACAACGTACCTATATGATTGAAAAATTGTTAAAGCTACGTTAAAAATCCAAATCAAACAAAAACACTCTCTCTCTCTCTCTCTCTACTGTAAAGACAGAAAAGGTACATGCACGTGATACTTGAGTACAGTATCAAACTTGACTATTTTAAAAACAACTTGCAACAAAGAAAGGCAAATATTGTTCTATCCGTCGAGCATAAGTTACAGGGAAGATGACACTTTTGCATTTGGTAATAGTCAATTGAAGTCTGTATTGATCTGTGGAAGTCTGTATTCATAAACATGAAACGGGGACCAAAGGATATAATACAATTACACGTTTGTTACATAAATATAATCTTCTTCCCATGCGTATATTAGGACAAAATTCTGTCGGTCTCGATCCCGCCAACTTTCTGCTCTTACATTAATAAATATATTCACTGTCTGGTGTCAGATATAACATTTGCAAATAATATTTGTTAAAACATATCTATTCGTTACTTCAGTTTGAATATGTGTGCTCGCTACCTAAATTCTCAAAGACAAAGACTTATGATCTGGAGTAATTTAATCATCATACCGTATCATGACATCGATCTCCTGAAAAACTGTAAGCATAGAACAGGGAGTATAGGTCTATAACCCACTTTGAAAACGATTGTACATTCATCAGTTACTTAGTCTGCCAGCGACCATTATCGTGCTTTAATAGGACAAACGGTATTTTGTTGCGAATTATATTATATATAGGACAAAAATCTGTCGGTCTCGATCCCGCCAACTTTCTGCTCTTACATTAATAAATATATTCACTGTCTGGTGTCAGATATAACATTTGCAAATAATATTTGTTAAAACATATCTATTCGTTACTTCAGTTTGAATATGTGTGCTCGCTACCTAAATTCTCAAAGACAAAGACTTATGATCTGGAGTAATTTAATCATCATACCGTATCATGACATCGATCTCCTGAAAAACTGTAAGCATAGAACAGGGAATATAGGTTTATAACCCACTTTGAAAACGATTGTACATTCATCAGTTTCTTAGTCTGCCAGCGACCATTATCGTGCTTTAATAGAAGACACATTTGCCGATAGATGATACATTTTCAAACCGCCTAGCAAAACTCTACGTTCATTGACATAGTTTGAACAACGCTTCGAACTTTTGTCTGTCATCTTTGAGGGCCATCAGGAACCCCATCTAAGCCAGTTCACTCACACACAGCAAATATGGTGGATTTGTGTGTCGTCGACGTGCTGCTACCCATCAAAAGGAAACCTTTCGGATACGCCAAAGTAGGGAACGTGTCGTCATTCAATGGAAATGGTTCATCTGCGAGTAGGACTATGTGGAATGTATTTGGCCCGGAGTGGATGAAAGCAAGTTATAACCCAAACCAACATTTTTCCAATTTATAATATCATCATTCTTATCAACTGCATTAATACATACATATTAGGGTCAAGTCAAGCAGCTCAATGCACCCGACCCTAAAAGATATATACAACAATGTAGACATCATTTGAAAACAACCGGGGAAGAAATAATAACTACTATAATATACGTTAACTAATTCGATTCAAATACAATTTCAATAAATATAATTCGCAACAAAATACCGTTTGCATAGCAAAGGCTACAAAACGAACGTGCCGCACTGTAATCAATATAGAAAGCGTCGTACCTCGGTGCATATCAGTCTTCCTACTGGTGACGTCACGATAAATCAGCCATTGGTGTTAGCACACTCAATTAGGTTTGACCTACTTCCAATTGGAGGGCGCCCAGCAGGGCCCGAGGTCATAAACATAATAACGCGTAACAATATCTAGATTTCCAAACGAGTATATTTTGAAAAACATTTCCTCATGGGCAAGATCCATTGTTTCATCAATCGGAATAGGATTCACTATCACAATATTAAAGTAAGAACCTGATTCACCTAAATTACGCTGATTTGACGACGTCTATATGTCCTTTCTAAAGAAGGAGTTCTGTCTTCAACAGGAATCCAGAGAAAGTGTTCCGAACATTATACATGTGTTAGTAGTAGTAGTAGGAGTAGCAGTAGTAGTGTTAGTGGTAGTAGTAGTACTAGTATTAATGGTATTTGTATGAGTTAATGTTACACGAGGAATGGTCTTCTCTTTCCAATCACATACAATTCAACAAACTCCATGCCATCATGTAATGAAGACATTTTGTGGTTTATTTTCTACAGAGAAAATTATAATGCATATTTGTCGCTTTCAGTTACCGATCCCTGAATAGAAAAGTTTTAACACATGATATGATCAGTGTTCTAACGATATTTTTCGAACATTGACTGGGGAGACCTGTATAATATTTAACTCCAAAATATTTGTTTGAAATTGTTTTCATTGACTGAATGGATGTATCGATATGTATTCATCAGCCCATAGGGACGGTTCATGGGTCAACTGTTATTTCTTGTTATACTCATGTATTGTCCTTGAGAGCCAGATTTATTATTCGACTGATTATTGGTGACCTTCGCTAGCACAGTTTCGCAAATTGCATCAATGTTGCATAGCCTCAATCAGAGTTGACAATCCTCCAATGTGACCATTGATTCAATACACATGAGGGCCAATCTCACAATCGCCTTTCTATAGAAAGACTTCTTACTTGTCCTATGTTCAGACCACATGATAGATGATTCTCTTTCAACTTTTCTTGGAATATGCTCGTTTGCATGGCAGTCCTTCAACACAGTTAACGTCTCCATCCGGAAAGCGCTAAAATGAAACGCAGCTAGTTCAGTCACAGTTCCTGCCTTTGAACATTTAGTAAATTAAAAAATATTTTTATGTAGCTTAAATTCCTCACCTACGAGTTGAAAATGAAAACTCACAGTGAATCGTGTTTGATAAGTCTTAATGTTTATAAAGTAGAAACGTACGCTCCCAATGACATTATAACCTTCGCGATAATGATAATTTTGTACAATCATAAACACTAAATTTAAATAATATCACCCACCCCTCAACAGTGGGAGGCTATTTTCTTGTAACAACTAGTATTGCCATCCATTTAGAATTTATAGAGGTATCAGAATACCGATAAGATGAACTTACCTATAAGTTAATGTAGTTGACCATCATGGATGTTTAGAACACGTTTTATGACTAGTTATAGTGTTTTCTACCATGTTCTACATCTGCGCCTCGGGGTAAATCATTTGCTCTTTTGACATATGCTGGTGCGCATGCTTTCTGAAGAATGCTTTTAGTTTCTCCTGAAGATATAATCTCTCATGGAAAATGTATATAGCCTCGGTAGCGCAGCAGGTAGCGCGTCATAATCAATCGTAGAGAGAAATCTGAAGGTCGTGAGTTCGATCCTCACCCGGGGCAGATATTTTGTCTCCTTAGCTCGAATTATTACCTTTTATCCTTTGTGGTTATTCTATTTAATTCCACCAATTATACTCACATTAGAGTGAAAACGCCAAATGTATATATCAAATGTAACGACCAAGTTTGAAGGATGGTGTGCCTCAAACTGATGGGAAACTATCATTACCTATTCAAACAGATCCCACTTGAAAGCACAATGGACACTCTACACCGTTCCAGTGGCCTAATGTTTAGGGCGTCCGTTGTGGATGCGGGAGGTCATGGGTTTGATCCCCAGCCTAGTCCTATCAGAGACTTACAAAATTGATACTGACAACTGCCTCTCCAGGTGCTCAGCATTAAGAAGTTAGTGATAGAACTGGTTGGCCTGGTCTCAGGATAATGGGACTGGGTGGGACATCATGCTACGTGTCTGCGACATGATGTCCCAGTGCTAGGCATCACTATAAACTGCCACACTGCAGACAACGTACCTATATGATTGAAAAATTGTTAAAGCTACGTTAAAAATCCAAATCAAACAAAAACACACTCTCTCTCTCTCTCTACTGTAAAGACAGAAAAGGTACATGCACGTGATACTTGAGTACAGTATCAAACTTGACTATTTTAAAAACAACTTGCAACAAAGAAAGGCAAATATTGTTCTATCCGTCGAGCATAAGTTACAGGGAAGATGACACTTTTGCATTTGGTAATAGTCAATTGAAGTCTGTATTGATCTGTGGAAGTCTGTATTCATAAACATGAAACGGGGACCAAAGGATATAATACAATTACACGTTTGTTACATAAATATAATCTTCTTCCCATGCGTATATTAGGACAAAATTCTGTCGGTCTCGATCCCGCCAACTTTCTGCTCTTACATTAATAAATATATTCACTGTCTGGTGTCAGATATAACATTTGCAAATAATATTTGTTAAAACATATCTATTCGTTACTTCAGTTTGAATATGTGTGCTCGCTACCTAAATTCTCAAAGACAAAGACTTATGATCTGGAGTAATTTAATCATCATACCGTATCATGACATCGATCTCCTGAAAAACTGTAAGCATAGAACAGGGAGTATAGGTCTATAACCCACTTTGAAAACGATTGTACATTCATCAGTTTCTTAGTCTGCCAGCGACCATTATCGTGCTTTAATAGGACAAACGGTATTTTGTTGCGAATTATATTATATATAGGACAAAAATCTGTCGGTCTCGATCCCGCCAACTTTCTGCTCTTACATTAATAAATATATTCACTGTCTGGTGTCAGATATAACATTTGCAAATAATATTTGTTAAAACATATCTATTCGTTACTTCAGTTTGAATATGTGTGCTCGCTACCTAAATTCTCAAAGACAAAGACTTATGATCTGGAGTAATTTAATCATCATACCGTATCATGACATCGATCTCCTGAAAAACTGTAAGCATAGAACAGGGAATATAGGTTTATAACCCACTTTGAAAACGATTGTACATTCATCAGTTTCTTAGTCTGCCAGCGACCATTATCGTGCTTTAATAGAAGACACATTTGCCGATAGATGATACATTTTCAAACCGCCTAGCAAAACTCTACGTTCATTGACATAGTTTGAACAACGCTTCGAACTTTTGTCTGTCATCTTTGAGGGCCATCAGGAACCCCGTCTAAGCCAGTTCACTCACACACAGCAAATATGGTGGATTTGTGTGTCGTCGACGTGCTGCTACCCATCAAAAGGAAACCTTTCGGATACGCCAAAGTAGGGAACGTGTCGTCATTCAATGGAAATGGTTCATCTGCGAGTAGGACTATGTGGAATGTATTTGGCCCGGAGTGGATGAAAGCAAGTTATAACCCAAACCAACATTTTTCCAATTTATAATATCATCATTCTTATCAACTGCATTAATACATACATATTAGGGTCAAGTCAAGCAGCTCAATGCACCCGACCCTAAAAGATATATACAACAATGTAGCCATCATTTGAAAACAACCGGGGAAGAAATAATAACTACTATAATATACGTTAACTAATTCGATTCAAATACAATTTCAATAAATATAATTCGCAACAAAATACCGTTTGCATAGCAAAGGCTACAAAACGAACGTGCCGCACTGTAATCAATATAGAAAGCGTCGTACCTCGGTGCATATCAGTCTTCCTACTGGTGACGTCACGATAAATCAGCCATTGGTGTTAGCACACTCAATTAGGTTTGACCTACTTCCAATTGGAGGGCGCCCAGCAGGGCCCGAGGTCATAAACATAATAACGCGTAACAATATCTAGATTTCCAAACGAGTATATTTTGAAAAACATTTCCTCATGGGCAAGATCCATTGTTTCATCAATCGGAATAGGATTCACTATCACAATATTAAAGTAAGAACCTGATTCACCTAAATTACGCTGATTTGACGACGTCTATATGTCCTTTCTAAAGAAGGAGTTCTGTCTTCAACAGGAATCCAGAGAAAGTGTTCCGAACATTATACATGTGTTAGTAGTAGTAGTAGGAGTAGCAGTAGTAGTGTTAGTGGTAGTAGTAGTACTAGTATTAATGGTATTTGTATGAGTTAATGTTACACGAGGAATGGTCTTCTCTTTCCAATCACATACAATTCAACAAACTCCATGCCATCATGTAATGAAGACATTTTGTGGTTTATTTTCTACAGAGAAAATTATAATGCATATTTGTCGCTTTCAGTTACCGATCCCTGAATAGAAAAGTTTTAACACATGATATGATCAGTGTTCTAACGATATTTTTCGAACATTGACTGGGGAGACCTGTATAATATTTAACTCCAAAATATTTGTTTGAAATTGTTTTCATTGACTGAATGGATGTATCGATATGTATTCATCAGCCCATAAGGACGGTTCATGGGTCAACTGTTATTTCTTGTTATACTCATGTATTGTCCTTGAGAGCCAGATTTATTATTCGACTGATTATTGGTGACCTTCGCTAGCACAGTTTCGCAAATTGCATCAATGTTGCATAGCCTCAATCAGAGTTGACAATCCTCCAATGTGACCATTGATTCAATACACATGAGGGCCAATCTCACAATCGCCTTTCTATAGAAAGACTTCTTACTTGTCCTATGTTCAGACCACATGATAGATGATTCTCTTTCAACTTTTCTTGGAATATGCTCGTTTGCATGGCAGTCCTTCAACACAGTTAACGTCTCCATCCGGAAAGCGCTAAAATGAAACGCAGCTAGTTCAGTCACAGTTCCTGCCTTTGAACATTTAGTAAATTAAAAAATATTTTTATGTAGCTTAAATTCCTCACCTACGAGTTGAAAATGAAAACTCACAGTGAATCGTGTTTGATAAGTCTTAATGTTTATAAAGTAGAAACGTACGCTCCCAATGACATTATAACCTTCGCGATAATGATAATTTTGTACAATCATAAACACTAAATTTAAATAATATCACCCACCCCTCAACAGTGGGAGGCTATTTTCTTGTAACAACTAGTATTGCCATCCATTTAGAATTTATAGAGGTATCAGAATACCGATAAGATGAACTTACCTATAAGTTAATGTAGTTGACCATCATGGATGTTTAGAACACGTTTTATGACTAGTTATAGTGTTTTCTACCATGTTCTACATCTGCGCCTCGGGGTAAATCATTTGCTCTTTTGACATATGCTGGTGCGCATGCTTTCTGAAGAATGCTTTTAGTTTCTCCTGAAGATATAATCTCTCATGGAAAATGTATATAGCCTCGGTAGCGCAGCAGGTAGCGCGTCAGTCTCATAATCAATCGTAGAGAGCAATCTGAAGGTCGTGAGTTCGATCCTCACCCGGGGCAGATATTTTGTCTCCTTAGCTCGAATTATTACCTTTTATCCTTTGTGGTTATTCTATTTAATTCCACCAATTATACTCACATTAGAGTGAAAACGCCAAATGTATATATCAAATGTAACGACCAAGTTTGAAGGATGGTGTGCCTCAAACTGATGGGAAACTATCATTACCTATTCAAACAGATCCCACTTGAAAGCACAATGGACACTCTACACCGTTCCAGTGGCCTAATGTTTAGGGCGTCCGTTGTGGATGCGGGAGGTCATGGGTTTGATCCCCAGCCTAGTCCTATCAGAGACTTACAAAATTGATACTGACAACTGCCTCTCTAGGTGCTCAGCATTAAGAAGTTAGTGATAGAACTGGTTGGCCTGGTCTCAGAATAATGGGACTGGGTGGGACATCATGCTACGTGTCTGCGACATGATGTCCCAGTGCTAGGCATCACTATAAACTGCCACACTGCAGACAACGTACCTATATGATTGAAAAATTGTTAAAGCTACGTTAAAAATCCAAATCAAACAAAAACACACTCTCCCTCTCTCTCTCTCTCTCTACTGTAAAGACAGAAAAGGTACATGCACGTGATACTTGAGTACAGTATCAAACTTGACTATTTTAAAAACAACTTGCAACAAAGAAAGGCAAATATTGTTCTATCCGTCGAGCATAAGTTACAGGGAAGATGATACTTTTGCATTTGGTAATGGTCAATTGAAGTCTGTATTGATCTGTGGAAGTCTGTATTCATAAACATGAAACGGGGACCAAAGGATATAATACAATTACACGTTTGTTACATAAATATAATCTTCTTCCCATGCGTATATTAGGACAAAATTCTGTCGGTCTCGATCCCGCCAACTTTCTGCTCTTACATTAATAAATATATTCCCTGTCTGGTGTCAGATATAACATTTGCAAATAATATTTGTTAAAACATATCTATTCGTTACTTCAGTTTGAATATGTGTGCTCGCTACCTAAATTCTCAAAGACAAAGACTTATGATCTGGAGTAATTTAATCATCATACCGTATCATGACATCGATCTCCTGAAAAACTGTAAGCATAGAACAGGGAGTATAGGTTTATAACCCACTTTGAAAACGATTGTACATTCATCAGTTTCTTAGTCTGCCAGCGACCATTATCGTGCTTTAATAGAAGACACACTTGCCGATAGATGATACATTTTCAAACCGCCTAGCAAAACTCTACGTTCATTGACATAGTTTGAACAACGCTTCGAACTTTTGTCTGTCATCTTTGAGGGCCATCAGGAACCCCATCTAAGCCAGTTCACTCACACACAGCAAATATGGTGGATTTGTGTGTCGTCGACGTGCTGCTACCCATCAAAAGGAAACCTTTCGGATACGCCTAAGTAGGGAACGTGTCGTCATTCAATGGAAATGGTTCATCTGCGAGTAGGACTATGTGGAATGTATTTGGCCCGGAGTGGATGAAAGCAAGTTATAACCCAAACCAACATTTTTCCAATTTATAATATCATCATTCTTATCAACTGCATTAATACATACATATTAGGGTCAAGTCAAGCAGCTCAATGCACCCGACCCTAAAAGATATATACAACAATGTAGCCATCATTTGAAAACAACCGGGGAAGAAATAATAACTACTATAATATACGTTAACTAATTCGATTCAAATACAATTTCAATAAATATAATTCGCAACAAAATACCGTTTGCATAGCAAAGGCTACAAAACGAACGTGCCGCACTGTAATCAATATAGAAAGCGTCGTACCTCGGTGCATATCAGTCTTCCTACTGGTGACGTCACGATAAATCAGCCATTGGTGTTAGCACACTCAATTAGGTTTGACCTACTTCCAATTGGAGGGCGCCCATCAGGGCCCGAGGTCATAAACATAATAACGCGTAACAATATCTAGATTTCCAAACGAGTATATTTTGAAAAACATTTCCTCATGGGCAAGATCCATTGTTTCATCAATCGGAATAGGATTCACTATCACAATATTAAAGTAAGAACCTGATTCACCTAAATTACGCTGATTTGACGACGTCTATATGTCCTTTCTAAAGAAGGAGTTCTGTCTTCAACAGGAATCCAGAGAAAGTGTTCCGAACATTATACATGTGTTAGTAGTAGTAGTAGGAGTAGCAGTAGTAGTGTTAGTGGTAGTAGTAGTACTAGTATTAATGGTATTTGTATGAGTTAATGTTACACGAGGAATGGTCTTCTCTTTCCAATCACATACAATTCAACAAACTCCATGCCATCATGTAATGAAGACATTTTGTGGTTTATTTTCTACAGAGAAAATTATAATGCATATTTGTCGCTTTCAGTTACCGATCCCTGAATAGAAAAGTTTTAACACATGATATGATCAGTGTTCTAACGATATTTTTCGAACATTGACTGGGGAGACCTGTATAATATTTAACTCCAAAATATTTGTTTGAAATTGTTTTCATTGACTGAATGGATGTATCGATATGTATTCATCAGCCCATAAGGACGGTTCATGGGTCAACTGTTATTTCTTGTTATACTCATGTATTGTCCTTGAGAGCCAGATTTATTATTCGACTGATTATTGGTGACCTTCGCTAGCACAGTTTCGCAAATTGCATCAATGTTGCATAGCCTCAATCAGAGTTGACAATCCTCCAATGTGACCATTGATTCAATACACATGAGGGCCAATCTCACAATCGCCTTTCTATAGAAAGACTTCTTACTTGTCCTATGTTCAGACCACATGATAGATGATTCTCTTTCAACTTTTCTTGGAATATGCTCGTTTGCATGGCAGTCCTTCAACACAGTTAACGTCTCCATCCGGAAAGCGCTAAAATGAAACGCAGCTAGTTCAGTCACAGTTCCTGCCTTTGAACATTTAGTAAATTAAAAAATATTTTTATGTAGCTTAAATTCCTCACCTACGAGTTGAAAATGAAAACTCACAGTGAATCGTGTTTGATAAGTCTTAATGTTTATAAAGTAGAAACGTACGCTCCCAATGACATTATAACCTTCGCGATAATGATAATTTTGTACAATCATAAACACTAAATTTAAATAATATCACCCACCCCTCAACAGTGGGAGGCTATTTTCTTGTAACAACTAGTATTGCCATCCATTTAGAATTTATAGAGGTATCAGAATACCGATAAGATGAACTTACCTATAAGTTAATGTAGTTGACCATCATGGATGTTTAGAACACGTTTTATGACTAGTTATAGTGTTTTCTACCATGTTCTACATCTGCGCCTCGGGGTAAATCATTTGCTCTTTTGACATATGCTGGTGCGCATGCTTTCTGAAGAATGCTTTTAGTTTCTCCTGAAGATATAATCTCTCATGGAAAATGTATATAGCCTCGGTAGCGCAGCAGGTAGCGCGTCAGTCTCATAATCAATCGTAGAGAGCAATCTGAAGGTCGTGAGTTCGATCCTCACCCGGGGCAGATATTTTGTCTCCTTAGCTCGAATTATTACCTTTTATCCTTTGTGGTTATTCTATTTAATTCCACCAATTATACTCACATTAGAGTGAAAACGCCAAATGTATATATCAAATGTAACGACCAAGTTTGAAGGATGGTGTGCCTCAAACTGATGGGAAACTATCATTACCTATTCAAACAGATCCCACTTGAAAGCACAATGGACACTCTACACCGTTCCAGTGGCCTAATGTTTAGGGCGTCCGTTGTGGATGCGGGAGGTCATGGGTTTGATCCCCAGCCTAGTCCTATCAGAGACTTACAAAATTGATACTGACAACTGCCTCTCTAGGTGCTCAGCATTAAGAAGTTAGTGATAGAACTGGTTGGCCTGGTCTCAGGATAATGGGACTGGGTGGGACATCATGCTACGTGTCTGCGACATGATGTCCCAGTGCTAGGCATCACTATAAACTGCCACACTGCAGACAACGTACCTATATGATTGAAAAATTGTTAAAGCTACGTTAAAAATCCAAATCAAACAAAAACACACTCTCCCTCTCTCTCTCTCTCTCTACTGTAAAGACAGAAAAGGTACATGCACGTGATACTTGAGTACAGTATCAAACTTGACTATTTTAAAAACAACTTGCAACAAAGAAAGGCAAATATTGTTCTATCCGTCGAGCATAAGTTACAGGGAAGATGATACTTTTGCATTTGGTAATGGTCAATTGAAGTCTGTATTGATCTGTGGAAGTCTGTATTCATAAACATGAAACGGGGACCAAAGGATATAATACAATTACACGTTTGTTACATAAATATAATCTTCTTCCCATGCGTATATTAGGACAAAATTCTGTCGGTCTCGATCCCGCCAACTTTCTGCTCTTACATTAATAAATATATTCCCTGTCTGGTGTCAGATATAACATTTGCAAATAATATTTGTTAAAACATATCTATTCGTTACTTCAGTTTGAATATGTGTGCTCGCTACCTAAATTCTCAAAGACAAAGACTTATGATCTGGAGTAATTTAATCATCATACCGTATCATGACATCGATCTCCTGAAAAACTGTAAGCATAGAACAGGGAGTATAGGTTTATAACCCACTTTGAAAACGATTGTACATTCATCAGTTTCTTAGTCTGCCAGCGACCATTATCGTGCTTTAATAGAAGACACACTTGCCGATAGATGATACATTTTCAAACCGCCTAGCAAAACTCTACGTTCATTGACATAGTTTGAACAACGCTTCGAACTTTTGTCTGTCATCTTTGAGGGCCATCAGGAACCCCATCTAAGCCAGTTCACTCACACACAGCAAATATGGTGGATTTGTGTGTCGTCGACGTGCTGCTACCCATCAAAAGGAAACCTTTCGGATACGCCTAAGTAGGGAACGTGTCGTCATTCAATGGAAATGGTTCATCTGCGAGTAGGACTATGTGGAATGTATTTGGCCCGGAGTGGATGAAAGCAAGTTATAACCCAAACCAACATTTTTCCAATTTATAATATCATCATTCTTATCAACTGCATTAATACATACATATTAGGGTCAAGTCAAGCAGCTCAATGCACCCGACCCTAAAAGATATATACAACAATGTAGCCATCATTTGAAAACAACCGGGGAAGAAATAATAACTACTATAATATACGTTAACTAATTCGATTCAAATACAATTTCAATAAATATAATTCGCAACAAAATACCGTTTGCATAGCAAAGGCTAAAAAACGAACGTGCCGCACTGTAATCAATATAGAAAGCGTCGTACCTCGGTGCATATCAGTCTTCCTACTGGTGACGTCACGATAAATCAGCCATTGGTGTTAGCACACTCAATTAGGTTTGACCTACTTCCAATTGGAGGGCGCCCAGCAGGGCCCGAGGTCATAAACATAATAACGCGTAACAATATCTAGATTTCCAAACGAGTATATTTTGGAAAACATTTCCTCATGGGCAAGATCCATTGTTTCATCAATCGGAATAGGATTCACTATCACAATATTAAAGTAAGAACCTGATTCACCTAAATTACGCTGATTTGACGACGTCTATATGTCCTTTCTAAAGAAGGAGTTCTGTCTTCAACAGGAATCCAGAGAAAGTGTTCCGAACATTATACATGTGTTAGTAGTAGTAGTAGGAGTAGCAGTAGTAGTGTTAGTGGTAGTAATAGTACTAGTATTAATGGTATTTGTATGAGTTAATGTTACACGAGGAATGGTTTTCTCTTTCCAATCACATACAATTCAACAAACTCCATGCCATCATGTAAAGAAAGCATTTTGTGGTTTATTTTCTACAGAGAAAATTATAATGCATATTTGTCGCTTTCAGTTACCGATCCGTGAATAGAAAAGTTTTAACACATGATATGATCAGTGTTCTAACGATATTTTTCGAACATTGACTGGGGAGACCTGTATAATATTTAACCCCAAAATATTTGTTTGAAATTGTTTTCATTGACTGAATGGATGTATGGATATGTATTCATCAGCCCACAAGGACGGTTCATGGGTCAACTGTTATTTCTTGTTATACTCATGTATTGTCCTTGAGAGCCAGATTTATTATTCGACTGATTATTGGTGACCTTTGCTAGCACAGTTTCGCAAATTGCATCAATGTTGCATAGCCTCAATCAGAGTTGACAATCCTCCAATGTGACCATTGATTCAATACACATGAGGGCCAATCTCACAATCGCCTTTCTATAGAAAGACTTCTTACTTGTCCTATGTTCAGACCACATGATAGATGATTCTCTTTCAACTTTTCTTGGAATATGCTCGTTTGCATGGCAGTCCTTCAACACAGTTAACGTCTCCATCCGGAAAGCGCTAAAATGAAACGCAGCTAGTTCAGTCACAGTTCCTGCCTTTGAACATTTAGTAAATTAAAAAATATTTTTATGTAGCTTAAATTCCTCACCTACGAGTTGAAATGAAAACTCACAGTGAATCGTGTTTGATAAGTCTTAATGTTTATAAAGTAGAAACGTACGCTCCCAATGGCATTATAACCTTCGCGATAATGATAATTTTGTACAATCATAAACACTAAATTTAAATAATATCACCCACCCCTCAACAGTGGGAGGCTATTTTCTTGTAACAACTAGTATAGCCATCCATTTAGAATTTATAGAGGTATCAGAATACCGATAAGATGAACTTACCTATAAGTTAATGTAGTTGACCATCATGGATGTTTAGAACACGTTTTATGACTAGTTATAGTGTTTTCTACCATGTTCTACATCTGCGCCTCGGGGTAAATCATTTGCTCTTTTGACATATGCTGGTGCGCATGCTTTCTGAAGAATGCTTTTAGTTTCTCCTGAAGATATAATCTCTCATGGAAAATGTATATAGCCTCGGTAGCGCAGTAGGTAGCGCGTCAGTCTCATAATCAATCGTAGAGAGCAATCTGAAGGTCGTGAGTTCGATCCTCACCCGGGGCAGATATTTTGTCTCCTTAGCTCGAATTATTACCTTTTATCCTTTGTGGTTATTCTATTTAATTCCACCAATTATACTCACATTAGAGTGAAAACGCCAAATGTATATATCAAATGTAACGACCAAGTTTGAAGGATGGTGTGCCTCAAACTGATGGGAAACTATCATTACCTATTCAAACAGATCCCACTTGAAAGCACAATGGACACTCTACACCGTTCCAGTGGCCTAATGTTTAGGGCGTCCGTTGTGGATGCGGGAGGTCATGGGTTTGATCCCCAGCCTAGTCCTATCAGAGACTTACAAAATTGATACTGACAACTGCCTCTCTAGGTGCTCAGCATTAAGAAGTTAGTGATAGAACTGGTTGGCCTGGTCTCAGGATAATGGGACTGGGTGGGACATCATGCTACGTGTCTGCGACATGATGTCCCAGTGCTAGGCATCACTATAAACTGCCACACTGCAGACAACGTACCTATATGATTGAAAAATTGTTAAAGCTACGTTAAAAATCCAATTCAAACAAAAACACACTCTCTCTCTCTCTCTCTCTCACTCTCTCTCTCTCTCTCTCTCTCTCCTGTAAAGACAGAAAAAGTACATGCACGTGATACTTGAGTACAGTATCAAACTTGACTATTTTAAAAACAACTTGCAACAAAGAAAGGCAAATATTGTTCTATCCGTCGAGCATAAGTTACAGGGAAGATGACACTTTTGCATTTGGTAATGGTCAATTGAAGTCTGTATTGATCTGTGGAAGTCTGTATTCATAAACATGAAACGGGGACCAAAGGATATAATACAATTACACGTTTGTTACATAAATATAATCTTCTTCCCATGCGTATATTAGGACAAAAATCTGTCGGTCTCGATCCCGCCAACTTTCTGCTCTTACATTAATAAATATATTCACTGTCTGGTGTCAGATATAACATTTGCAAATAATATTTGTTAAAACATATCTATTCGTTACTTCAGTTTGAATATGTGTGCTCGCTACCTAAATTCTCAAAGACAAAGACTTATGATCTGGAGTAATTTAATCATCATACCGTATCATGACATCGATCTCCTGAAAAACTGTAAGCATAGAACAGGGAGTATAGGTTTATAACCCACTTTGAAAACGATTGTACATTCATCAGTTTCTTAGTCTGCCAGCGACCATTATCGTGCTTTAATAGAAGACACACTTGCCGATAGATGATACATTTTCAAACCGCCTAGCAAAACTCTACGTTCATTGACATAGTTTGAACAACGCTTCGAACTTTTGTCTGTCATCTTTGAGGGCCATCAGGAACCCCATCTAAGCCAGTTCACTCACACACAGCAAATATGGTGGATTTGTGTGTCGTCGACGTGCTGCTCCCATCAAAAGGAAACCTTTCGGATACGCCCAAGTAGGGAACGTGTCGTCATTCAGTGGAAATGGTTCATCTGCGAGTAGGACTATGTGGAATGTATTTGGCCCGGAGTGGATGAAAGCAAGTTATAACCCAAACCAACATTTTTCCAATTTATAATATCATCATTCTTATCAACTGCATTAATACATACATATTAGGGTCAAGTCAAGCAGCTCAATGCACCCGACCCTAAAAGATATATACAACAATGTAGCCATCATTTGAAAACAACCGGGGAAGAAATAATAACTACTATAATATACGTTAACTAATTCGATTCAAATACAATTTCAATAAATATAATTCGCAACAAAATACCGTTTGCATAGCAAAGGCTAAAAAACGAACGTGCCGCACTGTAATCAATATAGAAAGCGTCGTACCTCGGTGCATATCAGTCTTCCTACTGGTGACGTCACGATAAATCAGCCATTGGTGTTAGCACACTCAATTAGGTTTGACCTACTTCCAATTGGAGGGCGCCCATCAGGGCCCGAGGTCATAAACATAATAACGCGTAACAATATCTAGATTTCCAAACGAGTATATTTTGAAAAACATTTCCTCATGGGCAAGATCCATTGTTTCATCAATCGGAATAGGATTCACTATCACAATATTAAAGTAAGAACCTGATTCACCTAAATTACGCTGATTTGACGACGTCTATATGTCCTTTCTAAAGAAGGAGTTCTGTCTTCAACAGGAATCCAGAGAAAGTGTTCCGAACATTATACATGTGTTAGTAGTAGTAGTAGGAGTAGCAGTAGTAGTGTTAGTGGTAGTAGTAGTACTAGTATTAATGGTATTTGTATGAGTTAATGTTACACGAGGAATGGTCTTCTCTTTCCAATCACATACAATTCAACAAACTCCATGCCATCATGTAATGAAGACATTTTGTGGTTTATTTTCTACAGAGAAAATTATAATGCATATTTGTCGCTTTCAGTTACCGATCCCTGAATAGAAAAGTTTTAACACATGATATGATCAGTGTTCTAACGATATTTTTCGAACATTGACTAGGGAGACCTGTATAATATTTAACTCCAAAATATTTGTTTGAAATTGTTTTCATTGACTGAATGGATGTATCGATATGTATTCATCAGCCCATAAGGACGGTTCATGGGTCAACTGTTATTTCTTGTTATACTCATGTATTGTCCTTGAGAGCCAGATTTATTATTCGACTGATTATTGGTGACCTTCGCTAGCACAGTTTCGCAAATTGCATCAATGTTGCATAGCCTCAATCAGAGTTGACAATCCTCCAATGTGACCATTGATTCAATACACATGAGGGCCAATCTCACAATCGCCTTTCTATAGAAAGACTTCTTACTTGTCCTATGTTCAGACCACATGATAGATGATTCTCTTTCAACTTTTCTTGGAATATGCTCGTTTGCATGGCAGTCCTTCAACACAGTTAACGTCTCCATCCGGAAAGCGCTAAAATGAAACGCAGCTAGTTCAGTCACAGTTCCTGCCTTTGAACATTTAGTAAATTAAAAAATATTTTTATGTAGCTTAAATTCCTCACCTACGAGTTGAAAATGAAAACTCACAGTGAATCGTGTTTGATAAGTCTTAATGTTTATAAAGTAGAAACGTACGCTCCCAATGACATTATAACCTTCGCGATAATGATAATTTTGTACAATCATAAACACTAAATTTAAATAATATCACCCACCCCTCAACAGTGGGAGGCTATTTTCTTGTAACAACTAGTATTGCCATCCATTTAGAATTTATAGAGGTATCAGAATACCGATAAGATGAACTTACCTATAAGTTAATGTAGTTGACCATCATGGATGTTTAGAACACGTTTTATGACTAGTTATAGTGTTTTCTACCATGTTCTACATCTGCGCCTCGGGGTAAATCATTTGCTCTTTTGACATATGCTGGTGCGCATGCTTTCTGAAGAATGCTTTTAGTTTCTCCTGAAGATATAATCTCTCATGGAAAATGTATATAGCCTCGGTAGCGCAGCAGGTAGCGCGTCAGTCTCATAATCAATCGTAGAGAGCAATCTGAAGGTCGTGAGTTCGATCCTCACCCGGGGCAGATATTTTGTCTCCTTAGCTCGAATTATTACCTTTTATCCTTTGTGGTTATTCTATTTAATTCCACCAATTATACTCACATTAGAGTGAAAACGCCAAATGTATATATCAAATGTAACGACCAAGTTTGAAGGATGGTGTGCCTCAAACTGATGGGAAACTATCATTACCTATTCAAACAGATCCCACTTGAAAGCACAATGGACACTCTACACCGTTCCAGTGGCCTAATGTTTAGGGCGTCCGTTGTGGATGCGGGAGGTCATGGGTTTGATCCCCAGCCTAGTCCTATCAGAGACTTACAAAATTGATACTGACAACTGCCTCTCTAGGTGCTCAGCATTAAGAAGTTAGTGATAGAACTGGTTGGCCTGGTCTCAGGATAATGGGACTGGGTGGGACATCATGCTACGTGTCTGCGACATGATGTCCCAGTGCTAGGCATCACTATAAACTGCCACACTGCAGACAACGTACCTATATGATTGAAAAATTGTTAAAGCTACGTTAAAAATCCAAATCAAACAAAAACACACTCTCCCTCTCTCTCTCTCTCTCTACTGTAAAGACAGAAAAGGTACATGCACGTGATACTTGAGTACAGTATCAAACTTGACTATTTTAAAAACAACTTGCAACAAAGAAAGGCAAATATTGTTCTATCCGTCGAGCATAAGTTACAGGGAAGATGATACTTTTGCATTTGGTAATGGTCAATTGAAGTCTGTATTGATCTGTGGAAGTCTGTATTCATAAACATGAAACGGGGACCAAAGGATATAATACAATTACACGTTTGTTACATAAATATAATCTTCTTCCCATGCGTATATTAGGACAAAATTCTGTCGGTCTCGATCCCGCCAACTTTCTGCTCTTACATTAATAAATATATTCCCTGTCTGGTGTCAGATATAACATTTGCAAATAATATTTGTTAAAACATATCTATTCGTTACTTCAGTTTGAATATGTGTGCTCGCTACCTAAATTCTCAAAGACAAAGACTTATGATCTGGAGTAATTTAATCATCATACCGTATCATGACATCGATCTCCTGAAAAACTGTAAGCATAGAACAGGGAGTATAGGTTTATAACCCACTTTGAAAACGATTGTACATTCATCAGTTTCTTAGTCTGCCAGCGACCATTATCGTGCTTTAATAGAAGACACACTTGCCGATAGATGATACATTTTCAAACCGCCTAGCAAAACTCTACGTTCATTGACATAGTTTGAACAACGCTTCGAACTTTTGTCTGTCATCTTTGAGGGCCATCAGGAACCCCATCTAAGCCAGTTCACTCACACACAGCAAATATGGTGGATTTGTGTGTCGTCGACGTGCTGCTACCCATCAAAAGGAAACCTTTCGGATACGCCTAAGTAGGGAACGTGTCGTCATTCAATGGAAATGGTTCATCTGCGAGTAGGACTATGTGGAATGTATTTGGCCCGGAGTGGATGAAAGCAAGTTATAACCCAAACCAACATTTTTCCAATTTATAATATCATCATTCTTATCAACTGCATTAATACATACATATTAGGGTCAAGTCAAGCAGCTCAATGCACCCGACCCTAAAAGATATATACAACAATGTAGCCATCATTTGAAAACAACCGGGGAAGAAATAATAACTACTATAATATACGTTAACTAATTCGATTCAAATACAATTTCAATAAATATAATTCGCAACAAAATACCGTTTGCATAGCAAAGGCTAAAAAACGAACGTGCCGCACTGTAATCAATATAGAAAGCGTCGTACCTCGGTGCATATCAGTCTTCCTACTGGTGACGTCACGATAAATCAGCCATTGGTGTTAGCACACTCAATTAGGTTTGACCTACTTCCAATTGGAGGGCGCCCAGCAGGGCCCGAGGTCATAAACATAATAACGCGTAACAATATCTAGATTTCCAAACGAGTATATTTTGGAAAACATTTCCTCATGGGCAAGATCCATTGTTTCATCAATCGGAATAGGATTCACTATCACAATATTAAAGTAAGAACCTGATTCACCTAAATTACGCTGATTTGACGACGTCTATATGTCCTTTCTAAAGAAGGAGTTCTGTCTTCAACAGGAATCCAGAGAAAGTGTTCCGAACATTATACATGTGTTAGTAGTAGTAGTAGGAGTAGCAGTAGTAGTGTTAGTGGTAGTAATAGTACTAGTATTAATGGTATTTGTATGAGTTAATGTTACACGAGGAATGGTTTTCTCTTTCCAATCACATACAATTCAACAAACTCCATGCCATCATGTAAAGAAAGCATTTTGTGGTTTATTTTCTACAGAGAAAATTATAATGCATATTTGTCGCTTTCAGTTACCGATCCGTGAATAGAAAAGTTTTAACACATGATATGATCAGTGTTCTAACGATATTTTTCGAACATTGACTGGGGAGACCTGTATAATATTTAACCCCAAAATATTTGTTTGAAATTGTTTTCATTGACTGAATGGATGTATGGATATGTATTCATCAGCCCACAAGGACGGTTCATGGGTCAACTGTTATTTCTTGTTATACTCATGTATTGTCCTTGAGAGCCAGATTTATTATTCGACTGATTATTGGTGACCTTTGCTAGCACAGTTTCGCAAATTGCATCAATGTTGCATAGCCTCAATCAGAGTTGACAATCCTCCAATGTGACCATTGATTCAATACACATGAGGGCCAATCTCACAATCGCCTTTCTATAGAAAGACTTCTTACTTGTCCTATGTTCAGACCACATGATAGATGATTCTCTTTCAACTTTTCTTGGAATATGCTCGTTTGCATGGCAGTCCTTCAACACAGTTAACGTCTCCATCCGGAAAGCGCTAAAATGAAACGCAGCTAGTTCAGTCACAGTTCCTGCCTTTGAACATTTAGTAAATTAAAAAATATTTTTATGTAGCTTAAATTCCTCACCTACGAGTTGAAATGAAAACTCACAGTGAATCGTGTTTGATAAGTCTTAATGTTTATAAAGTAGAAACGTACGCTCCCAATGGCATTATAACCTTCGCGATAATGATAATTTTGTACAATCATAAACACTAAATTTAAATAATATCACCCACCCCTCAACAGTGGGAGGCTATTTTCTTGTAACAACTAGTATAGCCATCCATTTAGAATTTATAGAGGTATCAGAATACCGATAAGATGAACTTACCTATAAGTTAATGTAGTTGACCATCATGGATGTTTAGAACACGTTTTATGACTAGTTATAGTGTTTTCTACCATGTTCTACATCTGCGCCTCGGGGTAAATCATTTGCTCTTTTGACATATGCTGGTGCGCATGCTTTCTGAAGAATGCTTTTAGTTTCTCCTGAAGATATAATCTCTCATGGAAAATGTATATAGCCTCGGTAGCGCAGTAGGTAGCGCGTCAGTCTCATAATCAATCGTAGAGAGCAATCTGAAGGTCGTGAGTTCGATCCTCACCCGGGGCAGATATTTTGTCTCCTTAGCTCGAATTATTACCTTTTATCCTTTGTGGTTATTCTATTTAATTCCACCAATTATACTCACATTAGAGTGAAAACGCCAAATGTATATATCAAATGTAACGACCAAGTTTGAAGGATGGTGTGCCTCAAACTGATGGGAAACTATCATTACCTATTCAAACAGATCCCACTTGAAAGCACAATGGACACTCTACACCGTTCCAGTGGCCTAATGTTTAGGGCGTCCGTTGTGGATGCGGGAGGTCATGGGTTTGATCCCCAGCCTAGTCCTATCAGAGACTTACAAAATTGATACTGACAACTGCCTCTCTAGGTGCTCAGCATTAAGAAGTTAGTGATAGAACTGGTTGGCCTGGTCTCAGGATAATGGGACTGGGTGGGACATCATGCTACGTGTCTGCGACATGATGTCCCAGTGCTAGGCATCACTATAAACTGCCACACTGCAGACAACGTACCTATATGATTGAAAAATTGTTAAAGCTACGTTAAAAATCCAATTCAAACAAAAACACACTCTCTCTCTCTCTCTCTCTCACTCTCTCTCTCTCTCTCTCTCTCTCCTGTAAAGACAGAAAAAGTACATGCACGTGATACTTGAGTACAGTATCAAACTTGACTATTTTAAAAACAACTTGCAACAAAGAAAGGCAAATATTGTTCTATCCGTCGAGCATAAGTTACAGGGAAGATGACACTTTTGCATTTGGTAATGGTCAATTGAAGTCTGTATTGATCTGTGGAAGTCTGTATTCATAAACATGAAACGGGGACCAAAGGATATAATACAATTACACGTTTGTTACATAAATATAATCTTCTTCCCATGCGTATATTAGGACAAAAATCTGTCGGTCTCGATCCCGCCAACTTTCTGCTCTTACATTAATAAATATATTCACTGTCTGGTGTCAGATATAACATTTGCAAATAATATTTGTTAAAACATATCTATTCGTTACTTCAGTTTGAATATGTGTGCTCGCTACCTAAATTCTCAAAGACAAAGACTTATGATCTGGAGTAATTTAATCATCATACCGTATCATGACATCGATCTCCTGAAAAACTGTAAGCATAGAACAGGGAGTATAGGTTTATAACCCACTTTGAAAACGATTGTACATTCATCAGTTTCTTAGTCTGCCAGCGACCATTATCGTGCTTTAATAGAAGACACACTTGCCGATAGATGATACATTTTCAAACCGCCTAGCAAAACTCTACGTTCATTGACATAGTTTGAACAACGCTTCGAACTTTTGTCTGTCATCTTTGAGGGCCATCAGGAACCCCATCTAAGCCAGTTCACTCACACACAGCAAATATGGTGGATTTGTGTGTCGTCGACGTGCTGCTCCCATCAAAAGGAAACCTTTCGGATACGCCCAAGTAGGGAACGTGTCGTCATTCAGTGGAAATGGTTCATCTGCGAGTAGGACTATGTGGAATGTATTTGGCCCGGAGTGGATGAAAGCAAGTTATAACCCAAACCAACATTTTTCCAATTTATAATATCATCATTCTTATCAACTGCATTAATACATACATATTAGGGTCAAGTCAAGCAGCTCAATGCACCCGACCCTAAAAGATATATACAACAATGTAGCCATCATTTGAAAACAACCGGGGAAGAAATAATAACTACTATAATATACGTTAACTAATTCGATTCAAATACAATTTCAATAAATATAATTCGCAACAAAATACCGTTTGCATAGCAAAGGCTAAAAAACGAACGTGCCGCACTGTAATCAATATAGAAAGCGTCGTACCTCGGTGCATATCAGTCTTCCTACTGGTGGCGTCACGATAAATCAGCCATTGGTGTTAGCACACTCAATTAGGTTTGACCTACTTCCAATTGGAGGGCGCCCATCAGGGCCCGAGGTCATAAACATAATAACGCGTAACAATATCTAGATTTCCAAACGAGTATATTTTGGAAAACATTTCCTCATGGGCAAGATCCATTGTTTCATCAATCGGAATAGGATTCACTATCACAATATTAAAGTAAGAACCTGATTCACCTAAATTACGCTGATTTGACGACGTCTATATGTCCTTTCTAAAGAAGGAGTTCTGTCTTCAACAGGAATCCAGAGAAAGTGTTCCGAACATTATACATGTGTTAGTAGTAGTAGTAGGAGTAGCAGTAGTAGTGTTAGTGGTAGTAATAGTACTAGTATTAATGGTATTTGTATGAGTTAATGTTACACGAGGAATGGTTTTCTCTTTCCAATCACATACAATTCAACAAACTCCATGCCATCATGTAATGAAAGCATTTTGTGGTTTATTTTCTACAGAGAAAATTATAATGCATATTTGTCGCTTTCAGTTACCGATCCGTGAATAGAAAAGTTTTAACACATGATATGATCAGTGTTCTAACGATATTTTTCGAACATTGACTGGGGAGACCTGTATAATATTTAACTCCAAAATATTTGTTTGAAATTGTTTTCATTGACTGAATGGATGTATGGATATGTATTCATCAGCCCACAAGGACGGTTCATGGGTCAACTGTTATTTCTTGTTATACTCATGTATTGTCCTTGAGAGCCAGATTTATTATTCGACTGATTATTGGTGACCTTCGCTAGCACAGTTTCGCAAATTGCATCAATGTTGCATAGCCTCAATCAGAGTTGACAATCCTCCAATGTGACCATTGATTCAATACACATGAGGGCCAATCTCACAATCGCCTTTCTATAGAAAGACTTCTTACTTGTCCTATGTTCAGACCACATGATAGATGATTCTCTTTCAACTTTTCTTGGAATATGCTCGTTTGCATGGCAGTCCTTCAACACAGTTAACGTCTCCATCCGGAAAGCGCTAAAATGAAACGCAGCTAGTTCAGTCACAGTTCCTGCCTTTGAACATTTAGTAAATTAAAAAATATTTTTATGTAGCTTAAATTCCTCACCTACGAGTTGAAAATGAAAACTCACAGTGAATCGTGTTTGATAAGTCTTAATGTTTATAAAGTAGAAACGTACGCTCCCAATGGCATTATAACCTTCGCGATAATGATAATTTTGTACAATCATAAACACTAAATTTAAATAATATCACCCACCCCTCAACAGTGGGAGGCTATTTTCTTGTAACAACTAGTATTGCCATCCATTTAGAATTTATAGAGGTATCAGAATACCGATAAGATGAACTTACCTATAAGTTAATGTAGTTGACCATCATGGATGTTTAGAACACGTTTTATGACTAGTTATAGTGTTTTCTACCATGTTCTACATCTGCGCCTCGGGGTAAATCATTTGCTCTTTTGACATATGCTGGTGCGCATGCTTTCTGAAGAATGCTTTTAGTTTCTCCTGAAGATATAATCTCTCATGGAAAATGTATATAGCCTCGGTAGCGCAGCAGGTAGCGCGTCAGTCTCATAATCAATCGTAGAGAGCAATCTGAAGGTCGTGAGTTCGATCCTCACCCGGGGCAGATATTTTGTCTCCTTAGCTCGAATTATTACCTTTTATCCTTTGTGGTTATTCTATTTAATTCCACCAATTATACTCACATTAGAGTGAAAACGCCAAATGTATATATCAAATGTAACGACCAAGTTTGAAGGATGGTGTGCCTCAAACTGATGGGAAACTATCATTACCTATTCAAACAGATCCCACTTGAAAGCACAATGGACACTCTACACCGTTCCAGTGGCCTAATGTTTAGGGCGTCCGTTGTGGATGCGGGAGGTCATGGGTTTGATCCCCAGCCTAGTCCTATCAGAGACTTACAAAATTGATACTGACAACTGCCTCTCTAGGTGCTCAGCATTAAGAAGTTAGTGATAGAACTGGTTGGCCTGGTCTCAGGATAATGGGACTGGGTGGGACATCATGCTACGTGTCTGCGACATGATGCCCCAGTGCTAGGCATCACTATAAACTGCCACACTGCAGACAACGTACCTATATGATTGAAAAATTGTTAAAGCTACGTTAAAAATCCAAATCAAACAAAAACACACACACTCTCTCTCTCTCTCTCTCTCCTGTAAAGACAGAAAAGGTACATGCACGTGATACTTGAGTACAGTATCAAACTTGACTATTTTAAAAACAACTTGCAACAAAGAAAGGCAAATATTGTTCTATCCGTCGAGCATAAGTTACAGGGAAGATGACACTTTTGCATTTGGTAATGGTCAATTGAAGTCTGTATTGATCTATGGAAGTCTGTATTCATAAACATGAAACGGGGACCAAAGGATATAATACAATTACACGTTTGTTACATAAATATAATCTTCTTCCCATGCGTATATTAGGACAAAAATCTGTCGGTCTCGATCCCGCCAACTTTCTGCTCTTACATTAATAAATATATTCACTGTCTGGTGTCAGATATAACATTTGCAAATAATATTTGTTAAAACATATCTATTCGTTACTTCAGTTTGAATATGTGTGCTCGCTACCTAAATTCTCAAAGACAAAGACTTATGATCTGGAGTAATTTAATCATCATACCGTATCATGACATCGATCTCCTGAAAAACTGTAAGCATAGAACAGGGAGTATAGGTTTATAACCCACTTTGAAAACGATTGTACATTCATCAGTTTCTTAGTCTGCCAGCGACCATTATCGTGCTTTAATAGAAGACACACTTGCCGATAGATGATACATTTTCAAACCGCCTAGCAAAACTCTACGTTCATTGACATAGTTTGAACAACGCTTCGAACTTTTGTCTGTCATCTTTGAGGGCCATCAGGAACCCCATCTAAGCCAGTTCACTCACACACAGCAAATATGGTGGATTTGTGTGTCGTCGACGTGCTGCTCCCATCAAAAGGAAACCTTTCGGATACGCCTAAGTAGGGAACGTGTCGTCATTCAGTGGAAATGGTTCATCTGCGAGTAGGACTATGTGGAATGTATTTGGCCCGGAGGGGATGAAAGCAAGTTATAACCCAAACCAACATTTTTCCAATTTATAATATCATCATTCTTATCAACTGCATTAATACATACATATTAGGGTCAAGTCAAGCAGCTCAATGCACCCGACCCTAAAAGATATATACAACAATGTAGCCATCATTTGAAAACAACCGGGGAAGAAATAATAACTACTATAATATACGTTAACTAATTCGATTCAAATACAATTTCAATAAATATAATTCGCAACAAAATACCGTTTGCATAGCAAAGGCTAAAAAACGAACGTGCCGCACTGTAATCAATATAGAAAGCGTCGTACCTCGGTGCATATCAGTCTTCCTACTGGTGACGTCACGATAAATCAGCCATTGGTGTTAGCACACTCAATTAGGTTTGACCTACTTCCAATTGGAGGGCGCCCATCAGGGCCCGAGGTCATAAACATAATAACGCGTAACAATATCTAGATTTCCAAACGAGTATATTTTGGAAAACATTTCCTCATGGGCAAGATCCATTGTTTCATCAATCGGAATAGGATTCACTATCACAATATTAAAGTAAGAACCTGATTCACCTAAATTACGCTGATTTGACGACGTCTATATGTCCTTTCTAAAGAAGGAGTTCTGTCTTCAACAGGAATCCAGAGAAAGTGTTCCGAGCATTATACATGTGTTAGTAGTAGTAGTAGGAGTAGCAGTAGTAGTGTTAGTGGTAGTAATAGTACTAGTATTAATGGTATTTGTATGAGTTAATGTTACACGAGGAATGGTTTTCTCTTTCCAATCACATACAATTCAACAAACTCCATGCCATCATGTAATGAAAGCATTTTGTGGTTTATTTTCTACAGAGAAAATTATAATGCATATTTGTCGCTTTCAGTTACCGATCCGTGAATAGAAAAGTTTTAACACATGATATGATCAGTGTTCTAACGATATTTTTCGAACATTGACTGGGGAGACCTGTATAATATTTAACTCCAAAATATTTGTTTGAAATTGTTTTCATTGACTGAATGGATGTATGGATATGTATTCATCAGCCCACAAGGACGGTTCATGGGTCAACTGTTATTTCTTGTTATACTCATGTATTGTCCTTGAGAGCCAGATTTATTATTCGACTGATTATTGGTGACCTTCGCTAGCACAGTTTCGCAAATTGCATCAATGTTGCATAGCCTCAATCAGAGTTGACAATCCTCCAATGTGACCATTGATTCAATACACATGAGGGCCAATCTCACAATCGCCTTTCTATAGAAAGACTTCTTACTTGTCCTATGTTCAGACCACATGATAGATGATTCTCTTTCAACTTTTCTTGGAATATGCTCGTTTGCATGGCAGTCCTTCAACACAGTTAACGTCTCCATCCGGAAAGCGCTAAAATGAAACGCAGCTAGTTCAGTCACAGTTCCTGCCTTTGAACATTTAGTAAATTAAAAAATATTTTTGTGTAGCTTAAATTCCTCACCTACGAGTTGAAAATGAAAACTCACAGTGAATCGTGTTTGATAAGTCTTAATGTTTATAAAGTAGAAACGTACGCTCCCAATGGCATTATAACCTTCGCGATAATGATAATTTTGTACAATCATAAACACTAAATTTAAATAATATCACCCACCCCTCAACAGTGGGAGGCTATTTTCTTGTAACAACTAGTATTGCCATCCATTTAGAATTTATAGAGGTATCAGAATACCGATAAGATGAACTTACCTATAAGTTAATGTAGTTGACCATCATGGATGTTTAGAACACGTTTTATGACTAGTTATAGTGTTTTCTACCATGTTCTACATCTGCGCCTCGGGGTAAATCATTTGCTCTTTTGACATATGCTGGTGCGCATGCTTTCTGAAGAATGCTTTTAGTTTCTCCTGAAGATATAATCTCTCATGGAAAATGTATATAGCCTCGGTAGCGCAGCAGGTAGCGCGTCAGTCTCATAATCAATCGTAGAGAGCAATCTGAAGGTCGTGAGTTCGATCCTCACCCGGGGCAGATATTTTGTCTCCTTAGCTCGAATTATTACCTTTTATCCTTTGTGGTTATTCTATTTAATTCCACCAATTATACTCACATTAGAGTGAAAACGCCAAATGTATATATCAAATGTAACGACCAAGTTTGAAGGATGGTGTGCCTCAAACTGATGGGAAACTATCATTACCTATTCAAACAGATCCCACTTGAAAGCACAATGGACACTCTACACCGTTCCAGTGGCCTAATGTTTAGGGCGTCCGTTGTGGATGCGGGAGGTCATGGGTTTGATCCCCAGCCTAGTCCTATCAGAGACTTACAAAATTGATACTGACAACTGCCTCTCTAGGTGCTCAGCATTAAGAAGTTAGTGATAGAACTGGTTGGCCTGGTCTCAGGATAATGGGACTGGGTGGGACATCATGCTACGTGTCTGCGACATGATGCCCCAGTGCTAGGCATCACTATAAACTGCCACACTGCAGACAACGTACCTATATGATTGAAAAATTGTTAAAGCTACGTTAAAAATCCAAATCAAACAAAAACACTCTCTCTCTCTCTCTCTCTCTCTCTCTCTCTCTCTCTCCTGTAAAGACAGAAAAGGTACATGCACGTGATACTTGAGTACAGTATCAAACTTGACTATTTTAAAAACAACTTGCAACAAAGAAAGGCAAATATTGTTCTATCCGTCGAGCATAAGTTACAGGGAAGATGACACTTTTGCATTTGGTAATGGTCAATTGAAGTCTGTATTGATCTGTGGAAGTCTGTATTCATAAACATGAAACGGGGACCAAAGGATATAATACAATTACACGTTTGTTACATAAATATAATCTTCTTCCCATGCGTATATTAGGACAAAAATCTGTCGGTCTCGATCCCGCCAACTTTCTGCTCTTACATTAATAAATATATTCACTGTCTGGTGTCAGATATAACATTTGCAAATAATATTTGTTAAAACATATCTATTCGTTACTTCAGTTTGAATATGTGTGCTCGCTACCTAAATTCTCAAAGACAAAGACTTATGATCTGGAGTAATTTAATCATCATACCGTATCATGACATCGATCTCCTGAAAAACTGTAAGCATAGAACAGGGAGTATAGGTTTATAACCCACTTTGAAAACGATTGTACATTCATCAGTTTCTTAGTCTGCCAGCGACCATTATCGTGCTTTAATAGAAGACACACTTGCCGATAGATGATACATTTTCAAACCGCCTAGCAAAACTCTACGTTCATTGACATAGTTTGAACAACGCTTCGAACTTTTGTCTGTCATCTTTGAGGGCCATCAGGAACCCCATCTAAGCCAGTTCACTCACACACAGCAAATATGGTGGATTTGTGAGTCGTCGACGTGCTGCTACCCATCAAAAGGAAACCTTTCGGATACGCCTAAGTAGGGAACGTGTCGTCATTCAATGGAAATGGTTCATCTGCGAGTAGGACTATGTGGAATGTATTTGGCCCGAAGTGGATGAAATCAAGTTATAACCCAAACCAACATTTTTCCAATTTATAATATCATCATTCTTATCAACTGCATTAATACATACATATTAGGGTCAAGTCAAGCAGCTCAATGCACCCGACCCTAAAAGATATATACAACAATGTAGCCATCATTTGAAAACAACCGGGGAAGAAATAATAACTACTATAATATACGTTAACTAATTCGATTCAAATACAATTTCAATAAATATAATTCGCAACAAAATACCGTTTGCATAGCAAAGGCTAAAAAACGAACGTGCCGCACTGTAATCAATATAGAAAGCGTCGTACCTCGGTGCATATCAGTCTTCCTACTGGTGACGTCACGATAAATCAGCCATTGGTGTTAGCACACTCAATTAGGTTTGACCTACTTCCAATTGGAGGGCGCCCAGCAGGGCCCGAGGTCATAAACATAATAACGCGTAACAATATCTAGATTTCCAAACGAGTATATTTTGGAAAACATTTCCTCATGGGCAAGATCCATTGTTTCATCAATCGGAATAGGATTCACTATCACAATATTAAAGTAAGAACCTGATTCACCTAAATTACGCTGATTTGACGACGTCTATATGTCCTTTCTAAAGAAGGAGTTCTGTCTTCAACAGGAATCCAGAGAAAGTGTTCCGAACATTATACATGTGTTAGTAGTAGTAGTAGGAGTAGCAGTAGTAGTGTTAGTGGTAGTAATAGTACTAGTATTAATGGTATTTGTATGAGTTAATGTTACACGAGGAATGGTTTTCTCTTTCCAATCACATACAATTCAACAAACTCCATGCCATCATGTAATGAAAGCATTTTGTGGTTTATTTTCTACAGAGAAAATTATAATGCATATTTGTCGCTTTCAGTTACCGATCCGTGAATAGAAAAGTTTTAACACATGATATGATCAGTGTTCTAACGATATTTTTCGAACATTGACTGGGGAGACCTGTATAATATTTAACTCCAAAATATTTGTTTGAAATTGTTTTCATTGACTGAATGGATGTATGGATATGTATTCATCAGCCCACAAGGACGGTTCATGGGTCAACTGTTATTTCTTGTTATACTCATGTATTGTCCTTGAGAGCCAGATTTATTATTCGACTGATTATTGGTGACCTTCGCTAGCACAGTTTCGCAAATTGCATCAATGTTGCATAGCCTCAATCAGAGTTGACAATCCTCCAATGTGACCATTGATTCAATACACATGAGGGCCAATCTCACAATCGCCTTTCTATAGAAAGACTTCTTACTTGTCCTATGTTCAGACCACATGATAGATGATTCTCTTTCAACTTTTCTTGGAATATGCTCGTTTGCATGGCAGTCCTTCAACACAGTTAACGTCTCCATCCGGAAAGCGCTAAAATGAAACGCAGCTAGTTCAGTCACAGTTCCTGCCTTTGAACATTTAGTAAATTAAAAAATATTTTTATGTAGCTTAAATTCCTCACCTACGAGTTGAAAATGAAAACTCACAGTGAATCGTGTTTGATAAGTCTTAATGTTTATAAAGTAGAAACGTACGCTCCCAATGGCATTATAACCTTCGCGATAATGATAATTTTGTACAATCATAAACACTAAATTTAAATAATATCACCCACCCCTCAACAGTGGGAGGCTATTTTCTTGTAACAACTAGTATTGCCATCCATTTAGAATTTATAGAGGTATCAGAATACCGATAAGATGAACTTACCTATAAGTTAATGTAGTTGACCATCATGGATGTTTAGAACACGTTTTATGACTAGTTATAGTGTTTTCTACCATGTTCTACATCTGCGCCTCGGGGTAAATCATTTGCTCTTTTGACATATGCTGGTGCGCATGCTTTCTGAAGAATGCTTTTAGTTTCTCCTGAAGATATAATCTCTCATGGAAAATGTATATAGCCTCGGTAGCGCAGCAGGTAGCGCGTCAGTCTCATAATCAATCGTAGAGAGCAATCTGAAGGTCGTGAGTTCGATCCTCACCCGGGGCAGATATTTTGTCTCCTTAGCTCGAATTGTTACCTTTTATCCTTTGTGGTTATTCTATTTAATTCCACCAATTATACTCACATTAGAGTGAAAACGCCAAATGTATATATCAAATGTAACGACCAAGTTTGAAGGATGGTGTGCCTCAAACTGATGGGAAACTATCATTACCTATTCAAACAGATCCCACTTGAAAGCACAATGGACACTCTACACCGTTCCAGTGGCCTAATGTTTAGGGCGTCCGTTGTGGATGCGGGAGGTCATGGGTTTGATCCCCAGCCTAGTCCTATCAGAGACTTACAAAATTGATACTGACAACTGCCTCTCTAGGTGCTCAGCATTAAGAAGTTAGTGATAGAACTGGTTGGCCTGGTCTCAGGATAATGGGACTGGGTGGGACATCATGCTACGTGTCTGCGACATGATGCCCCAGTGCTAGGCATCACTATAAACTGCCACACTGCAGACAACGTACCTATATGATTGAAAAATTGTTAAAGCTACGTTAAAAATCCAAATCAAACAAAAACACTCTCTCTCTCTCTCTCTCTCTCTCTCTCTCTCTCTCTCCTGTAAAGACAGAAAAGGTACATGCACGTGATACTTGAGTACAGTATCAAACTTGACTATTTTAAAAACAACTTGCAACAAAGAAAGGCAAATATTGTTCTATCCGTCGAGCATAAGTTACAGGGAAGATGACACTTTTGCATTTGGTAATGGTCAATTGAAGTCTGTATTGATCTGTGGAAGTCTGTATTCATAAACATGAAACGGGGACCAAAGGATATAATACAATTACACGTTTGTTACATAAATATAATCTTCTTCCCATGCGTATATTAGGACAAAAATCTGTCGGTCTCGATCCCGCCAACTTTCTGCTCTTACATTAATAAATATATTCACTGTCTGGTGTCAGATATAACATTTGCAAATAATATTTGTTAAAACATATCTATTCGTTACTTCAGTTTGAATATGTGTGCTCGCTACCTAAATTCTCAAAGACAAAGACTTATGATCTGGAGTAATTTAATCATCATACCGTATCATGACATCGATCTCCTGAAAAACTGTAAGCATAGAACAGGGAGTATAGGTTTATAACCCACTTTGAAAACGATTGTACATTCATCAGTTTCTTAGTCTGCCAGCGACCATTATCGTGCTTTAATAGAAGACACACTTGCCGATAGATGATACATTTTCAAACCGCCTAGCAAAACTCTACGTTCATTGACATAGTTTGAACAACGCTTCGAACTTTTGTCTGTCATCTTTGAGGGCCATCAGGAACCCCATCTAAGCCAGTTCACTCACACACAGCAAATATGGTGGATTTGTGAGTCGTCGACGTGCTGCTACCCATCAAAAGGAAACCTTTCGGATACGCCTAAGTAGGGAACGTGTCGTCATTCAATGGAAATGGTTCATCTGCGAGTAGGACTATGTGGAATGTATTTGGCCCGAAGTGGATGAAATCAAGTTATAACCCAAACCAACATTTTTCCAATTTATAATATCATCATTCTTATCAACTGCATTAATACATACATATTAGGGTCAAGTCAAGCAGCTCAATGCACCCGACCCTAAAAGATATATACAACAATGTAGCCATCATTTGAAAACAACCGGGGAAGAAATAATAACTACTATAATATACGTTAACTAATTCGATTCAAATACAATTTCAATAAATATAATTCGCAACAAAATACCGTTTGCATAGCAAAGGCTAAAAAACGAACGTGCCGCACTGTAATCAATATAGAAAGCGTCGTACCTCGGTGCATATCAGTCTTCCTACTGGTGACGTCACGATAAATCAGCCATTGGTGTTAGCACACTCAATTAGGTTTGACCTACTTCCAATTGGAGGGCGCCCAGCAGGGCCCGAGGTCATAAACATAATAACGCGTAACAATATCTAGATTTCCAAACGAGTATATTTTGGAAAACATTTCCTCATGGGCAAGATCCATTGTTTCATCAATCGGAATAGGATTCACTATCACAATATTAAAGTAAGAACCTGATTCACCTAAATTACGCTGATTTGACGACGTCTATATGTCCTTTCTAAAGAAGGAGTTCTGTCTTCAACAGGAATCCAGAGAAAGTGTTCCGAACATTATACATGTGTTAGTAGTAGTAGTAGGAGTAGCAGTAGTAGTGTTAGTGGTAGTAATAGTACTAGTATTAATGGTATTTGTATGAGTTAATGTTACACGAGGAATGGTTTTCTCTTTCCAATCACATACAATTCAACAAACTCCATGCCATCATGTAATGAAAGCATTTTGTGGTTTATTTTCTACAGAGAAAATTATAATGCATATTTGTCGCTTTCAGTTACCGATCCGTGAATAGAAAAGTTTTAACACATGATATGATCAGTGTTCTAACGATATTTTTCGAACATTGACTGGGGAGACCTGTATAATATTTAACTCCAAAATATTTGTTTGAAATTGTTTTCATTGACTGAATGGATGTATGGATATGTATTCATCAGCCCACAAGGACGGTTCATGGGTCAACTGTTATTTCTTGTTATACTCATGTATTGTCCTTGAGAGCCAGATTTATTATTCGACTGATTATTGGTGACCTTCGCTAGCACAGTTTCGCAAATTGCATCAATGTTGCATAGCCTCAATCAGAGTTGACAATCCTCCAATGTGACCATTGATTCAATACACATGAGGGCCAATCTCACAATCGCCTTTCTATAGAAAGACTTCTTACTTGTCCTATGTTCAGACCACATGATAGATGATTCTCTTTCAACTTTTCTTGGAATATGCTCGTTTGCATGGCAGTCCTTCAACACAGTTAACGTCTCCATCCGGAAAGCGCTAAAATGAAACGCAGCTAGTTCAGTCACAGTTCCTGCCTTTGAACATTTAGTAAATTAAAAAATATTTTTATGTAGCTTAAATTCCTCACCTACGAGTTGAAAATGAAAACTCACAGTGAATCGTGTTTGATAAGTCTTAATGTTTATAAAGTAGAAACGTACGCTCCCAATGGCATTATAACCTTCGCGATAATGATAATTTTGTACAATCATAAACACTAAATTTAAATAATATCACCCACCCCTCAACAGTGGGAGGCTATTTTCTTGTAACAACTAGTATTGCCATCCATTTAGAATTTATAGAGGTATCAGAATACCGATAAGATGAACTTACCTATAAGTTAATGTAGTTGACCATCATGGATGTTTAGAACACGTTTTATGACTAGTTATAGTGTTTTCTACCATGTTCTACATCTGCGCCTCGGGGTAAATCATTTGCTCTTTTGACATATGCTGGTGCGCATGCTTTCTGAAGAATGCTTTTAGTTTCTCCTGAAGATATAATCTCTCATGGAAAATGTATATAGCCTCGGTAGCGCAGCAGGTAGCGCGTCAGTCTCATAATCAATCGTAGAGAGCAATCTGAAGGTCGTGAGTTCGATCCTCACCCGGGGCAGATATTTTGTCTCCTTAGCTCGAATTGTTACCTTTTATCCTTTGTGGTTATTCTATTTAATTCCACCAATTATACTCACATTAGAGTGAAAACGCCAAATGTATATATCAAATGTAACGACCAAGTTTGAAGGATGGTGTGCCTCAAACTGATGGGAAACTATCATTACCTATTCAAACAGATCCCACTTGAAAGCACAATGGACACTCTACACCGTTCCAGTGGCCTAATGTTTAGGGCGTCCGTTGTGGATGCGGGAGGTCATGGGTTTGATCCCCAGCCTAGTCCTATCAGAGACTTACAAAATTGATACTGACAACTGCCTCTCTAGGTGCTCAGCATTAAGAAGTTAGTGATAGAACTGGTTGGCCTGGTCTCAGGATAATGGGACTGGGTGGGACATCATGCTACGTGTCTGCGACATGATGCCCCAGTGCTAGGCATCACTATAAACTGCCACACTGCAGACAACGTACCTATATGATTGAAAAATTGTTAAAGCTACGTTAAAAATCCAAATCAAACAAAAACACTCTCTCTCTCTCTCTCTCTCTCTCTCTCTCTCTCTCTCTCCTGTAAAGACAGAAAAGGTACATGCACGTGATACTTGAGTACAGTATCAAACTTGACTATTTTAAAAACAACTTGCAACAAAGAAAGGCAAATATTGTTCTATCCGTCGAGCATAAGTTACAGGGAAGATGACACTTTTGCATTTGGTAATGGTCAATTGAAGTCTGTATTGATCTATGGAAGTCTGTATTCATAAACATGAAACGGGGACCAAAGGATATAATACAATTACACGTTTGTTACATAAATATAATCTTCTTCCCATGCGTATATTAGGACAAAAATCTGTCGGTCTCGATCCCGCCAACTTTCTGCTCTTACATTAATAAATATATTCACTGTCTGGTGTCAGATATAACATTTGCAAATAATATTTGTTAAAACATATCTATTCGTTACTTCAGTTTGAATATGTGTGCTCGCTACCTAAATTCTCAAAGACAAAGACTTATGATCTGGAGTAATTTAATCATCATACCGTATCATGACATCGATCTCCTGAAAAACTGTAAGCATAGAACAGGGAGTATAGGTTTATAACCCACTTTGAAAACGATTGTACATTCATCAGTTTCTTAGTCTGCCAGCGACCATTATCGTGCTTTAATAGAAGACACACTTGCCGATAGATGATACATTTTCAAACCGCCTAGCAAAACTCTACGTTCATTGACATAGTTTGAACAACGCTTCGAACTTTTGTCTGTCATCTTTGAGGGCCATCAGGAACCCCATCTAAGCCAGTTCACTCACACACAGCAAATATGGTGGATTTGTGTGTCGTCGACGTGCTGCTCCCATCAAAAGGAAACCTTTCGGATACGCCTAAGTAGGGAACGTGTCGTCATTCAGTGGAAATGGTTCATCTGCGAGTAGGACTATGTGGAATGTATTTGGCCCGGAGTGGATGAAAGCAAGTTATAACCCAAACCAACATTTTTCCAATTTATAATATCATCATTCTTATCAACTGCATTAATACATACATATTAGGGTCAAGTCAAGCAGCTCAATGCACCCGACCCTAAAAGATATATACAACAATGTAGCCATCATTTGAAAACAACCGGGGAAGAAATAATAACTACTATAATATACGTTAACTAATTCGATTCAAATACAATTTCAATAAATATAATTCGCAACAAAATACCGTTTGCATAGCAAAGGCTAAAAAACGAACGTGCCGCACTGTAATCAATATAGAAAGCGTCGTACCTCGGTGCATATCAGTCTTCCTACTGGTGACGTCACGATAAATCAGCCATTGGTGTTAGCACACTCAATTAGGTTTGACCTACTTCCAATTGGAGGGCGCCCATCAGGGCCCGAGGTCATAAACATAATAACGCGTAACAATATCTAGATTTCCAAACGAGTATATTTTGGAAAACATTTCCTCATGGGCAAGATCCATTGTTTCATCAATCGGAATAGGATTCACTATCACAATATTAAAGTAAGAACCTGATTCACCTAAATTACGCTGATTTGACGACGTCTATATGTCCTTTCTAAAGAAGGAGTTCTGTCTTCAACAGGAATCCAGAGAAAGTGTTCCGAGCATTATACATGTGTTAGTAGTAGTAGTAGGAGTAGCAGTAGTAGTGTTAGTGGTAGTAATAGTACTAGTATTAATGGTATTTGTATGAGTTAATGTTACACGAGGAATGGTTTTCTCTTTCCAATCACATACAATTCAACAAACTCCATGCCATCATGTAATGAAAGCATTTTGTGGTTTATTTTCTACAGAGAAAATTATAATGCATATTTGTCGCTTTCAGTTACCGATCCGTGAATAGAAAAGTTTTAACACATGATATGATCAGTGTTCTAACGATATTTTTCGAACATTGACTGGGGAGACCTGTATAATATTTAACTCCAAAATATTTGTTTGAAATTGTTTTCATTGACTGAATGGATGTATGGATATGTATTCATCAGCCCACAAGGACGGTTCATGGGTCAACTGTTATTTCTTGTTATACTCATGTATTGTCCTTGAGAGCCAGATTTATTATTCGACTGATTATTGGTGACCTTCGCTAGCACAGTTTCGCAAATTGCATCAATGTTGCATAGCCTCAATCAGAGTTGACAATCCTCCAATGTGACCATTGATTCAATACACATGAGGGCCAATCTCACAATCGCCTTTCTATAGAAAGACTTCTTACTTGTCCTATGTTCAGACCACATGATAGATGATTCTCTTTCAACTTTTCTTGGAATATGCTCGTTTGCATGGCAGTCCTTCAACACAGTTAACGTCTCCATCCGGAAAGCGCTAAAATGAAACGCAGCTAGTTCAGTCACAGTTCCTGCCTTTGAACATTTAGTAAATTAAAAAATATTTTTGTGTAGCTTAAATTCCTCACCTACGAGTTGAAAATGAAAACTCACAGTGAATCGTGTTTGATAAGTCTTAATGTTTATAAAGTAGAAACGTACGCTCCCAATGGCATTATAACCTTCGCGATAATGATAATTTTGTACAATCATAAACACTAAATTTAAATAATATCACCCACCCCTCAACAGTGGGAGGCTATTTTCTTGTAACAACTAGTATTGCCATCCATTTAGAATTTATAGAGGTATCAGAATACCGATAAGATGAACTTACCTATAAGTTAATGTAGTTGACCATCATGGATGTTTAGAACACGTTTTATGACTAGTTATAGTGTTTTCTACCATGTTCTACATCTGCGCCTCGGGGTAAATCATTTGCTCTTTTGACATATGCTGGTGCGCATGCTTTCTGAAGAATGCTTTTAGTTTCTCCTGAAGATATAATCTCTCATGGAAAATGTATATAGCCTCGGTAGCGCAGCAGGTAGCGCGTCAGTCTCATAATCAATCGTAGAGAGCAATCTGAAGGTCGTGAGTTCGATCCTCACCCGGGGCAGATATTTTGTCTCCTTAGCTCGAATTATTACCTTTTATCCTTTGTGGTTATTCTATTTAATTCCACCAATTATACTCACATTAGAGTGAAAACGCCAAATGTATATATCAAATGTAACGACCAAGTTTGAAGGATGGTGTGCCTCAAACTGATGGGAAACTATCATTACCTATTCAAACAGATCCCACTTGAAAGCACAATGGACACTCTACACCGTTCCAGTGGCCTAATGTTTAGGGCGTCCGTTGTGGATGCGGGAGGTCATGGGTTTGATCCCCAGCCTAGTCCTATCAGAGACTTACAAAATTGATACTGACAACTGCCTCTCTAGGTGCTCAGCATTAAGAAGTTAGTGATAGAACTGGTTGGCCTGGTCTCAGGATAATGGGACTGGGTGGGACATCATGCTACGTGTCTGCGACATGATGCCCCAGTGCTAGGCATCACTATAAACTGCCACACTGCAGACAACGTACCTATATGATTGAAAAATTGTTAAAGCTACGTTAAAAATCCAAATCAAACAAAAACACTCTCTCTCTCTCTCTCTATCTCTCTCTCTCTCTCATGTAAAGACAGAAAAGGTACATGCACGTGATACTTGAGTACAGTATCAAACTTGACTATTTTAAAAACAACTTGCAACAAAGAAAGGCAAATATTGTTCTATCCATCGAGCATACGTTACAGGGAAGATGACACTTTTGCATTTGGTAATGGTCAATTGAAATCTGTATTGATCTGTGGAAGTGTACTCATAAACATGAAACGGGGACCAAAGGATATAATACAATTACACGTTTGTTACATAAATATAATCTTCTTCCCATGCGTATATTAGGACAAAAATCTGTCGGTCTCGATCCCGCCAACTTTCTGCTCTTACATTAATAAATATATTCACTGTCTGGTGTCAGATATAACATTTGCAAATAATATTTGTTAAAACATATCTATTCGTTACTTCAGTTTGAATATGTGTGCTCGCTACCTAAATTCTCAAAGACAAAGACTTATGATCTGGAGTAATTTAATCATCATACCGTATCATGACATCGATCTCCTGAAAAACTGTAAGAATAGAACAGGGAGTATAGGTTTATAACCCACTTTGAAAACGATTGTACATTCATCAGTTTCTTAGTCTGCCAGCGACCATTATCGTGCTTTAATAGAAGACACACTTGCCGATAGATGATACATTTTCAAACCGCCTAGCAAAACTCTACGTTCATTGACATAGTTTGAACAACGCTTCGAACTTTAGTCTGTCATCTTTGAGGGCCATCAGGAACCCCATCTAAGCCAGTTCACTCACACACAGCAAATATGGCGGATTTTTGTGTCGTCGACGTGCTGCTACCATCAAAAGGAAACCTTTCGGATACGCCTAAGTAGGGAACGTGTCGTCATTCAGTGGAAATGGTTCATCTGCGAGTAGGACTATGTGGAATGTATTTGGCCCGGAGTGGATGAAAGCAAGTTATAACCCAAACCAACATTTTTCCAATTTATAATATCATCATTCTTATCAACTGCATTAATACATACATATTAGGGTCAAGTCAAGCAGCTCAATGCACCCGACCCTAAAAGATATATACAACAATGTAGCCATCATTTGAAAACAACCGGGGAAGAAATAATAACTACTATAATATACGTTAACTAATTCGATTCAAATACAATTTCAATAAATATAATTCGCAACAAAATACCGTTTGCATAGCAAAGGCTAAAAAACGAACGTGCCGCACTGTAATCAATATAGAAAGCGTCGTACCTCGGTGCATATCAGTCTTCCTACTGGTGACGTCACGATAAATCAGCCATTGGTGTTAGCACACTCAATTAGGTTTGACCTACTTCCAATTGGAGGGCGCCCATCAGGGCCCGAGGTCATAAACATAATAACGCGTAACAATATCTAGATTTCCTAACGAGTATATTTTGGAAAACATTTCCTCATGGGCAAGATCCATTGTTTCATCAATCGGAATAGGATTCACTATCACAATATTAAAGTAAGAACCTGATTCACCTAAATTACGCTGATTTGACGACGTCTATATGTCCTTTCTAAAGAAGGAGTTCTGTCTTCAACAGGAATCCAGAGAAAGTGTTCCGAGCATTATACATGTGTTAGTAGTAGTAGTAGGAGTAGCAGTAGTAGTGTTAGTGGTAGTAATAGTACTAGTATTAATGGTATTTGTATGAGTTAATGTTACACGAGGAATGGTTTTCTCTTTCCAATCACATACAATTCAACAAACTCCATGCCATCATGTAATGAAAGCATTTTGTGGTTTATTTTCTACAGAGAAAATTATAATGCATATTTGTCGCTTTCAGTTACCGATCCCTGAATAGAAAGGTTTTAACACATGATATGATCAGTGTTCTAACGATATTTTTCGAACATTGACTGGGGAGACCTGTATAATATTTAACTCCAAAATATTTGTTTGAAATTGTTTTCATTGACTGAATGGATGTATGGATATGTATTCATCAGCCCACAAGGACGGTTCATGGGTCAACTGTTATTTCTTGTTATACTCATGTATTGTCCTTGAGAGCCAGATTTATTATTCGACTGATTATTGGTGACCTTCGCTAGCACAGTTTCGCAAATTGCATCAATGTTGCATAGCCTCAATCAGAGTTGACAATCCTCCAATGTGACCATTGATTCAATACACATGAGGGCCAATCTCACAATCGCCTTTCTATAGAAAGACTTCTTACTTGTCCTATGTTCAGACCACATGATAGATGATTCTCTTTCAACTTTTCTTGGAATATGCTCGTTTGCATGGCAGTCCTTCAACACAGTTAACGTCTCCATCCGGAAAGCGCTAAAATGAAACGCAGCTAGTTCAGTCACAGTTCCTGCCTTTGAACATTTAGTAAATTAAAAAATATTTTTATGTAGCTTAAATTCCTCACCTACGAGTTGAAAATGAAAACTCACAGTGAATCGTGTTTGATAAGTCTTAATGTTTATAAAGTAGAAACGTACGCTCCCAATGGCATTATAACCTTCGCGATAATGATAATTTTGTACAATCATAAACACTAAATTTAAATAATATCACCCACCCCTCAACAGTGGGAGGCTATTTTCTTGTAACAACTAGTATTGCCATCCATTTAGAATTTATAGAGGTATCAGAATACCGATAAGATGAACTTACCTATAAGTTAATGTAGTTGACCATCATGGATGTTTAGAACACGTTTTATGACTAGTTATAGTGTTTTCTACCATGTTCTACATCTGCGCCTCGGGGTAAATCATTTGCTCTTTTGACATATGCTGGTGCGCATGCTTTCTGAAGAATGCTTTTAGTTTCTCCTGAAGATATAATCTCTCATGGAAAATGTATATAGCCTCGGTAGCGCAGCAGGTAGCGCGTCAGTCTCATAATCAATCGTAGAGAGCAATCTGAAGGTCGTGAGTTCGATCCTCACCCGGGGCAGATATTTTGTCTCCTTAGCTCGAATTATTACCTTTTATCCTTTGTGGTTATTCTATTTAATTCCACCAATTATACTCACATTAGAGTGAAAACGCCAAATGTATATATCAAATGTAACGACCAAGTTTGAAGGATGGTGTGCCTCAAACTGATGGGAAACTAACATTACCTATTCAAACAGATCCCACTTGAAAGCACAATGGACACTCTACACCGTTCCAGTGGCCTAATGTTTAGGGCGTCCGTTGTGGATGCGGGAGGTCATGGGTTTGATCCCCAGCCTAGTCCTATCAGAGACTTACAAAATTGATACTGACAACTGCCTCTCTAGGTGCTCAGCATTAAGAAGTTAGTGATAGAACTGGTTGGCCTGGTCTCAGGATAATGGGACTGGGTGGGACATCATGCTACGTGTCTGCGACATGATGCCCCAGTGCTAGGCATCACTATAAACTGCCACACTGCAGACAACGTACCTATATGATTGAAAAATTGTTAAAGCTACGTTAAAAATCCAAATCAAACAAAAACACTCTCTCTCTCTCTCTCTCTCTCTCTCTCTCTCTCTCTCTCCTGTAAAGACAGAAAAGGTACATGCACGTGATACTTGAGTACAGTATCAAACTTGACTATTTTAAAAACAACTTGCAACAAAGAAAGGCAAATATTGTTCTATCCGTCGAGCATAAGTTACAGGGAAGATGACACTTTTGCATTTGGTAATGGTCAATTGAAGTCTGTATTGATCTGTGGAAGTCTGTATTCATAAACATGAAACGGGGACCAAAGGATATAATACAATTACACGTTTGTTACATAAATATAATCTTCTTCCCATGCGTATATTAGGACAAAAATCTGTCGGTCTCGATCCCGCCAACTTTCTGCTCTTACATTAATAAATATATTCACTGTCTGGTGTCAGATATAACATTTGCAAATAATATTTGTTAAAACATATCTATTCGTTACTTCAGTTTGAATATGTGTGCTCGCTACCTAAATTCTCAAAGACAAAGACTTATGATCTGGAGTAATTTAATCATCATACCGTATCATGACATCGATCTCCTGAAAAACTGTAAGCATAGAACAGGGAGTATAGGTTTATAACCCACTTTGAAAACGATTGTACATTCATCAGTTTCTTAGTCTGCCAGCGACCATTATCGTGCTTTAATAGAAGACACACTTGCCGATAGATGATACATTTTCAAACCGCCTAGCAAAACTCTACGTTCATTGACATAGTTTGAACAACGCTTCGAACTTTTGTCTGTCATCTTTGAGGGCCATCAGGAACCCCATCTAAGCCAGTTCACTCACACACAGCAAATATGGTGGATTTGTGAGTCGTCGACGTGCTGCTACCCATCAAAAGGAAACCTTTCGGATACGCCTAAGTAGGGAACGTGTCGTCATTCAATGGAAATGGTTCATCTGCGAGTAGGACTATGTGGAATGTATTTGGCCCGAAGTGGATGAAATCAAGTTATAACCCAAACCAACATTTTTCCAATTTATAATATCATCATTCTTATCAACTGCATTAATACATACATATTAGGGTCAAGTCAAGCAGCTCAATGCACCCGACCCTAAAAGATATATACAACAATGTAGCCATCATTTGAAAACAACCGGGGAAGAAATAATAACTACTATAATATACGTTAACTAATTCGATTCAAATACAATTTCAATAAATATAATTCGCAACAAAATACCGTTTGCATAGCAAAGGCTAAAAAACGAACGTGCCGCACTGTAATCAATATAGAAAGCGTCGTACCTCGGTGCATATCAGTCTTCCTACTGGTGACGTCACGATAAATCAGCCATTGGTGTTAGCACACTCAATTAGGTTTGACCTACTTCCAATTGGAGGGCGCCCATCAGGGCCCGAGGTCATAAACATAATAACGCGTAACAATATCTAGATTTCCAAACGAGTATATTTTGGAAAACATTTCCTCATGGGCAAGATCCATTGTTTCATCAATCGGAATAGGATTCACTATCACAATATTAAAGTAAGAACCTGATTCACCTAAATTACGCTGATTTGACGACGTCTATATGTCCTTTCTAAAGAAGGAGTTCTGTCTTCAACAGGAATCCAGAGAAAGTGTTCCGAACATTATACATGTGTTAGTAGTAGTAGTAGGAGTAGCAGTAGTAGTGTTAGTGGTAGTAGTAGTACTAGTATTTATGGTATTTGTATGAGTTAATGTTACACGAGGAATGGTTTTCTCTTTCCAATCACATACAATTCAACAAACTCCATGCCATCATGTAATGAAAGCATTTTGTGGTTTATTTTCTACAGAGAAAATTATAATGCATATTTGTCGCTTTCAGTTACCGATCCGTGAATAGAAAAGTTTTAACACATGATATGATCAGTGTTCTAACGATATTTTTCGAACATTGACTGGGGAGACCTGTATAATATTTAACTCCAAAATATTTGTTTGAAATTGTTTTCATTGACTGAATGGATGTATGGATATGTATTCATCAGCCCACAAGGACGGTTCATGGGTCAACTGTTATTTCTTGTTATACTCATGTATTGTCCTTGAGAGCCAGATTTATTATTCGACTGATTATTGGTGACCTTCGCTAGCACAGTTTCGCAAATTGCATCAATGTTGCATAGCCTCAATCAGAGTTGACAATCCTCCAATGTGACCATTGATTCAATACACATGAGGGCCAATCTCACAATCGCCTTTCTATAGAAAGACTTCTTACTTGTCCTATGTTCAGACCACATGATAGATGATTCTCTTTCAACTTTTCTTGGAATATGCTCGTTTGCATGGCAGTCCTTCAACACAGTTAACGTCTCCATCCGGAAAGCGCTAAAATGAAACGCAGCTAGTTCAGTCACAGTTCCTGCCTTTGAACATTTAGTAAATTAAAAAATATTTTTATGTAGCTTAAATTCCTCACCTACGAGTTGAAAATGAAAACTCACAGTGAATCGTGTTTGATAAGTCTTAATGTTTATAAAGTAGAAACGTACGCTCCCAATGGCATTATAACCTTCGCGATAATGATAATTTTGTACAATCATAAACACTAAATTTAAATAATATCACCCACCCCTCAACAGTGGGAGGCTATTTTCTTGTAACAACTAGTATTGCCATCCATTTAGAATTTATAGAGGTATCAGAATACCGATAAGATGAACTTACCTATAAGTTAATGTAGTTGACCATCATGGATGTTTAGAACACGTTTTATGACTAGTTATAGTGTTTTCTACCATGTTCTACATCTGCGCCTCGGGGTAAATCATTTGCTCTTTTGACATATGCTGGTGCGCATGCTTTCTGAAGAATGCTTTTAGTTTCTCCTGAAGATATAATCTCTCATGGAAAATGTATATAGCCTCGGTAGCGCAGCAGGTAGCGCGTCAGTCTCATAATCAATCGTAGAGAGCAATCTGAAGGTCGTGAGTTCGATCCTCACCCGGGGCAGATATTTTGTCTCCTTAGCTCGAATTATTACCTTTTATCCTTTGTGGTTATTCTATTTAATTCCACCAATTATACTCACATTAGAGTGAAAACGCCAAATGTATATATCAAATGTAACGACCAAGTTTGAAGGATGGTGTGCCTCAAACTGATGGGAAACTATCATTACCTATTCAAACAGATCCCACTTGAAAGCACAATGGACACTCTACACCGTTCCAGTGGCCTAATGTTTAGGGCGTCCGTTGTGGATGCGGGAGGTCATGGGTTTGATCCCCAGCCTAGTCCTATCAGAGACTTACAAAATTGATACTGACAACTGCCTCTCTAGGTGCTCAGCATTAAGAAGTTAGTGATAGAACTGGTTGGCCTGGTCTCAGGATAATGGGACTGGGTGGGACATCATGCTACGTGTCTGCGACATGATGCCCCAGTGCTAGGCATCACTATAAACTGCCACACTGCAGACAACGTACCTATATGATTGAAAAATTGTTAAAGCTACGTTAAAAATCCAAATCAAACAAAAACACTCTCTCTCTCTCTCTCTCTCTCTCTCTCTCTCCTGTAAAGACAGAAAAGGTACATGCACGTGATACTTGAGTACAGTATCAAACTTGACTATTTTAAAAACAACTTGCAACAAAGAAAGGCAAATATTGTTCTATCCGTCGAGCATAAGTTACAGGGAAGATGACACTTTTGCATTTGGTAATGGTCAATTGAAGTCTGTATTGATCTGTGGAAGTCTGTATTCATAAACATGAAACGGGGACCAAAGGATATAATACAATTACACGTTTGTTACATAAATATAATCTTCTTCCCATGCGTATATTAGGACAAAAATCTGTCGGTCTCGATCCCGCCAACTTTCTGCTCTTACATTAATAAATATATTCACTGTCTGGTGTCAGATATAACATTTGCAAATAATATTTGTTAAAACATATCTATTCGTTACTTCAGTTTGAATATGTGTGCTCGCTACCTAAATTCTCAAAGACAAAGACTTATGATCTGGAGTAATTTAATCATCATACCGTATCATGACATCGATCTCCTGAAAAACTGTAAGCATAGAACAGGGAGTATAGGTTTATAACCCACTTTGAAAACGATTGTACATTCATCAGTTTCTTAGTCTGCCAGCGACCATTATCGTGCTTTAATAGAAGACACACTTGCCGATAGATGATACATTTTCAAACCGCCTAGCAAAACTCTACGTTCATTGACATAGTTTGAACAACGCTTCGAACTTTAGTCTGTCATCTTTGAGGGCCATCAGGAACCCCATCTAAGCCAGTTCACTCACACACAGCAAATATGGTGGATTTGTGTGTCGTCGACGTGCTGCTACCATCAAAAGGAAACCTTTCGGATACGCCTAAGTAGGGAACGTGTCGTCATTCAGTGGAAATGGTTCATCTGCGAGTAGGACTATGTGGAATGTATTTGGCCCGGAGTGGATGAAAGCAAGTTATAACCCAAACCAACATTTTTCCAATTTATAATATCATCATTCTTATCAACTGCATTAATACATACATATTAGGGTCAAGTCAAGCAGCTCAATGCACCCGACCCTAAAAGATATATACAACAATGTAGCCATCATTTGAAAACAACCGGGAAAGAAATAATAACTACTATAATATACGTTAACTAATTCGATTCAAATACAATTTCAATAAATATAATTCGCAACAAAATACCGTTTGCATAGCAAAGGCTAAAAAACGAACGTGCCGCACTGTAATCAATATAGAAAGCGTCGTACCTCGGTGCATATCAGTCTTCCTACTGGTGACGTCACGATAAATCAGCCATTGGTGTTAGCACACTCAATTAGGTTTGACCTACTTCCAATTGGAGGGCGCCCATCAGGGCCCGAGGTCATAAACATAATAACGCGTAACAATATCTAGATTTCCAAACGAGTATATTTTGGAAAACATTTCCTCATGGGCAAGATCCATTGTTTCATCAATCGGAATAGGATTCACTATCACAATATTAAAGTAAGAACCTGATTCACCTAAATTACGCTGATTTGACGACGTCTATATGTCCTTTCTAAAGAAGGAGTTCTGTCTTCAACAGGAATCCAGAGAAAGTGTTCCGAGCATTATACATGTGTTAGTAGTAGTAGTAGGAGTAGCAGTAGTAGTGTTAGTGGTAGTAATAGTACTAGTATTAATGGTATTTGTATGAGTTAATGTTACACGAGGAATGGTTTTCTCTTTCCAATCACATACAATTCAACAAACTCCATGCCATCATGTAATGAAAGCATTTTGTGGTTTATTTTCTACAGAGAAAATTATAATGCATATTTGTCGCTTTCAGTTACCGATCCGTGAATAGAAAAGTTTTAACACATGATATGATCAGTGTTCTAACGATATTTTTCGAACATTGACTGGGGAGACCTGTATAATATTTAACTCCAAAATATTTGTTTGAAATTGTTTTCATTGACTGAATGGATGTATGGATATGTATTCATCAGCCCACAAGGACGGTTCATGGGTCAACTGTTATTTCTTGTTATACTCATGTATTGTCCTTGAGAGCCAGATTTATTATTCGACTGATTATTGGTGACCTTCGCTAGCACAGTTTCGCAAATTGCATCAATGTTGCATAGCCTCAATCAGAGTTGACAATCCTCCAATGTGACCATTGATTCAATACACATGAGGGCCAATCTCACAATCGCCTTTCTATAGAAAGACTTCTTACTTGTCCTATGTTCAGACCACATGATAGATGATTCTCTTTCAACTTTTCTTGGAATATGCTCGTTTGCATGGCAGTCCTTCAACACAGTTAACGTCTCCATCCGGAAAGCGCTAAAATGAAACGCAGCTAGTTCAGTCACAGTTCCTGCCTTTGAACATTTAGTAAATTAAAAAATATTTTTATGTAGCTTAAATTCCTCACCTACGAGTTGAAAATGAAAACTCACAGTGAATCGTGTTTGATAAGTCTTAATGTTTATAAAGTAGAAACGTACGCTCCCAATGGCATTATAACCTTCGCGATAATGATAATTTTGTACAATCATAAACACTAAATTTAAATAATATCACCCACCCCTCAACAGTGGGAGGCTATTTTCTTGTAACAACTAGTATTGCCATCCATTTAGAATTTATAGAGGTATCAGAATACCGATAAGATGAACTTACCTATAAGTTAATGTAGTTGACCATCATGGATGTTTAGAACACGTTTTATGACTAGTTATAGTGTTTTCTACCATGTTCTACATCTGCGCCTCGGGGTAAATCATTTGCTCTTTTGACATATGCTGGTGCGCATGCTTTCTGAAGAATGCTTTTAGTTTCTCCTGAAGATATAATCTCTCATGGAAAATGTATATAGCCTCGGTAGCGCAGCAGGTAGCGCGTCAGTCTCATAATCAATCGTAGAGAGCAATCTGAAGGTCGTGAGTTCGATCCTCACTCGGGGCAGATATTTTGTCTCCTTAGCTCGAATTATTACCTTTTATCCTTTGTGGTTATTCTATTTAATTCCACCAATTATACTCACATTAGAGTGAAAACGCCAAATGTATATATCAAATGTAACGACCAAGTTTGAAGGATGGTGTGCCTCAAACTGATGGGAAACTATCATTACCTATTCAAACAGATCCCACTTGAAAGCACAATGGACACTCTACACCGTTCCAGTGGCCTAATGTTTAGGGCGTCCGTTGTGGATGCGGGAGGTCATGGGTTTGATCCCCAGCCTAGTCCTATCAGAGACTTACAAAATTGATACTGACAACTGCCTCTCTAGGTGCTCAGCATTAAGAAGTTAGTGATAGAACTGGTTGGCCTGGTCTCAGGATAATGGGACTGGGTGGGACATCATGCTACGTGTCTGCGACATGATGCCCCAGTGCTAGGCATCACTATAAACTGCCACACTGCAGACAACGTACCTATATGATTGAAAAATTGTTAAAGCTACGTTAAAAATCCAAATCAAACAAAAACACACTCTCTCTCTCTCTCTCTCTCTCTCTCTCTCTCTCTCTCTCTCTCTCTCTCTCTCCTGTAAAGACAGAAAAGGTACATGCACGTGATACTTGAGTACAGTATCAAACTTGACTATTTTAAAAACAACTTGCAACAAAGAAAGGCAAATATTGTTCTATCCGTCGAGCATAAGTTACAGGGAAGATGACACTTTTGCATTTGGTAATGGTCAATTGAAGTCTGTATTGATCTGTGGAAGTCTGTATTCATAAACATGAAACGGGGACCAAAGGATATAATACAATTACACGTTTGTTACATAAATATAATCTTCTTCCCATGCGTATATTAGGACAAAAATCTGTCGGTCTCGATCCCGCCAACTTTCTGCTCTTACATTAATAAATATATTCACTGTCTGGTGTCAGATATAACATTTGCAAATAATATTTGTTAAAACATATCTATTCGTTACTTCAGTTTGAATATGTGTGCTCGCTACCTAAATTCTCAAAGACAAAGACTTATGATCTGGAGTAATTTAATCATCATACCGTATCATGACATCGATCTCCTGAAAAACTGTAAGCATAGAACAGGGAGTATAGGTTTATAACCCACTTTGAAAACGATTGTACATTCATCAGTTTCTTAGTCTGCCAGCGACCATTATCGTGCTTTAATAGAAGACACACTTGCCGATAGATGATACATTTTCAAACCGCCTAGCAAAACTCTACGTTCATTGACATAGTTTGAACAACGCTTCGAACTTTAGTCTGTCATCTTTGAGGGCCATCAGGAACCCCATCTAAGCCAGTTCACTCACACACAGCAAATATGGTGGATTTGTGTGTCGTCGACGTGCTGCTACCATCAAAAGGAAACCTTTCGGATACGCCTAAGTAGGGAACGTGTCGTCATTCAGTGGAAATGGTTCATCTGCGAGTAGGACTATGTGGAATGTATTTGGCCCGGAGTGGATGAAAGCAAGTTATAACCCAAACCAACATTTTTCCAATTTATAATATCATCATTCTTATCAACTGCATTAATACATACATATTAGGGTCAAGTCAAGCAGCTCAATGCACCCGACCCAAAAAGATATATACAACAATGTAGCCATCATTTGAAAACAACCGGGGAAGAAATAATAACTACTATAATATACGTTAACTAATTCGATTCAAATACAATTTCAATAAATATAATTCGCAACAAAATACCGTTTGCATAGCAAAGGCTAAAAAACGAACGTGCCGCACTGTAATCAATATAGAAAGCGTCGTACCTCGGTGCATATCAGTCTTCCTACTGGTGACGTCACGATAAATCAGCCATTGGTGTTAGCACACTCAATTAGGTTTGACCTACTTCCAATTGGAGGGCGCCCATCAGGGCCCGAGGTCATAAACATAATAACGCGTAACAATATCTAGATTTCCTAACGAGTATATTTTGGAAAACATTTCCTCATGGGCAAGATCCATTGTTTCATCAATCGGAATAGGATTCACTATCACAATATTAAAGTAAGAACCTGATTCACCTAAATTACGCTGATTTGACGACGTCTATATGTCCTTTCTAAAGAAGGAGTTCTGTCTTCAACAGGAATCCAGAGAAAGTGTTCCGAGCATTATACATGTGTTAGTAGTAGTAGTAGGAGTAGCAGTAGTAGTGTTAGTGGTAGTAATAGTACTAGTATTAATGGTATTTGTATGAGTTAATGTTACACGAGGAATGGTTTTCTCTTTCCAATCACATACAATTCAACAAACTCCATGCCATCATGTAATGAAAGCATTTTGTGGTTTATTTTCTACAGAGAAAATTATAATGCATATTTGTCGCTTTCAGTTACCGATCCCTGAATAGAAAGGTTTTAACACATGATATGATCAGTGTTCTAACGATATTTTTCGAACATTGACTGGGGAGACCTGTATAATATTTAACTCCAAAATATTTGTTTGAAATTGTTTTCATTGACTGAATGGATGTATGGATATGTATTCATCAGCCCACAAGGACGGTTCATGGGTCAACTGTTATTTCTTGTTATACTCATGTATTGTCCTTGAGAGCCAGATTTATTATTCGACTGATTATTGGTGACCTTCGCTAGCACAGTTTCGCAAATTGCATCAATGTTGCATAGCCTCAATCAGAGTTGACAATCCTCCAATGTGACCATTGATTCAATACACATGAGGGCCAATCTCACAATCGCCTTTCTATAGAAAGACTTCTTACTTGTCCTATGTTCAGACCACATGATAGATGATTCTCTTTCAACTTTTCTTGGAATATGCTCGTTTGCATGGCAGTCCTTCAACACAGTTAACGTCTCCATCCGGAAAGCGCTAAAATGAAACGCAGCTAGTTCAGTCACAGTTCCTGCCTTTGAACATTTAGTAAATTAAAAAATATTTTTATGTAGCTTAAATTCCTCACCTACGAGTTGAAAATGAAAACTCACAGTGAATCGTGTTTGATAAGTCTTAATGTTTATAAAGTAGAAACGTACGCTCCCAATGGCATTATAACCTTCGCGATAATGATAATTTTGTACAATCATAAACACTAAATTTAAATAATATCACCCACCCCTCAACAGTGGGAGGCTATTTTCTTGTAACAACTAGTATTGCCATCCATTTAGAATTTATAGAGGTATCAGAATACCGATAAGATGAACTTACCTATAAGTTAATGTAGTTGACCATCATGGATGTTTAGAACACGTTTTATGACTAGTTATAGTGTTTTCTACCATGTTCTACATCTGCGCCTCGGGGTAAATCATTTGCTCTTTTGACATATGCTGGTGCGCATGCTTTCTGAAGAATGCTTTTAGTTTCTCCTGAAGATATAATCTCTCATGGAAAATGTATATAGCCTCGGTAGCGCAGCAGGTAGCGCGTCAGTCTCATAATCAATCGTAGAGAGCAATCTGAAGGTCGTGAGTTCGATCCTCACCCGGGGCAGATATTTTGTCTCCTTAGCTCGAATTATTACCTTTTATCCTTTGTGGTTATTCTATTTAATTCCACCAATTATACTCACATTAGAGTGAAAACGCCAAATGTATATATCAAATGTAACGACCAAGTTTGAAGGATGGTGTGCCTCAAACTGATGGGAAACTAACATTACCTATTCAAACAGATCCCACTTGAAAGCACAATGGACACTCTACACCGTTCCAGTGGCCTAATGTTTAGGGCGTCCGTTGTGGATGCGGGAGGTCATGGGTTTGATCCCCAGCCTAGTCCTATCAGAGACTTACAAAATTGATACTGACAACTGCCTCTCTAGGTGCTCAGCATTAAGAAGTTAGTGATAGAACTGGTTGGCCTGGTCTCAGGATAATGGGACTGGGTGGGACATCATGCTACGTGTCTGCGACATGATGCCCCAGTGCTAGGCATCACTATAAACTGCCACACTGCAGACAACGTACCTATATGATTGAAAAATTGTTAAAGCTACGTTAAAAATCCAAATCAAACAAAAACACTCTCTCTCTCTCTCTCTCTCTCTCCTGTAAAGACAGAAAAGGTACATGCACGTGATACTTGAGTACAGTATCAAACTTGACTATTTTAAAAACAACTTGCAACAAAGAAAGGCAAATATTGTTCTATCCGTCGAGCATAAGTTACAGGGAAGATGACACTTTTGCATTTGGTAATGGTCAATTGAAGTCTGTATTGATCTGTGGAAGTCTGTATTCATAAACATGAAACGGGGACCAAAGGATATAATACAATTACACGTTTGTTACATAAATATAATCTTCTTCCCATGCGTATATTAGGACAAAAATCTGTCGGTCTCGATCCCGCCAACTTTCTGCTCTTACATTAATAAATATATTCACTGTCTGGTGTCAGATATAACATTTGCAAATAATATTTGTTAAAACATATCTATTCGTTACTTCAGTTTGAATATGTGTGCTCGCTACCTAAATTCTCAAAGACAAAGACTTATGATCTGGAGTAATTTAATCATCATACCGTATCATGACATCGATCTCCTGAAAAACTGTAAGCATAGAACAGGGAGTATAGGTTTATAACCCACTTTGAAAACGATTGTACATTCATCAGTTTCTTAGTCTGCCAGCGACCATTATCGTGCTTTAATAGAAGACACACTTGCCGATAGATGATACATTTTCAAACCGCCTAGCAAAACTCTACGTTCATTGACATAGTTTGAACAACGCTTCGAACTTTTGTCTGTCATCTTTGAGGGCCATCAGGAACCCCATCTAAGCCAGTTCACTCACACACAGCAAATATGGTGGATTTGTGAGTCGTCGACGTGCTGCTACCCATCAAAAGGAAACCTTTCGGATACGCCTAAGTAGGGAACGTGTCGTCATTCAATGGAAATGGTTCATCTGCGAGTAGGACTATGTGGAATGTATTTGGCCCGAAGTGGATGAAATCAAGTTATAACCCAAACCAACATTTTTCCAATTTATAATATCATCATTCTTATCAACTGCATTAATACATACATATTAGGGTCAAGTCAAGCAGCTCAATGCACCCGACCCTAAAAGATATATACAACAATGTAGCCATCATTTGAAAACAACCGGGGAAGAAATAATAACTACTATAATATACGTTAACTAATTCGATTCAAATACAATTTCAATAAATATAATTCGCAACAAAATACCGTTTGCATAGCAAAGGCTAAAAAACGAACGTGCCGCACTGTAATCAATATAGAAAGCGTCGTACCTCGGTGCATATCAGTCTTCCTACTGGTGACGTCACGATAAATCAGCCATTGGTGTTAGCACACTCAATTAGGTTTGACCTACTTCCAATTGGAGGGCGCCCATCAGGGCCCGAGGTCATAAACATAATAACGCGTAACAATATCTAGATTTCCAAACGAGTATATTTTGGAAAACATTTCCTCATGGGCAAGATCCATTGTTTCATCAATCGGAATAGGATTCACTATCACAATATTAAAGTAAGAACCTGATTCACCTAAATTACGCTGATTTGACGACGTCTATATGTCCTTTCTAAAGAAGGAGTTCTGTCTTCAACAGGAATCCAGAGAAAGTGTTCCGAACATTATACATGTGTTAGTAGTAGTAGTAGGAGTAGCAGTAGTAGTGTTAGTGGTAGTAGTAGTACTAGTATTAATGGTATTTGTATGAGTTAATGTTACACGAGGAATGGTTTTCTCTTTCCAATCACATACAATTCAACAAACTCCATGCCATCATGTAATGAAAGCATTTTGTGGTTTATTTTCTACAGAGAAAATTATAATGCATATTTGTCGCTTTCAGTTACCGATCCGTGAATAGAAAAGTTTTAACACATGATATGATCAGTGTTCTAACGATATTTTTCGAACATTGACTGGGGAGACCTGTATAATATTTAACTCCAAAATATTTGTTTGAAATTGTTTTCATTGACTGAATGGATGTATGGATATGTATTCATCAGCCCACAAGGACGGTTCATGGGTCAACTGTTATTTCTTGTTATACTCATGTATTGTCCTTGAGAGCCAGATTTATTATTCGACTGATTATTGGTGACCTTCGCTAGCACAGTTTCGCAAATTGCATCAATGTTGCATAGCCTCAATCAGAGTTGACAATCCTCCAATGTGACCATTGATTCAATACACATGAGGGCCAATCTCACAATCGCCTTTCTATAGAAAGACTTCTTACTTGTCCTATGTTCAGACCACATGATAGATGATTCTCTTTCAACTTTTCTTGGAATATGCTCGTTTGCATGGCAGTCCTTCAACACAGTTAACGTCTCCATCCGGAAAGCGCTAAAATGAAACGCAGCTAGTTCAGTCACAGTTCCTGCCTTTGAACATTTAGTAAATTAAAAAATATTTTTATGTAGCTTAAATTCCTCACCTACGAGTTGAAAATGAAAACTCACAGTGAATCGTGTTTGATAAGTCTTAATGTTTATAAAGTAGAAACGTACGCTCCCAATGGCATTATAACCTTCGCGATAATGATAATTTTGTACAATCATAAACACTAAATTTAAATAATATCACCCACCCCTCAACAGTGGGAGGCTATTTTCTTGTAACAACTAGTATTGCCATCCATTTAGAATTTATAGAGGTATCAGAATACCGATAAGATGAACTTACCTATAAGTTAATGTAGTTGACCATCATGGATGTTTAGAACACGTTTTATGACTAGTTATAGTGTTTTCTACCATGTTCTACATCTGCGCCTCGGGGTAAATCATTTGCTCTTTTGACATATGCTGGTGCGCATGCTTTCTGAAGAATGCTTTTAGTTTCTCCTGAAGATATAATCTCTCATGGAAAATGTATATAGCCTCGGTAGCGCAGCAGGTAGCGCGTCAGTCTCATAATCAATCGTAGAGAGCAATCTGAAGGTCGTGAGTTCGATCCTCACCCGGGGCAGATATTTTGTCTCCTTAGCTCGAATTATTACCTTTTATCCTTTGTGGTTATTCTATTTAATTCCACCAATTATACTCACATTAGAGTGAAAACGCCAAATGTATATATCAAATGTAACGACCAAGTTTGAAGGATGGTGTGCCTCAAACTGATGGGAAACTAACATTACCTATTCAAACAGATCCCACTTGAAAGCACAATGGACACTCTACACCGTTCCAGTGGCCTAATGTTTAGGGCGTCCGTTGTGGATGCGGGAGGTCATGGGTTTGATCCCCAGCCTAGTCCTATCAGAGACTTACAAAATTGATACTGACAACTGCCTCTCTAGGTGCTCAGCATTAAGAAGTTAGTGATAGAACTGGTTGGCCTGGTCTCAGGATAATGGGACTGGGTGGGACATCATGCTACGTGTCTGCGACATGATGCCCCAGTGCTAGGCATCACTATAAACTGCCACACTGCAGACAACGTACCTATATGATTGAAAAATTGTTAAAGCTACGTTAAAAATCCAAATCAAACAAAAACACTCTCTCTCTCTCTCTCTCTCTCTCTCTCTCTCTCCTGTAAAGACAGAAAAGGTACATGCACGTGATACTTGAGTACAGTATCAAACTTGACTATTTTAAAAACAACTTGCAACAAAGAAAGGCAAATATTGTTCTATCCGTCGAGCATAAGTTACAGGGAAGATGACACTTTTGCATTTGGTAATGGTCAATTGAAGTCTGTATTGATCTGTGGAAGTCTGTATTCATAAACATGAAACGGGGACCAAAGGATATAATACAATTACACGTTTGTTACATAAATATAATCTTCTTCCCATGCGTATATTAGGACAAAAATCTGTCGGTCTCGATCCCGCCAACTTTCTGCTCTTACATTAATAAATATATTCACTGTCTGGTGTCAGATATAACATTTGCAAATAATATTTGTTAAAACATATCTATTCGTTACTTCAGTTTGAATATGTGTGCTCGCTACCTAAATTCTCAAAGACAAAGACTTATGATCTGGAGTAATTTAATCATCATACCGTATCATGACATCGATCTCCTGAAAAACTGTAAGCATAGAACAGGGAGTATAGGTTTATAACCCACTTTGAAAACGATTGTACATTCATCAGTTTCTTAGTCTGCCAGCGACCATTATCGTGCTTTAATAGAAGACACACTTGCCGATAGATGATACATTTTCAAACCGCCTAGCAAAACTCTACGTTCATTGACATAGTTTGAACAACGCTTCGAACTTTAGTCTGTCATCTTTGAGGGCCATCAGGAACCCCATCTAAGCCAGTTCACTCACACACAGCAAATATGGTGGATTTGTGTGTCGTCGACGTGCTGAAACCATCAAAAGGAAACCTTTCGGATACGCCTAAGTAGGGAACGTGTCGTCATTCAGTGGAAATGGTTCATCTGCGAGTAGGACTATGTGGAATGTATTTGGCCCGGAGTGGATGAAAGCAAGTTATAACCCAAACCAACATTTTTCCAATTTATAATATCATCATTCTTATCAACTGCATTAATACATACATATTAGGGTCAAGTCAAGCAGCTCAATGCACCCGACCCTAAAAGATATATACAACAATGTAGCCATCATTTGAAAACAACCGGGAAAGAAATAATAACTACTATAATATACGTTAACTAATTCGATTCAAATACAATTTCAATAAATATAATTCGCAACAAAATACCGTTTGCATAGCAAAGGCTAAAAAACGAACGTGCCGCACTGTAATCAATATAGAAAGCGTCGTACCTCGGTGCATATCAGTCTTCCTACTGGTGACGTCACGATAAATCAGCCATTGGTGTTAGCACACTCAATTAGGTTTGACCTACTTCCAATTGGAGGGCGCCCATCAGGGCCCGAGGTCATAAACATAATAACGCGTAACAATATCTAGATTTCCAAACGAGTATATTTTGGAAAACATTTCCTCATGGGCAAGATCCATTGTTTCATCAATCGGAATAGGATTCACTATCACAATATTAAAGTAAGAACCTGATTCACCTAAATTACGCTGATTTGACGACGTCTATATGTCCTTTCTAAAGAAGGAGTTCTGTCTTCAACAGGAATCCAGAGAAAGTGTTCCGAGCATTATACATGTGTTAGTAGTAGTAGTAGGAGTAGCAGTAGTAGTGTTAGTGGTAGTAATAGTACTAGTATTAATGGTATTTGTATGAGTTAATGTTACACGAGGAATGGTTTTCTCTTTCCAATCACATACAATTCAACAAACTCCATGCCATCATGTAATGAAAGCATTTTGTGGTTTATTTTCTACAGAGAAAATTATAATGCATATTTGTCGCTTTCAGTTACCGATCCGTGAATAGAAAAGTTTTAACACATGATATGATCAGTGTTCTAACGATATTTTTCGAACATTGACTGGGGAGACCTGTATAATATTTAACTCCAAAATATTTGTTTGAAATTGTTTTCATTGACTGAATGGATGTATGGATATGTATTCATCAGCCCACAAGGACGGTTCATGGGTCAACTGTTATTTCTTGTTATACTCATGTATTGTCCTTGAGAGCCAGATTTATTATTCGACTGATTATTGGTGACCTTCGCTAGCACAGTTTCGCAAATTGCATCAATGTTGCATAGCCTCAATCAGAGTTGACAATCCTCCAATGTGACCATTGATTCAATACACATGAGGGCCAATCTCACAATCGCCTTTCTATAGAAAGACTTCTTACTTGTCCTATGTTCAGACCACATGATAGATGATTCTCTTTCAACTTTTCTTGGAATATGCTCGTTTGCATGGCAGTCCTTCAACACAGTTAACGTCTCCATCCGGAAAGCGCTAAAATGAAACGCAGCTAGTTCAGTCACAGTTCCTGCCTTTGAACATTTAGTAAATTAAAAAATATTTTTATGTAGCTTAAATTCCTCACCTACGAGTTGAAAATGAAAACTCACAGTGAATCGTGTTTGATAAGTCTTAATGTTTATAAAGTAGAAACGTACGCTCCCAATGGCATTATAACCTTCGCGATAATGATAATTTTGTACAATCATAAACACTAAATTTAAATAATATCACCCACCCCTCAACAGTGGGAGGCTATTTTCTTGTAACAACTAGTATTGCCATCCATTTAGAATTTATAGAGGTATCAGAATACCGATAAGATGAACTTACCTATAAGTTAATGTAGTTGACCATCATGGATGTTTAGAACACGTTTTATGACTAGTTATAGTGTTTTCTACCATGTTCTACATCTGCGCCTCGGGGTAAATCATTTGCTCTTTTGACATATGCTGGTGCGCATGCTTTCTGAAGAATGCTTTTAGTTTCTCCTGAAGATATAATCTCTCATGGAAAATGTATATAGCCTCGGTAGCGCAGCAGGTAGCGCGTCAGTCTCATAATCAATCGTAGAGAGCAATCTGAAGGTCGTGAGTTCGATCCTCACTCGGGGCAGATATTTTGTCTCCTTAGCTCGAATTATTACCTTTTATCCTTTGTGGTTATTCTATTTAATTCCACCAATTATACTCACATTAGAGTGAAAACGCCAAATGTATATATCAAATGTAACGACCAAGTTTGAAGGATGGTGTGCCTCAAACTGATGGGAAACTATCATTACCTATTCAAACAGATCCCACTTGAAAGCACAATGGACACTCTACACCGTTCCAGTGGCCTAATGTTTAGGGCGTCCGTTGTGGATGCGGGAGGTCATGGGTTTGATCCCCAGCCTAGTCCTATCAGAGACTTACAAAATTGATACTGACAACTGCCTCTCTAGGTGCTCAGCATTAAGAAGTTAGTGATAGAACTGGTTGGCCTGGTCTCAGGATAATGGGACTGGGTGGGACATCATGCTACGTGTCTGCGACATGATGCCCCAGTGCTAGGCATCACTATAAACTGCCACACTGCAGACAACGTACCTATATGATTGAAAAATTGTTAAAGCTACGTTAAAAATCCAAATCAAACAAAAACACACTCTCTCTCTCTCTCTCTCTCTCTCTCTCTCTCTCTCTCTCTCTCTCTCTCCTGTAAAGACAGAAAAGGTACATGCACGTGATACTTGAGTACAGTATCAAACTTGACTATTTTAAAAACAACTTGCAACAAAGAAAGGCAAATATTGTTCTATCCGTCGAGCATAAGTTACAGGGAAGATGACACTTTTGCATTTGGTAATGGTCAATTGAAGTCTGTATTGATCTGTGGAAGTCTGTATTCATAAACATGAAACGGGGACCAAAGGATATAATACAATTACACGTTTGTTACATAAATATAATCTTCTTCCCATGCGTATATTAGGACAAAAATCTGTCGGTCTCGATCCCGCCAACTTTCTGCTCTTACATTAATAAATATATTCACTGTCTGGTGTCAGATATAACATTTGCAAATAATATTTGTTAAAACATATCTATTCGTTACTTCAGTTTGAATATGTGTGCTCGCTACCTAAATTCTCAAAGACAAAGACTTATGATCTGGAGTAATTTAATCATCATACCGTATCATGACATCGATCTCCTGAAAAACTGTAAGCATAGAACAGGGAGTATAGGTTTATAACCCACTTTGAAAACGATTGTACATTCATCAGTTTCTTAGTCTGCCAGCGACCATTATCGTGCTTTAATAGAAGACACACTTGCCGATAGATGATACATTTTCAAACCGCCTAGCAAAACTCTACGTTCATTGACATAGTTTGAACAACGCTTCGAACTTTAGTCTGTCATCTTTGAGGGCCATCAGGAACCCCATCTAAGCCAGTTCACTCACACACAGCAAATATGGTGGATTTGTGTGTCGTCGACGTGCTGCTACCATCAAAAGGAAACCTTTCGGATACGCCTAAGTAGGGAACGTGTCGTCATTCAGTGGAAATGGTTCATCTGCGAGTAGGACTATGTGGAATGTATTTGGCCCGGAGTGGATGAAAGCAAGTTATAACCCAAACCAACATTTTTCCAATTTATAATATCATCATTCTTATCAACTGCATTAATACATACATATTAGGGTCAAGTCAAGCAGCTCAATGCACCCGACCCAAAAAGATATATACAACAATGTAGCCATCATTTGAAAACAACCGGGAAAGAAATAATAACTACTATAATATACGTTAACTAATTCGATTCAAATACAATTTCAATAAATATAATTCGCAACAAAATACCGTTTGCATAGCAAAGGCTAAAAAACGAACGTGCCGCACTGTAATCAATATAGAAAGCGTCGTACCTCGGTGCATATCAGTCTTCCTACTGGTGACGTCACGATAAATCAGCCATTGGTGTTAGCACACTCAATTAGGTTTGACCTACTTCCAATTGGAGGGCGCCCATCAGGGCCCGAGGTCATAAACATAATAACGCGTAACAATATCTAGATTTCCAAACGAGTATATTTTGGAAAACATTTCCTCATGGGCAAGATCCATTGTTTCATCAATCGGAATAGGATTCACTATCACAATATTAAAGTAAGAACCTGATTCACCTAAATTACGCTGATTTGACGACGTCTATATGTCCTTTCTAAAGAAGGAGTTCTGTCTTCAACAGGAATCCAGAGAAAGTGTTCCGAGCATTATACATGTGTTAGTAGTAGTAGTAGGAGTAGCAGTAGTAGTGTTAGTGGTAGTAATAGTACTAGTATTAATGGTATTTGTATGAGTTAATGTTACACGAGGAATGGTTTTCTCTTTCCAATCACATACAATTCAACAAACTCCATGCCATCATGTAATGAAAGCATTTTGTGGTTTATTTTCTACAGAGAAAATTATAATGCATATTTGTCGCTTTCAGTTACCGATCCGTGAATAGAAAAGTTTTAACACATGATATGATCAGTGTTCTAACGATATTTTTCGAACATTGACTGGGGAGACCTGTATAATATTTAACTCCAAAATATTTGTTTGAAATTGTTTTCATTGACTGAATGGATGTATGGATATGTATTCATCAGCCCACAAGGACGGTTCATGGGTCAACTGTTATTTCTTGTTATACTCATGTATTGTCCTTGAGAGCCAGATTTATTATTCGACTGATTATTGGTGACCTTCGCTAGCACAGTTTCGCAAATTGCATCAATGTTGCATAGCCTCAATCAGAGTTGACAATCCTCCAATGTGACCATTGATTCAATACACATGAGGGCCAATCTCACAATCGCCTTTCTATAGAAAGACTTCTTACTTGTCCTATGTTCAGACCACATGATAGATGATTCTCTTTCAACTTTTCTTGGAATATGCTCGTTTGCATGGCAGTCCTTCAACACAGTTAACGTCTCCATCCGGAAAGCGCTAAAATGAAACGCAGCTAGTTCAGTCACAGTTCCTGCCTTTGAACATTTAGTAAATTAAAAAATATTTTTATGTAGCTTAAATTCCTCACCTACGAGTTGAAAATGAAAACTCACAGTGAATCGTGTTTGATAAGTCTTAATGTTTATAAAGTAGAAACGTACGCTCCCAATGGCATTATAACCTTCGCGATAATGATAATTTTGTACAATCATAAACACTAAATTTAAATAATATCACCCACCCCTCAACAGTGGGAGGCTATTTTCTTGTAACAACTAGTATTGCCATCCATTTAGAATTTATAGAGGTATCAGAATACCGATAAGATGAACTTACCTATAAGTTAATGTAGTTGACCATCATGGATGTTTAGAACACGTTTTATGACTAGTTATAGTGTTTTCTACCATGTTCTACATCTGCGCCTCGGGGTAAATCATTTGCTCTTTTGACATATGCTGGTGCGCATGCTTTCTGAAGAATGCTTTTAGTTTCTCCTGAAGATATAATCTCTCATGGAAAATGTATATAGCCTCGGTAGCGCAGCAGGTAGCGCGTCAGTCTCATAATCAATCGTAGAGAGCAATCTGAAGGTCGTGAGTTCGATCCTCACTCGGGGCAGATATTTTGTCTCCTTAGCTCGAATTATTACCTTTTATCCTTTGTGGTTATTCTATTTAATTCCACCAATTATACTCACATTAGAGTGAAAACGCCAAATGTATATATCAAATGTAACGACCAAGTTTGAAGGATGGTGTGCCTCAAACTGATGGGAAACTATCATTACCTATTCAAACAGATCCCACTTGAAAGCACAATGGACACTCTACACCGTTCCAGTGGCCTAATGTTTAGGGCGTCCGTTGTGGATGCGGGAGGTCATGGGTTTGATCCCCAGCCTAGTCCTATCAGAGACTTACAAAATTGATACTGACAACTGCCTCTCTAGGTGCTCAGCATTAAGAAGTTAGTGATAGAACTGGTTGGCCTGGTCTCAGGATAATGGGACTGGGTGGGACATCATGCTACGTGTCTGCGACATGATGCCCCAGTGCTAGGCATCACTATAAACTGCCACACTGCAGACAACGTACCTATATGATTGAAAAATTGTTAAAGCTACGTTAAAAATCCAAATCAAACAAAAACACACTCTCTCTCTCTCTCTCTCTCTCTCTCTCTCTCTCTCTCTCTCTCTCTCTCTCCTGTAAAGACAGAAAAGGTACATGCACGTGATACTTGAGTACAGTATCAAACTTGACTATTTTAAAAACAACTTGCAACAAAGAAAGGCAAATATTGTTCTATCCGTCGAGCATAAGTTACAGGGAAGATGACACTTTTGCATTTGGTAATGGTCAATTGAAGTCTGTATTGATCTGTGGAAGTCTGTATTCATAAACATGAAACGGGGACCAAAGGATATAATACAATTACACGTTTGTTACATAAATATAATCTTCTTCCCATGCGTATATTAGGACAAAAATCTGTCGGTCTCGATCCCGCCAACTTTCTGCTCTTACATTAATAAATATATTCACTGTCTGGTGTCAGATATAACATTTGCAAATAATATTTGTTAAAACATATCTATTCGTTACTTCAGTTTGAATATGTGTGCTCGCTACCTAAATTCTCAAAGACAAAGACTTATGATCTGGAGTAATTTAATCATCATACCGTATCATGACATCGATCTCCTGAAAAACTGTAAGCATAGAACAGGGAGTATAGGTTTATAACCCACTTTGAAAACGATTGTACATTCATCAGTTTCTTAGTCTGCCAGCGACCATTATCGTGCTTTAATAGAAGACACACTTGCCGATAGATGATACATTTTCAAACCGCCTAGCAAAACTCTACGTTCATTGACATAGTTTGAACAACGCTTCGAACTTTAGTCTGTCATCTTTGAGGGCCATCAGGAACCCCATCTAAGCCAGTTCACTCACACACAGCAAATATGGTGGATTTGTGTGTCGTCGACGTGCTGCTACCATCAAAAGGAAACCTTTCGGATACGCCTAAGTAGGGAACGTGTCGTCATTCAGTGGAAATGGTTCATCTGCGAGTAGGACTATGTGGAATGTATTTGGCCCGGAGTGGATGAAAGCAAGTTATAACCCAAACCAACATTTTTCCAATTTATAATATCATCATTCTTATCAACTGCATTAATACATACATATTAGGGTCAAGTCAAGCAGCTCAATGCACCCGACCCAAAAAGATATATACAACAATGTAGCCATCATTTGAAAACAACCGGGAAAGAAATAATAACTACTATAATATACGTTAACTAATTCGATTCAAATACAATTTCAATAAATATAATTCGCAACAAAATACCGTTTGCATAGCAAAGGCTAAAAAACGAACGTGCCGCACTGTAATCAATATAGAAAGCGTCGTACCTCGGTGCATATCAGTCTTCCTACTGGTGACGTCACGATAAATCAGCCATTGGTGTTAGCACACTCAATTAGGTTTGACCTACTTCCAATTGGAGGGCGCCCATCAGGGCCCGAGGTCATAAACATAATAACGCGTAACAATATCTAGATTTCCAAACGAGTATATTTTGGAAAACATTTCCTCATGGGCAAGATCCATTGTTTCATCAATCGGAATAGGATTCACTATCACAATATTAAAGTAAGAACCTGATTCACCTAAATTACGCTGATTTGACGACGTCTATATGTCCTTTCTAAAGAAGGAGTTCTGTCTTCAACAGGAATCCAGAGAAAGTGTTCCGAGCATTATACATGTGTTAGTAGTAGTAGTAGGAGTAGCAGTAGTAGTGTTAGTGGTAGTAATAGTACTAGTATTAATGGTATTTGTATGAGTTAATGTTACACGAGGAATGGTTTTCTCTTTCCAATCACATACAATTCAACAAACTCCATGCCATCATGTAATGAAAGCATTTTGTGGTTTATTTTCTACAGAGAAAATTATAATGCATATTTGTCGCTTTCAGTTACCGATCCGTGAATAGAAAAGTTTTAACACATGATATGATCAGTGTTCTAACGATATTTTTCGAACATTGACTGGGGAGACCTGTATAATATTTAACTCCAAAATATTTGTTTGAAATTGTTTTCATTGACTGAATGGATGTATGGATATGTATTCATCAGCCCACAAGGACGGTTCATGGGTCAACTGTTATTTCTTGTTATACTCATGTATTGTCCTTGAGAGCCAGATTTATTATTCGACTGATTATTGGTGACCTTCGCTAGCACAGTTTCGCAAATTGCATCAATGTTGCATAGCCTCAATCAGAGTTGACAATCCTCCAATGTGACCATTGATTCAATACACATGAGGGCCAATCTCACAATCGCCTTTCTATAGAAAGACTTCTTACTTGTCCTATGTTCAGACCACATGATAGATGATTCTCTTTCAACTTTTCTTGGAATATGCTCGTTTGCATGGCAGTCCTTCAACACAGTTAACGTCTCCATCCGGAAAGCGCTAAAATGAAACGCAGCTAGTTCAGTCACAGTTCCTGCCTTTGAACATTTAGTAAATTAAAAAATATTTTTATGTAGCTTAAATTCCTCACCTACGAGTTGAAAATGAAAACTCACAGTGAATCGTGTTTGATAAGTCTTAATGTTTATAAAGTAGAAACGTACGCTCCCAATGGCATTATAACCTTCGCGATAATGATAATTTTGTACAATCATAAACACTAAATTTAAATAATATCACCCACCCCTCAACAGTGGGAGGCTATTTTCTTGTAACAACTAGTATTGCCATCCATTTAGAATTTATAGAGGTATCAGAATACCGATAAGATGAACTTACCTATAAGTTAATGTAGTTGACCATCATGGATGTTTAGAACACGTTTTATGACTAGTTATAGTGTTTTCTACCATGTTCTACATCTGCGCCTCGGGGTAAATCATTTGCTCTTTTGACATATGCTGGTGCGCATGCTTTCTGAAGAATGCTTTTAGTTTCTCCTGAAGATATAATCTCTCATGGAAAATGTATATAGCCTCGGTAGCGCAGCAGGTAGCGCGTCAGTCTCATAATCAATCGTAGAGAGCAATCTGAAGGTCGTGAGTTCGATCCTCACTCGGGGCAGATATTTTGTCTCCTTAGCTCGAATTATTACCTTTTATCCTTTGTGGTTATTCTATTTAATTCCACCAATTATACTCACATTAGAGTGAAAACGCCAAATGTATATATCAAATGTAACGACCAAGTTTGAAGGATGGTGTGCCTCAAACTGATGGGAAACTATCATTACCTATTCAAACAGATCCCACTTGAAAGCACAATGGACACTCTACACCGTTCCAGTGGCCTAATGTTTAGGGCGTCCGTTGTGGATGCGGGAGGTCATGGGTTTGATCCCCAGCCTAGTCCTATCAGAGACTTACAAAATTGATACTGACAACTGCCTCTCTAGGTGCTCAGCATTAAGAAGTTAGTGATAGAACTGGTTGGCCTGGTCTCAGGATAATGGGACTGGGTGGGACATCATGCTACGTGTCTGCGACATGATGCCCCAGTGCTAGGCATCACTATAAACTGCCACACTGCAGACAACGTACCTATATGATTGAAAAATTGTTAAAGCTACGTTAAAAATCCAAATCAAACAAAAACACACACTCTCTCTCTCTCTCTCTCTCTCTCTCTCTCCTGTAAAGACAGAAAAGGTACATGCACGTGATACTTGAGTACAGTATCAAACTTGACTATTTTAAAAACAACTTGCAACAAAGAAAGGCAAATATTGTTCTATCCGTCGAGCATAAGTTACAGGGAAGATGACACTTTTGCATTTGGTAATGGTCAATTGAAGTCTGTATTGATCTGTGGAAGTCTGTATTCATAAACATGAAACGGGGACCAAAGGATATAATACAATTACACGTTTGTTACATAAATATAATCTTCTTCCCATGCGTATATTAGGACAAAAATCTGTCGGTCTCGATCCCGCCAACTTTCTGCTCTTACATTAATAAATATATTCACTGTCTGGTGTCAGATATAACATTTGCAAATAATATTTGTTAAAACATATCTATTCGTTACTTCAGTTTGAATATGTGTGCTCGCTACCTAAATTCTCAAAGACAAAGACTTATGATCTGGAGTAATTTAATCATCATACCGTATCATGACATCGATCTCCTGAAAAACTGTAAGCATAGAACAGGGAGTATAGGTTTATAACCCACTTTGAAAACGATTGTACATTCATCAGTTTCTTAGTCTGCCAGCGACCATTATCGTGCTTTAATAGAAGACACACTTGCCGATAGATGATACATTTTCAAACCGCCTAGCAAAACTCTACGTTCATTGACATAGTTTGAACAACGCTTCGAACTTTAGTCTGTCATCTTTGAGGGCCATCAGGAACCCCATCTAAGCCAGTTCACTCACACACAGCAAATATGGTGGATTTGTGTGTCGTCGACGTGCTGCTACCATCAAAAGGAAACCTTTCGGATACGCCTAAGTAGGGAACGTGTCGTCATTCAGTGGAAATGGTTCATCTGCGAGTAGGACTATGTGGAATGTATTTGGCCCGGAGTGGATGAAAGCAAGTTATAACCCAAACCAACATTTTTCCAATTTATAATATCATCATTCTTATCAACTGCATTAATACATACATATTAGGGTCAAGTCAAGCAGCTCAATGCACCCGACCCTAAAAGATATATACAACAATGTAGCCATCATTTGAAAACAACCGGGAAAGAAATAATAACTACTATAATATACGTTAACTAATTCGATTCAAATACAATTTCAATAAATATAATTCGCAACAAAATACCGTTTGCATAGCAAAGGCTAAAAAACGAACGTGCCGCACTGTAATCAATATAGAAAGCGTCGTACCTCGGTGCATATCAGTCTTCCTACTGGTGACGTCACGATAAATCAGCCATTGGTGTTAGCACACTCAATTAGGTTTGACCTACTTCCAATTGGAGGGCGCCCATCAGGGCCCGAGGTCATAAACATAATAACGCGTAACAATATCTAGATTTCCAAACGAGTATATTTTGGAAAACATTTCCTCATGGGCAAGATCCATTGTTTCATCAATCGGAATAGGATTCACTATCACAATATTAAAGTAAGAACCTGATTCACCTAAATTACGCTGATTTGACGACGTCTATATGTCCTTTCTAAAGAAGGAGTTCTGTCTTCAACAGGAATCCAGAGAAAGTGTTCCGAGCATTATACATGTGTTAGTAGTAGTAGTAGGAGTAGCAGTAGTAGTGTTAGTGGTAGTAATAGTACTAGTATTAATGGTATTTGTATGAGTTAATGTTACACGAGGAATGGTTTTCTCTTTCCAATCACATACAATTCAACAAACTCCATGCCATCATGTAATGAAAGCATTTTGTGGTTTATTTTCTACAGAGAAAATTATAATGCATATTTGTCGCTTTCAGTTACCGATCCGTGAATAGAAAAGTTTTAACACATGATATGATCAGTGTTCTAACGATATTTTTCGAACATTGACTGGGGAGACCTGTATAATATTTAACTCCAAAATATTTGTTTGAAATTGTTTTCATTGACTGAATGGATGTATGGATATGTATTCATCAGCCCACAAGGACGGTTCATGGGTCAACTGTTATTTCTTGTTATACTCATGTATTGTCCTTGAGAGCCAGATTTATTATTCGACTGATTATTGGTGACCTTCGCTAGCACAGTTTCGCAAATTGCATCAATGTTGCATAGCCTCAATCAGAGTTGACAATCCTCCAATGTGACCATTGATTCAATACACATGAGGGCCAATCTCACAATCGCCTTTCTATAGAAAGACTTCTTACTTGTCCTATGTTCAGACCACATGATAGATGATTCTCTTTCAACTTTTCTTGGAATATGCTCGTTTGCATGGCAGTCCTTCAACACAGTTAACGTCTCCATCCGGAAAGCGCTAAAATGAAACGCAGCTAGTTCAGTCACAGTTCCTGCCTTTGAACATTTAGTAAATTAAAAAATATTTTTATGTAGCTTAAATTCCTCACCTACGAGTTGAAAATGAAAACTCACAGTGAATCGTGTTTGATAAGTCTTAATGTTTATAAAGTAGAAACGTACGCTCCCAATGGCATTATAACCTTCGCGATAATGATAATTTTGTACAATCATAAACACTAAATTTAAATAATATCACCCACCCCTCAACAGTGGGAGGCTATTTTCTTGTAACAACTAGTATTGCCATCCATTTAGAATTTATAGAGGTATCAGAATACCGATAAGATGAACTTACCTATAAGTTAATGTAGTTGACCATCATGGATGTTTAGAACACGTTTTATGACTAGTTATAGTGTTTTCTACCATGTTCTACATCTGCGCCTCGGGGTAAATCATTTGCTCTTTTGACATATGCTGGTGCGCATGCTTTCTGAAGAATGCTTTTAGTTTCTCCTGAAGATATAATCTCTCATGGAAAATGTATATAGCCTCGGTAGCGCAGCAGGTAGCGCGTCAGTCTCATAATCAATCGTAGAGAGCAATCTGAAGGTCGTGAGTTCGATCCTCACTCGGGGCAGATATTTTGTCTCCTTAGCTCGAATTATTACCTTTTATCCTTTGTGGTTATTCTATTTAATTCCACCAATTATACTCACATTAGAGTGAAAACGCCAAATGTATATATCAAATGTAACGACCAAGTTTGAAGGATGGTGTGCCTCAAACTGATGGGAAACTATCATTACCTATTCAAACAGATCCCACTTGAAAGCACAATGGACACTCTACACCGTTCCAGTGGCCTAATGTTTAGGGCGTCCGTTGTGGATGCGGGAGGTCATGGGTTTGATCCCCAGCCTAGTCCTATCAGAGACTTACAAAATTGATACTGACAACTGCCTCTCTAGGTGCTCAGCATTAAGAAGTTAGTGATAGAACTGGTTGGCCTGGTCTCAGGATAATGGGACTGGGTGGGACATCATGCTACGTGTCTGCGACATGATGCCCCAGTGCTAGGCATCACTATAAACTGCCACACTGCAGACAACGTACCTATATGATTGAAAAATTGTTAAAGCTACGTTAAAAATCCAAATCAAACAAAAACACTCTCTCTCTCTCTCTCTCTCTCTCTCTCTCTCTCTCTCTCTCTCTCTCTCTCTCCTGTAAAGACAGAAAAGGTACATGCACGTGATACTTGAGTACAGTATCAAACTTGACTATTTTAAAAACAACTTGCAACAAAGAAAGGCAAATATTGTTCTATCCGTCGAGCATAAGTTACAGGGAAGATGACACTTTTGCATTTGGTAATGGTCAATTGAAGTCTGTATTGATCTGTGGAAGTCTGTATTCATAAACATGAAACGGGGACCAAAGGATATAATACAATTACACGTTTGTTACATAAATATAATCTTCTTCCCATGCGTATATTAGGACAAAAATCTGTCGGTCTCGATCCCGCCAACTTTCTGCTCTTACATTAATAAATATATTCACTGTCTGGTGTCAGATATAACATTTGCAAATAATATTTGTTAAAACATATCTATTCGTTACTTCAGTTTGAATATGTGTGCTCGCTACCTAAATTCTCAAAGACAAAGACTTATGATCTGGAGTAATTTAATCATCATACCGTATCATGACATCGATCTCCTGAAAAACTGTAAGCATAGAACAGGGAGTATAGGTTTATAACCCACTTTGAAAACGATTGTACATTCATCAGTTTCTTAGTCTGCCAGCGACCATTATCGTGCTTTAATAGAAGACACACTTGCCGATAGATGATACATTTTCAAACCGCCTAGCAAAACTCTACGTTCATTGACATAGTTTGAACAACGCTTCGAACTTTAGTCTGTCATCTTTGAGGGCCATCAGGAACCCCATCTAAGCCAGTTCACTCACACACAGCAAATATGGTGGATTTGTGTGTCGTCGACGTGCTGCTACCATCAAAAGGAAACCTTTCGGATACGCCTAAGTAGGGAACGTGTCGTCATTCAGTGGAAATGGTTCATCTGCGAGTAGGACTATGTGGAATGTATTTGGCCCGGAGTGGATGAAAGCAAGTTATAACCCAAACCAACATTTTTCCAATTTATAATATCATCATTCTTATCAACTGCATTAATACATACATATTAGGGTCAAGTCAAGCAGCTCAATGCACCCGACCCAAAAAGATATATACAACAATGTAGCCATCATTTGAAAACAACCGGGAAAGAAATAATAACTACTATAATATACGTTAACTAATTCGATTCAAATACAATTTCAATAAATATAATTCGCAACAAAATACCGTTTGCATAGCAAAGGCTAAAAAACGAACGTGCCGCACTGTAATCAATATAGAAAGCGTCGTACCTCGGTGCATATCAGTCTTCCTACTGGTGACGTCACGATAAATCAGCCATTGGTGTTAGCACACTCAATTAGGTTTGACCTACTTCCAATTGGAGGGCGCCCATCAGGGCCCGAGGTCATAAACATAATAACGCGTAACAATATCTAGATTTCCAAACGAGTATATTTTGGAAAACATTTCCTCATGGGCAAGATCCATTGTTTCATCAATCGGAATAGGATTCACTATCACAATATTAAAGTAAGAACCTGATTCACCTAAATTACGCTGATTTGACGACGTCTATATGTCCTTTCTAAAGAAGGAGTTCTGTCTTCAACAGGAATCCAGAGAAAGTGTTCCGAGCATTATACATGTGTTAGTAGTAGTAGTAGGAGTAGCAGTAGTAGTGTTAGTGGTAGTAATAGTACTAGTATTAATGGTATTTGTATGAGTTAATGTTACACGAGGAATGGTTTTCTCTTTCCAATCACATACAATTCAACAAACTCCATGCCATCATGTAATGAAAGCATTTTGTGGTTTATTTTCTACAGAGAAAATTATAATGCATATTTGTCGCTTTCAGTTACCGATCCGTGAATAGAAAAGTTTTAACACATGATATGATCAGTGTTCTAACGATATTTTTCGAACATTGACTGGGGAGACCTGTATAATATTTAACTCCAAAATATTTGTTTGAAATTGTTTTCATTGACTGAATGGATGTATGGATATGTATTCATCAGCCCACAAGGACGGTTCATGGGTCAACTGTTATTTCTTGTTATACTCATGTATTGTCCTTGAGAGCCAGATTTATTATTCGACTGATTATTGGTGACCTTCGCTAGCACAGTTTCGCAAATTGCATCAATGTTGCATAGCCTCAATCAGAGTTGACAATCCTCCAATGTGACCATTGATTCAATACACATGAGGGCCAATCTCACAATCGCCTTTCTATAGAAAGACTTCTTACTTGTCCTATGTTCAGACCACATGATAGATGATTCTCTTTCAACTTTTCTTGGAATATGCTCGTTTGCATGGCAGTCCTTCAACACAGTTAACGTCTCCATCCGGAAAGCGCTAAAATGAAACGCAGCTAGTTCAGTCACAGTTCCTGCCTTTGAACATTTAGTAAATTAAAAAATATTTTTATGTAGCTTAAATTCCTCACCTACGAGTTGAAAATGAAAACTCACAGTGAATCGTGTTTGATAAGTCTTAATGTTTATAAAGTAGAAACGTACGCTCCCAATGGCATTATAACCTTCGCGATAATGATAATTTTGTACAATCATAAACACTAAATTTAAATAATATCACCCACCCCTCAACAGTGGGAGGCTATTTTCTTGTAACAACTAGTATTGCCATCCATTTAGAATTTATAGAGGTATCAGAATACCGATAAGATGAACTTACCTATAAGTTAATGTAGTTGACCATCATGGATGTTTAGAACACGTTTTATGACTAGTTATAGTGTTTTCTACCATGTTCTACATCTGCGCCTCGGGGTAAATCATTTGCTCTTTTGACATATGCTGGTGCGCATGCTTTCTGAAGAATGCTTTTAGTTTCTCCTGAAGATATAATCTCTCATGGAAAATGTATATAGCCTCGGTAGCGCAGCAGGTAGCGCGTCAGTCTCATAATCAATCGTAGAGAGCAATCTGAAGGTCGTGAGTTCGATCCTCACTCGGGGCAGATATTTTGTCTCCTTAGCTCGAATTATTACCTTTTATCCTTTGTGGTTATTCTATTTAATTCCACCAATTATACTCACATTAGAGTGAAAACGCCAAATGTATATATCAAATGTAACGACCAAGTTTGAAGGATGGTGTGCCTCAAACTGATGGGAAACTATCATTACCTATTCAAACAGATCCCACTTGAAAGCACAATGGACACTCTACACCGTTCCAGTGGCCTAATGTTTAGGGCGTCCGTTGTGGATGCGGGAGGTCATGGGTTTGATCCCCAGCCTAGTCCTATCAGAGACTTACAAAATTGATACTGACAACTGCCTCTCTAGGTGCTCAGCATTAAGAAGTTAGTGATAGAACTGGTTGGCCTGGTCTCAGGATAATGGGACTGGGTGGGACATCATGCTACGTGTCTGCGACATGATGCCCCAGTGCTAGGCATCACTATAAACTGCCACACTGCAGACAACGTACCTATATGATTGAAAAATTGTTAAAGCTACGTTAAAAATCCAAATCAAACAAAAACACACTCTCTCTCTCTCTCTCTCTCTCTCTCTCTCTCTCCTGTAAAGACAGAAAAGGTACATGCACGTGATACTTGAGTACAGTATCAAACTTGACTATTTTAAAAACAACTTGCAACAAAGAAAGGCAAATATTGTTCTATCCGTCGAGCATAAGTTACAGGGAAGATGACACTTTTGCATTTGGTAATGGTCAATTGAAGTCTGTATTGATCTGTGGAAGTCTGTATTCATAAACATGAAACGGGGACCAAAGGATATAATACAATTACACGTTTGTTACATAAATATAATCTTCTTCCCATGCGTATATTAGGACAAAAATCTGTCGGTCTCGATCCCGCCAACTTTCTGCTCTTACATTAATAAATATATTCACTGTCTGGTGTCAGATATAACATTTGCAAATAATATTTGTTAAAACATATCTATTCGTTACTTCAGTTTGAATATGTGTGCTCGCTACCTAAATTCTCAAAGACAAAGACTTATGATCTGGAGTAATTTAATCATCATACCGTATCATGACATCGATCTCCTGAAAAACTGTAAGCATAGAACAGGGAGTATAGGTTTATAACCCACTTTGAAAACGATTGTACATTCATCAGTTTCTTAGTCTGCCAGCGACCATTATCGTGCTTTAATAGAAGACACACTTGCCGATAGATGATACATTTTCAAACCGCCTAGCAAAACTCTACGTTCATTGACATAGTTTGAACAACGCTTCGAACTTTAGTCTGTCATCTTTGAGGGCCATCAGGAACCCCATCTAAGCCAGTTCACTCACACACAGCAAATATGGTGGATTTGTGTGTCGTCGACGTGCTGCTACCATCAAAAGGAAACCTTTCGGATACGCCTAAGTAGGGAACGTGTCGTCATTCAGTGGAAATGGTTCATCTGCGAGTAGGACTATGTGGAATGTATTTGGCCCGGAGTGGATGAAAGCAAGTTATAACCCAAACCAACATTTTTCCAATTTATAATATCATCATTCTTATCAACTGCATTAATACATACATATTAGGGTCAAGTCAAGCAGCTCAATGCACCCGACCCTAAAAGATATATACAACAATGTAGCCATCATTTGAAAACAACCGGGAAAGAAATAATAACTACTATAATATACGTTAACTAATTCGATTCAAATACAATTTCAATAAATATAATTCGCAACAAAATACCGTTTGCATAGCAAAGGCTAAAAAACGAACGTGCCGCACTGTAATCAATATAGAAAGCGTCGTACCTCGGTGCATATCAGTCTTCCTACTGGTGACGTCACGATAAATCAGCCATTGGTGTTAGCACACTCAATTAGGTTTGACCTACTTCCAATTGGAGGGCGCCCATCAGGGCCCGAGGTCATAAACATAATAACGCGTAACAATATCTAGATTTCCAAACGAGTATATTTTGGAAAACATTTCCTCATGGGCAAGATCCATTGTTTCATCAATCGGAATAGGATTCACTATCACAATATTAAAGTAAGAACCTGATTCACCTAAATTACGCTGATTTGACGACGTCTATATGTCCTTTCTAAAGAAGGAGTTCTGTCTTCAACAGGAATCCAGAGAAAGTGTTCCGAGCATTATACATGTGTTAGTAGTAGTAGTAGGAGTAGCAGTAGTAGTGTTAGTGGTAGTAATAGTACTAGTATTAATGGTATTTGTATGAGTTAATGTTACACGAGGAATGGTTTTCTCTTTCCAATCACATACAATTCAACAAACTCCATGCCATCATGTAATGAAAGCATTTTGTGGTTTATTTTCTACAGAGAAAATTATAATGCATATTTGTCGCTTTCAGTTACCGATCCGTGAATAGAAAAGTTTTAACACATGATATGATCAGTGTTCTAACGATATTTTTCGAACATTGACTGGGGAGACCTGTATAATATTTAACTCCAAAATATTTGTTTGAAATTGTTTTCATTGACTGAATGGATGTATGGATATGTATTCATCAGCCCACAAGGACGGTTCATGGGTCAACTGTTATTTCTTGTTATACTCATGTATTGTCCTTGAGAGCCAGATTTATTATTCGACTGATTATTGGTGACCTTCGCTAGCACAGTTTCGCAAATTGCATCAATGTTGCATAGCCTCAATCAGAGTTGACAATCCTCCAATGTGACCATTGATTCAATACACATGAGGGCCAATCTCACAATCGCCTTTCTATAGAAAGACTTCTTACTTGTCCTATGTTCAGACCACATGATAGATGATTCTCTTTCAACTTTTCTTGGAATATGCTCGTTTGCATGGCAGTCCTTCAACACAGTTAACGTCTCCATCCGGAAAGCGCTAAAATGAAACGCAGCTAGTTCAGTCACAGTTCCTGCCTTTGAACATTTAGTAAATTAAAAAATATTTTTATGTAGCTTAAATTCCTCACCTACGAGTTGAAAATGAAAACTCACAGTGAATCGTGTTTGATAAGTCTTAATGTTTATAAAGTAGAAACGTACGCTCCCAATGGCATTATAACCTTCGCGATAATGATAATTTTGTACAATCATAAACACTAAATTTAAATAATATCACCCACCCCTCAACAGTGGGAGGCTATTTTCTTGTAACAACTAGTATTGCCATCCATTTAGAATTTATAGAGGTATCAGAATACCGATAAGATGAACTTACCTATAAGTTAATGTAGTTGACCATCATGGATGTTTAGAACACGTTTTATGACTAGTTATAGTGTTTTCTACCATGTTCTACATCTGCGCCTCGGGGTAAATCATTTGCTCTTTTGACATATGCTGGTGCGCATGCTTTCTGAAGAATGCTTTTAGTTTCTCCTGAAGATATAATCTCTCATGGAAAATGTATATAGCCTCGGTAGCGCAGCAGGTAGCGCGTCAGTCTCATAATCAATCGTAGAGAGCAATCTGAAGGTCGTGAGTTCGATCCTCACCCGGGGCAGATATTTTGTCTCCTTAGCTCGAATTATTACCTTTTATCCTTTGTGGTTATTCTATTTAATTCCACCAATTATACTCACATTAGAGTGAAAACGCCAAATGTATATATCAAATGTAACGACCAAGTTTGAAGGATGGTGTGCCTCAAACTGATGGGAAACTAACATTACCTATTCAAACAGATCCCACTTGAAAGCACAATGGACACTCTACACCGTTCCAGTGGCCTAATGTTTAGGGCGTCCGTTGTGGATGCGGGAGGTCATGGGTTTGATCCCCAGCCTAGTCCTATCAGAGACTTACAAAATTGATACTGACAACTGCCTCTCTAGGTGCTCAGCATTAAGAAGTTAGTGATAGAACTGGTTGGCCTGGTCTCAGGATAATGGGACTGGGTGGGACATCATGCTACGTGTCTGCGACATGATGCCCCAGTGCTAGGCATCACTATAAACTGCCACACTGCAGACAACGTACCTATATGATTGAAAAATTGTTAAAGCTACGTTAAAAATCCAAATCAAAGAAAAACACTCTCTCTCTCTCTCTCTCTCTCTCTCTCTCTCTCTCTCTCTCTCTCCTGTAAAGACAGAAAAGGTACATGCACGTGATACTTGAGTACAGTATCAAACTTGACTATTTTAAAAACAACTTGCAACAAAGAAAGGCAAATATTGTTCTATCCGTCGAGCATAAGTTACAGGGAAGATGACACTTTTGCATTTGGTAATGGTCAATTGAAGTCTGTATTGATCTGTGGAAGTCTGTATTCATAAACATGAAACGGGGACCAAAGGATATAATACAATTACACGTTTGTTACATAAATATAATCTTCTTCCCATGCGTATATTAGGACAAAATTCTGTCGGTCTCGATCCCGCCAACTTTCTGCTCTTACATTAATAAATATATTCACTGTCTGGTGTCAGATATAACATTTGCAAATAATATTTGTTAAAACATATCTATTCGTTACTTCAGTTTGAATATGTGTGCTCGCTACCTAAATTCTCAAAGACAAAGACTTATGATCTGGAGTAATTTAATCATCATACCGTATCATGACATCGATCTCCTGAAAAACTGTAAGCATAGAACAGGGAGTATAGGTTTATAACCCACTTTGAAAACGATTGTACATTCATCAGTTTCTTAGTCTGCCAGCGACCATTATCGTGCTTTAATAGAAGACACACTTGCCGATAGATGATACATTTTCAAACCGCCTAGCAAAACTCTACGTTCATTGACATAGTTTGAACAACGCTTCGAACTTTAGTCTGTCATCTTTGAGGGCCATCAGGAACCCCATCTAAGCCAGTTCACTCACACACAGCAAATATGGTGGATTTGTGTGTCGTCGACGTGCTGCTACCATCAAAAGGAAACCTTTCGGATACGCCTAAGTAGGGAACGTGTCGTCATTCAGTGGAAATGGTTCATCTGCGAGTAGGACTATGTGGAATGTATTTGGCCCGGAGTGGATGAAAGCAAGTTATAACCCAAACCAACATTTTTCCAATTTATAATATCATCATTCTTATCAACTGCATTAATACATACATATTAGGGTCAAGTCAAGCAGCTCAATGCACCCGACCCTAAAAGATATATACAACAATGTAGCCATCATTTGAAAACAACCGGGAAAGAAATAATAACTACTATAATATACGTTAACTAATTCGATTCAAATACAATTTCAATAAATATAATTCGCAACAAAATACCGTTTGCATAGCAAAGGCTAAAAAACGAACGTGCCGCACTGTAATCAATATAGAAAGCGTCGTACCTCGGTGCATATCAGTCTTCCTACTGGTGACGTCACGATAAATCAGCCATTGGTGTTAGCACACTCAATTAGGTTTGACCTACTTCCAATTGGAGGGCGCCCATCAGGGCCCGAGGTCATAAACATAATAACGCGTAACAATATCTAGATTTCCAAACGAGTATATTTTGGAAAACATTTCCTCATGGGCAAGATCCATTGTTTCATCAATCGGAATAGGATTCACTATCACAATATTAAAGTAAGAACCTGATTCACCTAAATTACGCTGATTTGACGACGTCTATATGTCCTTTCTAAAGAAGGAGTTCTGTCTTCAACAGGAATCCAGAGAAAGTGTTCCGAGCATTATACATGTGTTAGTAGTAGTAGTAGGAGTAGCAGTAGTAGTGTTAGTGGTAGTAATAGTACTAGTATTAATGGTATTTGTATGAGTTAATGTTACACGAGGAATGGTTTTCTCTTTCCAATCACATACAATTCAACAAACTCCATGCCATCATGTAATGAAAGCATTTTGTGGTTTATTTTCTACAGAGAAAATTATAATGCATATTTGTCGCTTTCAGTTACCGATCCGTGAATAGAAAAGTTTTAACACATGATATGATCAGTGTTCTAACGATATTTTTCGAACATTGACTGGGGAGACCTGTATAATATTTAACTCCAAAATATTTGTTTGAAATTGTTTTCATTGACTGAATGGATGTATGGATATGTATTCATCAGCCCACAAGGACGGTTCATGGGTCAACTGTTATTTCTTGTTATACTCATGTATTGTCCTTGAGAGCCAGATTTATTATTCGACTGATTATTGGTGACCTTCGCTAGCACAGTTTCGCAAATTGCATCAATGTTGCATAGCCTCAATCAGAGTTGACAATCCTCCAATGTGACCATTGATTCAATACACATGAGGGCCAATCTCACAATCGCCTTTCTATAGAAAGACTTCTTACTTGTCCTATGTTCAGACCACATGATAGATGATTCTCTTTCAACTTTTCTTGGAATATGCTCGTTTGCATGGCAGTCCTTCAACACAGTTAACGTCTCCATCCGGAAAGCGCTAAAATGAAACGCAGCTAGTTCAGTCACAGTTCCTGCCTTTGAACATTTAGTAAATTAAAAAATATTTTTATGTAGCTTAAATTCCTCACCTACGAGTTGAAAATGAAAACTCACAGTGAATCGTGTTTGATAAGTCTTAATGTTTATAAAGTAGAAACGTACGCTCCCAATGGCATTATAACCTTCGCGATAATGATAATTTTGTACAATCATAAACACTAAATTTAAATAATATCACCCACCCCTCAACAGTGGGAGGCTATTTTCTTGTAACAACTAGTATTGCCATCCATTTAGAATTTATAGAGGTATCAGAATACCGATAAGATGAACTTACCTATAAGTTAATGTAGTTGACCATCATGGATGTTTAGAACACGTTTTATGACTAGTTATAGTGTTTTCTACCATGTTCTACATCTGCGCCTCGGGGTAAATCATTTGCTCTTTTGACATATGCTGGTGCGCATGCTTTCTGAAGAATGCTTTTAGTTTCTCCTGAAGATATAATCTCTCATGGAAAATGTATATAGCCTCGGTAGCGCAGCAGGTAGCGCGTCAGTCTCATAATCAATCGTAGAGAGCAATCTGAAGGTCGTGAGTTCGATCCTCACCCGGGGCAGATATTTTGTCTCCTTAGCTCGAATTATTACCTTTTATCCTTTGTGGTTATTCTATTTAATTCCACCAATTATACTCACATTAGAGTGAAAACGCCAAATGTATATATCAAATGTAACGACCAAGTTTGAAGGATGGTGTGCCTCAAACTGATGGGAAACTAACATTACCTATTCAAACAGATCCCACTTGAAAGCACAATGGACACTCTACACCGTTCCAGTGGCCTAATGTTTAGGGCGTCCGTTGTGGATGCGGGAGGTCATGGGTTTGATCCCCAGCCTAGTCCTATCAGAGACTTACAAAATTGATACTGACAACTGCCTCTCTAGGTGCTCAGCATTAAGAAGTTAGTGATAGAACTGGTTGGCCTGGTCTCAGGATAATGGGACTGGGTGGGACATCATGCTACGTGTCTGCGACATGATGCCCCAGTGCTAGGCATCACTATAAACTGCCACACTGCAGACAACGTACCTATATGATTGAAAAATTGTTAAAGCTACGTTAAAAATCCAAATCAAAGAAAAACACTCTCTCTCTCTCTCTCTCTCTCTCTCTCTCTCTCTCTCTCCTGTAAAGACAGAAAAGGTACATGCACGTGATACTTGAGTACAGTATCAAACTTGACTATTTTAAAAACAACTTGCAACAAAGAAAGGCAAATATTGTTCTATCCGTCGAGCATAAGTTACAGGGAAGATGACACTTTTGCATTTGGTAATGGTCAATTGAAGTCTGTATTGATCTGTGGAAGTCTGTATTCATAAACATGAAACGGGGACCAAAGGATATAATACAATTACACGTTTGTTACATAAATATAATCTTCTTCCCATGCGTATATTAGGACAAAATTCTGTCGGTCTCGATCCCGCCAACTTTCTGCTCTTACATTAATAAATATATTCACTGTCTGGTGTCAGATATAACATTTGCAAATAATATTTGTTAAAACATATCTATTCGTTACTTCAGTTTGAATATGTGTGCTCGCTACCTAAATTCTCAAAGACAAAGACTTATGATCTGGAGTAATTTAATCATCATACCGTATCATGACATCGATCTCCTGAAAAACTGTAAGCATAGAACAGGGAGTATAGGTTTATAACCCACTTTGAAAACGATTGTACATTCATCAGTTTCTTAGTCTGCCAGCGACCATTATCGTGCTTTAATAGAAGACACACTTGCCGATAGATGATACATTTTCAAACCGCCTAGCAAAACTCTACGTTCATTGACATAGTTTGAACAACGCTTCGAACTTTAGTCTGTCATCTTTGAGGGCCATCAGGAACCCCATCTAAGCCAGTTCACTCACACACAGCAAATATGGTGGATTTGTGTGTCGTCGACGTGCTGCTACCATCAAAAGGAAACCTTTCGGATACGCCTAAGTAGGGAACGTGTCGTCATTCAGTGGAAATGGTTCATCTGCGAGTAGGACTATGTGGAATGTATTTGGCCCGGAGTGGATGAAAGCAAGTTATAACCCAAACCAACATTTTTCCAATTTATAATATCATCATTCTTATCAACTGCATTAATACATACATATTAGGGTCAAGTCAAGCAGCTCAATGCACCCGACCCTAAAAGATATATACAACAATGTAGCCATCATTTGAAAACAACCGGGGAAGAAATAATAACTACTATAATATACGTTAACTAATTCGATTCAAATACAATTTCAATAAATATAATTCGCAACAAAATACCGTTTGCATAGCAAAGGCTAAAAAACGAACGTGCCGCACTGTAATCAATATAGAAAGCGTCGTACCTCGGTGCATATCAGTCTTCCTACTGGTGACGTCACGATAAATCAGCCATTGGTGTTAGCACACTCAATTAGGTTTGACCTACTTCCAATTGGAGGGCGCCCATCAGGGCCCGAGGTCATAAACATAATAACGCGTAACAATATCTAGATTTCCAAACGAGTATATTTTGGAAAACATTTCCTCATGGGCAAGATCCATTGTTTCATCAATCGGAATAGGATTCACTATCACAATATTAAAGTAAGAACCTGATTCACCTAAATTACGCTGATTTGACGACGTCTATATGTCCTTTCTAAAGAAGGAGTTCTGTCTTCAACAGGAATCCAGAGAAAGTGTTCCGAGCATTATACATGTGTTAGTAGTAGTAGTAGGAGTAGCAGTAGTAGTGTTAGTGGTAGTAATAGTACTAGTATTAATGGTATTTGTATGAGTTAATGTTACACGAGGAATGGTTTTCTCTTTCCAATCACATACAATTCAACAAACTCCATGCCATCATGTAATGAAAGCATTTTGTGGTTTATTTTCTACAGAGAAAATTATAATGCATATTTGTCGCTTTCAGTTACCGATCCGTGAATAGAAAAGTTTTAACACATGATATGATCAGTGTTCTAACGATATTTTTCGAACATTGACTGGGGAGACCTGTATAATATTTAACTCCAAAATATTTGTTTGAAATTGTTTTCATTGACTGAATGGATGTATGGATATGTATTCATCAGCCCACAAGGACGGTTCATGGGTCAACTGTTATTTCTTGTTATACTCATGTATTGTCCTTGAGAGCCAGATTTATTATTCGACTGATTATTGGTGACCTTCGCTAGCACAGTTTCGCAAATTGCATCAATGTTGCATAGCCTCAATCAGAGTTGACAATCCTCCAATGTGACCATTGATTCAATACACATGAGGGCCAATCTCACAATCGCCTTTCTATAGAAAGACTTCTTACTTGTCCTATGTTCAGACCACATGATAGATGATTCTCTTTCAACTTTTCTTGGAATATGCTCGTTTGCATGGCAGTCCTTCAACACAGTTAACGTCTCCATCCGGAAAGCGCTAAAATGAAACGCAGCTAGTTCAGTCACAGTTCCTGCCTTTGAACATTTAGTAAATTAAAAAATATTTTTATGTAGCTTAAATTCCTCACCTACGAGTTGAAAATGAAAACTCACAGTGAATCGTGTTTGATAAGTCTTAATGTTTATAAAGTAGAAACGTACGCTCCCAATGGCATTATAACCTTCGCGATAATGATAATTTTGTACAATCATAAACACTAAATTTAAATAATATCACCCACCCCTCAACAGTGGGAGGCTATTTTCTTGTAACAACTAGTATTGCCATCCATTTAGAATTTATAGAGGTATCAGAATACCGATAAGATGAACTTACCTATAAGTTAATGTAGTTGACCATCATGGATGTTTAGAACACGTTTTATGACTAGTTATAGTGTTTTCTACCATGTTCTACATCTGCGCCTCGGGGTAAATCATTTGCTCTTTTGACATATGCTGGTGCGCATGCTTTCTGAAGAATGCTTTTAGTTTCTCCTGAAGATATAATCTCTCATGGAAAATGTATATAGCCTCGGTAGCGCAGCAGGTAGCGCGTCAGTCTCATAATCAATCGTAGAGAGCAATCTGAAGGTCGTGAGTTCGATCCTCACCCGGGGCAGATATTTTGTCTCCTTAGCTCGAATTATTACCTTTTATCCTTTGTGGTTATTCTATTTAATTCCACCAATTATACTCACATTAGAGTGAAAACGCCAAATGTATATATCAAATGTAACGACCAAGTTTGAAGGATGGTGTGCCTCAAACTGATGGGAAACTAACATTACCTATTCAAACAGATCCCACTTGAAAGCACAATGGACACTCTACACCGTTCCAGTGGCCTAATGTTTAGGGCGTCCGTTGTGGATGCGGGAGGTCATGGGTTTGATCCCCAGCCTAGTCCTATCAGAGACTTACAAAATTGATACTGACAACTGCCTCTCTAGGTGCTCAGCATTAAGAAGTTAGTGATAGAACTGATTGGCCTGGTCTCAGGATAATGGGACTGGGTGGGACATCATGCTACGTGTCTGCGACATGATGCCCCAGTGCTAGGCATCACTATAAACTGCCACACTGCAGACAACGTACCTATATGATTGAAAAATTGTTAAAGCTACGTTAAAAATCCAAATCAAAGAAAAACACTCTCTCTCTCTCTCTCTCTCTCTCTCTCTCTCTCTCTCTCCTGTAAAGACAGAAAAGGTACATGCACGTGATACTTGAGTACAGTATCAAACTTGACTATTTTAAAAACAACTTGCAACAAAGAAAGGCAAATATTGTTCTATCCGTCGAGCATAAGTTACAGGGAAGATGACACTTTTGCATTTGGTAATGGTCAATTGAAGTCTGTATTGATCTGTGGAAGTCTGTATTCATAAACATGAAACGGGGACCAAAGGATATAATACAATTACACGTTTGTTACATAAATATAATCTTCTTCCCATGCGTATATTAGGACAAAATTCTGTCGGTCTCGATCCCGCCAACTTTCTGCTCTTACATTAATAAATATATTCACTGTCTGGTGTCAGATATAACATTTGCAAATAATATTTGTTAAAACATATCTATTCGTTACTTCAGTTTGAATATGTGTGCTCGCTACCTAAATTCTCAAAGACAAAGACTTATGATCTGGAGTAATTTAATCATCATACCGTATCATGACATCGATCTCCTGAAAAACTGTAAGCATAGAACAGGGAGTATAGGTTTATAACCCACTTTGAAAACGATTGTACATTCATCAGTTTCTTAGTCTGCCAGCGACCATTATCGTGCTTTAATAGAAGACACACTTGCCGATAGATGATACATTTTCAAACCGCCTAGCAAAACTCTACGTTCATTGACATAGTTTGAACAACGCTTCGAACTTTAGTCTGTCATCTTTGAGGGCCATCAGGAACCCCATCTAAGCCAGTTCACTCACACACAGCAAATATGGTGGATTTGTGTGTCGTCGACGTGCTGCTACCATCAAAAGGAAACCTTTCGGATACGCCTAAGTAGGGAACGTGTCGTCATTCAGTGGAAATGGTTCATCTGCGAGTAGGACTATGTGGAATGTATTTGGCCCGGAGTGGATGAAAGCAAGTTATAACCCAAACCAACATTTTTCCAATTTATAATATCATCATTCTTATCAACTGCATTAATACATACATATTAGGGTCAAGTCAAGCAGCTCAATGCACCCGACCCAAAAAGATATATACAACAATGTAGCCATCATTTGAAAACAACCGGGGAAGAAATAATAACTACTATAATATACGTTAACTAATTCGATTCAAATACAATTTCAATAAATATAATTCGCAACAAAATACCGTTTGCATAGCAAAGGCTAAAAAACGAACGTGCCGCACTGTAATCAATATAGAAAGCGTCGTACCTCGGTGCATATCAGTCTTCCTACTGGTGACGTCACGATAAATCAGCCATTGGTGTTAGCACACTCAATTAGGTTTGACCTACTTCCAATTGGAGGGCGCCCATCAGGGCCCGAGGTCATAAACATAATAACGCGTAACAATATCTAGATTTCCAAACGAGTATATTTTGGAAAACATTTCCTCATGGGCAAGATCCATTGTTTCATCAATCGGAATAGGATTCACTATCACAATATTAAAGTAAGAACCTGATTCACCTAAATTACGCTGATTTGACGACGTCTATATGTCCTTTCTAAAGAAGGAGTTCTGTCTTCAACAGGAATCCAGAGAAAGTGTTCCGAGCATTATACATGTGTTAGTAGTAGTAGTAGGAGTAGCAGTAGTAGTGTTAGTGGTAGTAATAGTACTAGTATTAATGGTATTTGTATGAGTTAATGTTACACGAGGAATGGTTTTCTCTTTCCAATCACATACAATTCAACAAACTCCATGCCATCATGTAATGAAAGCATTTTGTGGTTTATTTTCTACAGAGAAAATTATAATGCATATTTGTCGCTTTCAGTTACCGATCCGTGAATAGAAAAGTTTTAACACATGATATGATCAGTGTTCTAACGATATTTTTCGAACATTGACTGGGGAGACCTGTATAATATTTAACTCCAAAATATTTGTTTGAAATTGTTTTCATTGACTGAATGGATGTATGGATATGTATTCATCAGCCCACAAGGACGGTTCATGGGTCAACTGTTATTTCTTGTTATACTCATGTATTGTCCTTGAGAGCCAGATTTATTATTCGACTGATTATTGGTGACCTTCGCTAGCACAGTTTCGCAAATTGCATCAATGTTGCATAGCCTCAATCAGAGTTGACAATCCTCCAATGTGACCATTGATTCAATACACATGAGGGCCAATCTCACAATCGCCTTTCTATAGAAAGACTTCTTACTTGTCCTATGTTCAGACCACATGATAGATGATTCTCTTTCAACTTTTCTTGGAATATGCTCGTTTGCATGGCAGTCCTTCAACACAGTTAACGTCTCCATCCGGAAAGCGCTAAAATGAAACGCAGCTAGTTCAGTCACAGTTCCTGCCTTTGAACATTTAGTAAATTAAAAAATATTTTTATGTAGCTTAAATTCCTCACCTACGAGTTGAAAATGAAAACTCACAGTGAATCGTGTTTGATAAGTCTTAATGTTTATAAAGTAGAAACGTACGCTCCCAATGGCATTATAACCTTCGCGATAATGATAATTTTGTACAATCATAAACACTAAATTTAAATAATATCACCCACCCCTCAACAGTGGGAGGCTATTTTCTTGTAACAACTAGTATTGCCATCCATTTAGAATTTATAGAGGTATCAGAATACCGATAAGATGAACTTACCTATAAGTTAATGTAGTTGACCATCATGGATGTTTAGAACACGTTTTATGACTAGTTATAGTGTTTTCTACCATGTTCTACATCTGCGCCTCGGGGTAAATCATTTGCTCTTTTGACATATGCTGGTGCGCATGCTTTCTGAAGAATGCTTTTAGTTTCTCCTGAAGATATAATCTCTCATGGAAAATGTATATAGCCTCGGTAGCGCAGCAGGTAGCGCGTCAGTCTCATAATCAATCGTAGAGAGCAATCTGAAGGTCGTGAGTTCGATCCTCACTCGGGGCAGATATTTTGTCTCCTTAGCTCGAATTATTACCTTTTATCCTTTGTGGTTATTCTATTTAATTCCACCAATTATACTCACATTAGAGTGAAAACGCCAAATGTATATATCAAATGTAACGACCAAGTTTGAAGGATGGTGTGCCTCAAACTGATGGGAAACTATCATTACCTATTCAAACAGATCCCACTTGAAAGCACAATGGACACTCTACACCGTTCCAGTGGCCTAATGTTTAGGGCGTCCGTTGTGGATGCGGGAGGTCATGGGTTTGATCCCCAGCCTAGTCCTATCAGAGACTTACAAAATTGATACTGACAACTGCCTCTCTAGGTGCTCAGCATTAAGAAGTTAGTGATAGAACTGGTTGGCCTGGTCTCAGGATAATGGGACTGGGTGGGACATCATGCTACGTGTCTGCGACATGATGCCCCAGTGCTAGGCATCACTATAAACTGCCACACTGCAGACAACGTACCTATATGATTGAAAAATTGTTAAAGCTACGTTAAAAATCCAAATCAAACAAAAACACTCTCTCTCTCTCTCTCTCTCTCTCTCTCTCTCCTGTAAAGACAGAAAAGGTACATGCACGTGATACTTGAGTACAGTATCAAACTTGACTATTTTAAAAACAACTTGCAACAAAGAAAGGCAAATATTGTTCTATCCGTCGAGCATAAGTTACAGGGAAGATGACACTTTTGCATTTGGTAATGGTCAATTGAAGTCTGTATTGATCTGTGGAAGTCTGTATTCATAAACATGAAACGGGGACCAAAGGATATAATACAATTACACGTTTGTTACATAAATATAATCTTCTTCCCATGCGTATATTAGGACAAAAATCTGTCGGTCTCGATCCCGCCAACTTTCTGCTCTTACATTAATAAATATATTCACTGTCTGGTGTCAGATATAACATTTGCAAATAATATTTGTTAAAACATATCTATTCGTTACTTCAGTTTGAATATGTGTGCTCGCTACCTAAATTCTCAAAGACAAAGACTTATGATCTGGAGTAATTTAATCATCATACCGTATCATGACATCGATCTCCTGAAAAACTGTAAGCATAGAACAGGGAGTATAGGTTTATAACCCACTTTGAAAACGATTGTACATTCATCAGTTTCTTAGTCTGCCAGCGACCATTATCGTGCTTTAATAGAAGACACACTTGCCGATAGATGATACATTTTCAAACCGCCTAGCAAAACTCTACGTTCATTGACATAGTTTGAACAACGCTTCGAACTTTAGTCTGTCATCTTTGAGGGCCATCAGGAACCCCATCTAAGCCAGTTCACTCACGCACAGCAAATATGGTGGATTTGTGTGTCGTCGACGTGCTGCTACCATCAAAAGGAAACCTTTCGGATACGCCTAAGTAGGGAACGTGTCGTCATTCAGTGGAAATGGTTCATCTGCGAGTAGGACTATGTGGAATGTATTTGGCCCGGAGTGGATGAAAGCAAGTTATAACCCAAACCAACATTTTTCCAATTTATAATATCATCATTCTTATCAACTGCATTAATACATACATATTAGGGTCAAGTCAAGCAGCTCAATGCACCCGACCCTAAAAGATATATACAACAATGTAGCCATCATTTGAAAACAACCGGGAAAGAAATAATAACTACTATAATATACGTTAACTAATTCGATTCAAATACAATTTCAATAAATATAATTCGCAACAAAATACCGTTTGCATAGCAAAGGCTAAAAAACGAACGTGCCGCACTGTAATCAATATAGAAAGCGTCGTACCTCGGTGCATATCAGTCTTCCTACTGGTGACGTCACGATAAATCAGCCATTGGTGTTAGCACACTCAATTAGGTTTGACCTACTTCCAATTGGAGGGCGCCCATCAGGGCCCGAGGTCATAAACATAATAACGCGTAACAATATCTAGATTTCCAAACGAGTATATTTTGGAAAACATTTCCTCATGGGCAAGATCCATTGTTTCATCAATCGGAATAGGATTCACTATCACAATATTAAAGTAAGAACCTGATTCACCTAAATTACGCTGATTTGACGACGTCTATATGTCCTTTCTAAAGAAGGAGTTCTGTCTTCAACAGGAATCCAGAGAAAGTGTTCCGAGCATTATACATGTGTTAGTAGTAGTAGTAGGAGTAGCAGTAGTAGTGTTAGTGGTAGTAATAGTACTAGTATTAATGGTATTTGTATGAGTTAATGTTACACGAGGAATGGTTTTCTCTTTCCAATCACATACAATTCAACAAACTCCATGCCATCATGTAATGAAAGCATTTTGTGGTTTATTTTCTACAGAGAAAATTATAATGCATATTTGTCGCTTTCAGTTACCGATCCGTGAATATAAAAGTTTTAACACATGATATGATCAGTGTTCTAACGATATTTTTCGAACATTGACTGGGGAGACCTGTATAATATTTAACTCCAAAATATTTGTTTGAAATTGTTTTCATTGACTGAATGGATGTATGGATATGTATTCATCAGCCCACAAGGACGGTTCATGGGTCAACTGTTATTTCTTGTTATACTCATGTATTGTCCTTGAGAGCCAGATTTATTATTCGACTGATTATTGGTGACCTTCGCTAGCACAGTTTCGCAAATTGCATCAATGTTGCATAGCCTCAATCAGAGTTGACAATCCTCCAATGTGACCATTGATTCAATACACATGAGGGCCAATCTCACAATCGCCTTTCTATAGAAAGACTTCTTACTTGTCCTATGTTCAGACCACATGATAGATGATTCTCTTTCAACTTTTCTTGGAATATGCTCGTTTGCATGGCAGTCCTTCAACACAGTTAACGTCTCCATCCGGAAAGCGCTAAAATGAAACGCAGCTAGTTCAGTCACAGTTCCTGCCTTTGAACATTTAGTAAATTAAAAAATATTTTTATGTAGCTTAAATTCCTCACCTACGAGTTGAAAATGAAAACTCACAGTGAATCGTGTTTGATAAGTCTTAATGTTTATAAAGTAGAAACGTACGCTCCCAATGGCATTATAACCTTCGCGATAATGATAATTTTGTACAATCATAAACACTAAATTTAAATAATATCACCCACCCCTCAACAGTGGGAGGCTATTTTCTTGTAACAACTAGTATTGCCATCCATTTAGAATTTATAGAGGTATCAGAATACCGATAAGATGAACTTACCTATAAGTTAATGTAGTTGACCATCATGGATGTTTAGAACACGTTTTATGACTAGTTATAGTGTTTTCTACCATGTTCTACATCTGCGCCTCGGGGTAAATCATTTGCTCTTTTGACATATGCTGGTGCGCATGCTTTCTGAAGAATGCTTTTAGTTTCTCCTGAAGATATAATCTCTCATGGAAAATGTATATAGCCTCGGTAGCGCAGCAGGTAGCGCGTCAGTCTCATAATCAATCGTAGAGAGCAATCTGAAGGTCGTGAGTTCGATCCTCACTCGGGGCAGATATTTTGTCTCCTTAGCTCGAATTATTACCTTTTATCCTTTGTGGTTATTCTATTTAATTCCACCAATTATACTCACATTAGAGTGAAAACGCCAAATGTATATATCAAATGTAACGACCAAGTTTGAAGGATGGTGTGCCTCAAACTGATGGGAAACTATCATTACCTATTCAAACAGATCCCACTTGAAAGCACAATGGACACTCTACACCGTTCCAGTGGCCTAATGTTTAGGGCGTCCGTTGTGGATGCGGGAGGTCATGGGTTTGATCCCCAGCCTAGTCCTATCAGAGACTTACAAAATTGATACTGACAACTGCCTCTCTAGGTGCTCAGCATTAAGAAGTTAGTGATAGAACTGGTTGGCCTGGTCTCAGGATAATGGGACTGGGTGGGACATCATGCTACGTGTCTGCGACATGATGCCCCAGTGCTAGGCATCACTATAAACTGCCACACTGCAGACAACGTACCTATATGATTGAAAAATTGTTAAAGCTACGTTAAAAATCCAAATCAAACAAAAACACACTCTCTCTCTCTCTCTCTCTCTCTCTCCTGTAAAGACAGAAAAGGTACATGCACGTGATACTTGAGTACAGTATCAAACTTGACTATTTTAAAAACAACTTGCAACAAAGAAAGGCAAATATTGTTCTATCCGTCGAGCATAAGTTACAGGGAAGATGACACTTTTGCATTTGGTAATGGTCAATTGAAGTCTGTATTGATCTGTGGAAGTCTGTATTCATAAACATGAAACGGGGACCAAAGGATATAATACAATTACACGTTTGTTACATAAATATAATCTTCTTCCCATGCGTATATTAGGACAAAAATCTGTCGGTCTCGATCCCGCCAACTTTCTGCTCTTACATTAATAAATATATTCACTGTCTGGTGTCAGATATAACATTTGCAAATAATATTTGTTAAAACATATCTATTCGTTACTTCAGTTTGAATATGTGTGCTCGCTACCTAAATTCTCAAAGACAAAGACTTATGATCTGGAGTAATTTAATCATCATACCGTATCATGACATCGATCTCCTGAAAAACTGTAAGCATAGAACAGGGAGTATAGGTTTATAACCCACTTTGAAAACGATTGTACATTCATCAGTTTCTTAGTCTGCCAGCGACCATTATCGTGCTTTAATAGAAGACACACTTGCCGATAGATGATACATTTTCAAACCGCCTAGCAAAACTCTACGTTCATTGACATAGTTTGAACAACGCTTCGAACTTTAGTCTGTCATCTTTGAGGGCCATCAGGAACCCCATCTAAGCCAGTTCACTCACACACAGCAAATATGGTGGATTTGTGTGTCGTCGACGTGCTGCTACCATCAAAAGGAAACCTTTCGGATACGCCTAAGTAGGGAACGTGTCGTCATTCAGTGGAAATGGTTCATCTGCGAGTAGGACTATGTGGAATGTATTTGGCCCGGAGTGGATGAAAGCAAGTTATAACCTAAACCAACATTTTTCCAATTTATAATATCATCATTCTTATCAACTGCATTAATACATACATATTAGGGTCAAGTCAAGCAGCTCAATGCACCCGACCCTAAAAGATATATACAACAATGTAGCCATCATTTGAAAACAACCGGGAAAGAAATAATAACTACTATAATATACGTTAACTAATTCGATTCAAATACAATTTCAATAAATATAATTCGCAACAAAATACCGTTTGCATAGCAAAGGCTAAAAAACGAACGTGCCGCACTGTAATCAATATAGAAAGCGTCGTACCTCGGTGCATATCAGTCTTCCTACTGGTGACGTCACGATAAATCAGCCATTGGTGTTAGCACACTCAATTAGGTTTGACCTACTTCCAATTGGAGGGCGCCCATCAGGGCCCGAGGTCATAAACATAATAACGCGTAACAATATCTAGATTTCCAAACGAGTATATTTTGGAAAACATTTCCTCATGGGCAAGATCCATTGTTTCATCAATCGGAATAGGATTCACTATCACAATATTAAAGTAAGAACCTGATTCACCTAAATTACGCTGATTTGACGACGTCTATATGTCCTTTCTAAAGAAGGAGTTCTGTCTTCAACAGGAATCCAGAGAAAGTGTTCCGAGCATTATACCTGTGTTAGTAGTAGTAGTAGGAGTAGCAGTAGTAGTGTTAGTGGTAGTAATAGTACTAGTATTAATGGTATTTGTATGAGTTAATGTTACACGAGGAATGGTTTTCTCTTTCCAATCACATACAATTCAACAAACTCCATGCCATCATGTAATGAAAGCATTTTGTGGTTTATTTTCTACAGAGAAAATTATAATGCATATTTGTCGCTTTCAGTTACCGATCCGTGAATAGAAAAGTTTTAACACAGGATATGATCAGTGTTCTAACGATATTTTTCGAACATTGACTGGGGAGACCTGTATAATATTTAACTCCAAAATATTTGTTTGAAATTGTTTTCATTGACTGAATGGATGTATGGATATGTATTCATCAGCCCACAAGGACGGTTCATGGGTCAACTGTTATTTCTTGTTATACTCATGTATTGTCCTTGAGAGCCAGATTTATTATTCGACTGATTATTGGTGACCTTCGCTAGCACAGTTTCGCAAATTGCATCAATGTTGCATAGCCTCAATCAGAGTTGACAATCCTCCAATGTGACCATTGATTCAATACACATGAGGGCCAATCTCACAATCGCCTTTCTATAGAAAGACTTCTTACTTGTCCTATGTTCAGACCACATGATAGATGATTCTCTTTCAACTTTTCTTGGAATATGCTCGTTTGCATGGCAGTCCTTCAACACAGTTAACGTCTCCATCCGGAAAGCGCTAAAATGAAACGCAGCTAGTTCAGTCACAGTTCCTGCCTTTGAACATTTAGTAAATTAAAAAATATTTTTATGTAGCTTAAATTCCTCACCTACGAGTTGAAAATGAAAACTCACAGTGAATCGTGTTTGATAAGTCTTAATGTTTATAAAGTAGAAACGTACGCTCCCAATGGCATTATAACCTTCGCGATAATGATAATTTTGTACAATCATAAACACTAAATTTAAATAATATCACCCACCCCTCAACAGTGGGAGGCTATTTTCTTGTAACAACTAGTATTGCCATCCATTTAGAATTTATAGAGGTATCAGAATACCGATAAGATGAACTTACCTATAAGTTAATGTAGTTGACCATCATGGATGTTTAGAACACGTTTTATGACTAGTTATAGTGTTTTCTACCATGTTCTACATCTGCGCCTCGGGGTAAATCATTTGCTCTTTTGACATATGCTGGTGCGCATGCTTTCTGAAGAATGCTTTTAGTTTCTCCTGAAGATATAATCTCTCATGGAAAATGTATATAGCCTCGGTAGCGCAGCAGGTAGCGCGTCAGTCTCATAATCAATCGTAGAGAGCAATCTGAAGGTCGTGAGTTCGATCCTCACCCGGGGCAGATATTTTGTCTCCTTAGCTCGAATTATTACCTTTTATCCTTTGTGGTTATTCTATTTAATTCCACCAATTATACTCACATTAGAGTGAAAACGCCAAATGTATATATCAAATGTAACGACCAAGTTTGAAGGATGGTGTGCCTCAAACTGATGGGAAACTATCATTACCTATTCAAACAGATCCCACTTGAAAGCACAATGGACACTCTACACCGTTCCAGTGGCCTAATGTTTAGGGCGTCCGTTGTGGATGCGGGAGGTCATGGGTTTGATCCCCAGCCTAGTCCTATCAGAGACTTACAAAATTGATACTGACAACTGCCTCTCTAGGTGCTCAGCATTAAGAAGTTAGTGATAGAACTGGTTGGCCTGGTCTCAGGATAATGGGACTGGGTGGGACATCATGCTACGTGTCTGCGACATGATGTCCCAGTGCTAGGCATCACTATAAACTGCCACACTGCAGACAACGTACCTATATGATTGAAAAATTGTTAAAGCTACGTTAAAAATCCAAATCAAACAAAAACACTCTCTCTCTCTCTCTCTCTCTCTCTCTCTCTCCTGTAAAGACAGAAAAGGTACATGCACGTGATACTTGAGTACAGTATCAAACTTGACTATTTTAAAAACAACTTGCAACAAAGAAAGGCAAATATTGTTCTATCCGTCGAGCATAAGTTACAGGGAAGATGACACTTTTGCATTTGGTAATGGTCAATTGAAGTCTGTATTGATCTGTGGAAGTCTGTATTCATAAACATGAAACGGGGACCAAAGGATATAATACAATTACACGTTTGTTACATAAATATAATCTTCTTCCCATGCGTATATTAGGACAAAAATCTGTCGGTCTCGATCCCGCCAACTTTCTGCTCTTACATTAATAAATATATTCACTGTCTGGTGTCAGATATAACATTTGCAAATAATATTTGTTAAAACATATCTATTCGTTACTTCAGTTTGAATATGTGTGCTCGCTACCTAAATTCTCAAAGACAAAGACTTATGATCTGGAGTAATTTAATCATCATACCGTATCATGACATCGATCTCCTGAAAAACTGTAAGCATAGAACAGGGAGTATAGGTTTATAACCCACTTTGAAAACGATTGTACATTCATCAGTTTCTTAGTCTGCCAGCGACCATTATCGTGCTTTAATAGAAGACACACTTGCCGATAGATGATACATTTTCAAACCGCCTAGCAAAACTCTACGTTCATTGACATAGTTTGAACAACGCTTCGAACTTTAGTCTGTCATCTTTGAGGGCCATCAGGAACCCCATCTAAGCCAGTTCACTCACACACAGCAAATATGGTGGATTTGTGTGTCGTCGACGTGCTGCTACCATCAAAAGGAAACCTTTCGGATACGCCTAAGTAGGGAACGTGTCGTCATTCAGTGGAAATGGTTCATCTGCGAGTAGGACTATGTGGAATGTATTTGGCCCGGAGTGGATGAAAGCAAGTTATAACCCAAACCAACATTTTTCCAATTTATAATATCATCATTCTTATCAACTGCATTAATACATACATATTAGGGTCAAGTCAAGCAGCTCAATGCACCCGACCCTAAAAGATATATACAACAATGTAGCCATCATTTGAAAACAACCGGGAAAGAAATAATAACTACTATAATATACGTTAACTAATTCGATTCAAATACAATTTCAATAAATATAATTCGCAACAAAATACCGTTTGCATAGCAAAGGCTAAAAAACGAACGTGCCGCACTGTAATCAATATAGAAAGCGTCGTACCTCGGTGCATATCAGTCTTCCTACTGGTGACGTCACGATAAATCAGCCATTGGTGTTAGCACACTCAATTAGGTTTGACCTACTTCCAATTGGAGGGCGCCCATCAGGGCCCGAGGTCATAAACATAATAACGCGTAACAATATCTAGATTTCCAAACGAGTATATTTTGGAAAACATTTCCTCATGGGCAAGATCCATTGTTTCATCAATCGGAATAGGATTCACTATCACAATATTAAAGTAAGAACCTGATTCACCTAAATTACGCTGATTTGACGACGTCTATATGTCCTTTCTAAAGAAGGAGTTCTGTCTTCAACAGGAATCCAGAGAAAGTGTTCCGAGCATTATACCTGTGTTAGTAGTAGTAGTAGGAGTAGCAGTAGTAGTGTTAGTGGTAGTAATAGTACTAGTATTAATGGTATTTGTATGAGTTAATGTTACACGAGGAATGGTTTTCTCTTTCCAATCACATACAATTCAACAAACTCCATGCCATCATGTAAAGAAAGCATTTTGTGGTTTATTTTCTACAGAGAAAATTATAATGCATATTTGTCGCTTTCAGTTACCGATCCGTGAATAGAAAAGTTTTAACACAGGATATGATCAGTGTTCTAACGATATTTTTCGAACATTGACTGGGGAGACCTGTATAATATTTAACTCCAAAATATTTGTTTGAAATTGTTTTCATTGACTGAATGGATGTATGGATATGTATTCATCAGCCCACAAGGACGGTTCATGGGTCAACTGTTATTTCTTGTTATACTCATGTATTGTCCTTGAGAGCCAGATTTATTATTCGACTGATTATTGGTGACCTTCGCTAGCACAGTTTCGCAAATTGCATCAATGTTGCATAGCCTCAATCAGAGTTGACAATCCTCCAATGTGACCATTGATTCAATACACATGAGGGCCAATCTCACAATCGCCTTTCTATAGAAAGACTTCTTACTTGTCCTATGTTCAGACCACATGATAGATGATTCTCTTTCAACTTTTCTTGGAATATGCTCGTTTGCATGGCAGTCCTTCAACACAGTTAACGTCTCCATCCGGAAAGCGCTAAAATGAAACGCAGCTAGTTCAGTCACAGTTCCTGCCTTTGAACATTTAGTAAATTAAAAAATATTTTTATGTAGCTTAAATTCCTCACCTACGAGTTGAAAATGAAAACTCACAGTGAATCGTGTTTGATAAGTCTTAATGTTTATAAAGTAGAAACGTACGCTCCCAATGGCATTATAACCTTCGCGATAATGATAATTTTGTACAATCATAAACACTAAATTTAAATAATATCACCCACCCCTCAACAGTGGGAGGCTATTTTCTTGTAACAACTAGTATTGCCATCCATTTAGAATTTATAGAGGTATCAGAATACCGATAAGATGAACTTACCTATAAGTTAATGTAGTTGACCATCATGGATGTTTAGAACACGTTTTATGACTAGTTATAGTGTTTTCTACCATGTTCTACATCTGCGCCTCGGGGTAAATCATTTGCTCTTTTGACATATGCTGGTGCGCATGCTTTCTGAAGAATGCTTTTAGTTTCTCCTGAAGATATAATCTCTCATGGAAAATGTATATAGCCTCGGTAGCGCAGCAGGTAGCGCGTCAGTCTCATAATCAATCGTAGAGAGCAATCTGAAGGTCGTGAGTTCGATCCTCACCCGGGGCAGATATTTTGTCTCCTTAGCTCGAATTATTACCTTTTATCCTTTGTGGTTATTCTATTTAATTCCACCAATTATACTCACATTAGAGTGAAAACGCCAAATGTATATATCAAATGTAACGACCAAGTTTGAAGGATGGTGTGCCTCAAACTGATGGGAAACTATCATTACCTATTCAAACAGATCCCACTTGAAAGCACAATGGACACTCTACACCGTTCCAGTGGCCTAATGTTTAGGGCGTCCGTTGTGGATGCGGGAGGTCATGGGTTTGATCCCCAGCCTAGTCCTATCAGAGACTTACAAAATTGATACTGACAACTGCCTCTCTAGGTGCTCAGCATTAAGAAGTTAGTGATAGAACTGGTTGGCCTGGTCTCAGGATAATGGGACTGGGTGGGACATCATGCTACGTGTCTGCGACATGATGCCCCAGTGCTAGGCATCACTATAAACTGCCACACTGCAGACAACGTACCTATATGATTGAAAAATTGTTAAAGCTACGTTAAAAATCCAAATCAAACAAAAACACTCTCTCTCTCTCTCTCTCTCTCTCTCTCTCCTGTAAAGACAGAAAAGGTACATGCACGTGATACTTGAGTACAGTATCAAACTTGACTATTTTAAAAACAACTTGCAACAAAGAAAGGCAAATATTGTTCTATCCGTCGAGCATAAGTTACAGGGAAGATGACACTTTTGCATTTGGTAATGGTCAATTGAAGTCTGTATTGATCTGTGGAAGTCTGTATTCATAAACATGAAACGGGGACCAAAGGATATATTACAATTACACGTTTGTTACATAAATATAATCTTCTTCCCATGCGTATATTAGGACAAAAATCTGTCGGTCTCGATCCCGCCAACTTTCTGCTCTTACATTAATAAATATATTCACTGTCTGGTGTCAGATATAACATTTGCAAATAATATTTGTTAAAACATATCTATTCGTTACTTCAGTTTGAATATGTGTGCTCGCTACCTAAATTCTCAAAGACAAAGACTTATGATCTGGAGTAATTTAATCATCATACCGTATCATGACATCGATCTCCTGAAAAACTGTAAGCATAGAACAGGGAGTATAGGTTTATAACCCACTTTGAAAACGATTGTACATTCATCAGTTTCTTAGTCTGCCAGCGACCATTATCGTGCTTTAATAGAAGACACATTTGCCGATAGATGATACATTTTCAAACCGCCTAGCAAAACTCTACGTTCATTGACATAGTTTGAACAACGCTTCGAACTTTTGTCTGTCATCTTTGAGGGCCATCAGGAACCCCATCTAAGCCAGTTCACTCACACACAGCAAATATGGTGGATTTGTGTGTCGTCGACGTGCTGCTACCCATCAAAAGGAAACCTTTCGGATACGCCTAAGTAAGGAACGTGTCGTCATTCAATGGAAATGGTTCATCTGCGAGTAGGACTATGTGGAATGTATTTGGCCCGGAGTGGATGAAAGCAAGTTATAACCCAAACCAACATTTTTCCAGTTTATAATATCATCATTCTTATCAACTGCATTAATACATACATATTAGGGTCAAGTCAAGTAGCTCAATGCACCCGACCCTAAAAGATATATACAACAATGTAGCCATCATTTGAAAACAACCGGGAAAGAAATAATAACTACTATAATATACGTTAACTAATTCGATTCAAATACAATTTCAATAAATATAATTCGCAACAAAATACCGTTTGCATAGCAAAGGCTAAAAAACGAACGTGCCGCACTGTAATCAATATAGAAAGCGTCGTACCTCGGTGCATATCAGTCTTCCTACTGGTGACGTCACGATAAATCAGCCATTGGTGTTAGCACACTCAATTAGGTTTGACCTACTTCCAATTGGAGGGCGCCCATCAGGGCCCGAGGTCATAAACATAATAACGCGTAACAATATCTAGATTTCCAAACGAGTATATTTTGGAAAACATTTCCTCATGGGCAAGATCCATTGTTTCATCAATCGGAATAGGATTCACTATCACAATATTAAAGTAAGAACCTGATTCACCTAAATTACGCTGATTTGACGACGTCTATATGTCCTTTCTAAAGAAGGAGTTCTGTCTTCAACAGGAATCCAGAGAAAGTGTTCCGAACATTATACATGTGTTAGTAGTAGTAGTAGGAGTAGCAGTAGTAGTGTTAGTGGTAGTAGTAGTACTAGTATTAATGGTATTTGTATGAGTTAATGTTACACGAGGAATGGTTTTCTCTTTCCAATCACATACAATTCAACAAACTCCATGCCATCATGTAATGAAAGCATTTTGTGGTTTATTTTCTACAGAGAAAATTATAATGCATATTTGTCGCTTTCAGTTACCGATCCGTGAATAGAAAAGTTTTAACACATGATATGATCAGTGTTCTAACGATATTTTTCGAACATTGACTGGGGAGACCTGTATAATATTTAACTCCAAAATATTTGTTTGAAATTGTTTTCATTGACTGAATGGATGTATCGATATGTATTCATCAGCCCACAAGGACGGTTCATGGGTCAACTGTTATTTCTTGTTATACTCATGTATTGTCCTTGAGAGCCAGATTTATTATTCGACTGATTATTGGTGACCTTCGCTAGCACAGTTTCGCAAATTGCATCAATGTTGCATAGCCTCAATCAGAGTTGACAATCCTCCAATGTGACCATTGATTCAATACACATGAGGGCCAATCTCACAATCGCCTTTCTATAGAAAGACTTCTTACTTGTCCTATGTTCAGACCACATGATAGATGATTCTCTTTCAACTTTTCTTGGAATATGCTCGTTTGCATGGCAGTCCTTCAACACAGTTAACGTCTCCATCCGGAAAGCGCTAAAATGAAACGCAGCTAGTTCAGTCACAGTTCCTGCCTTTGAACATTTAGTAAATTAAAAAATATTTTTATGTAGCTTAAATTCCTCACCTACGAGTTGAAAATGAAAACTCACAGTGAATCGTGTTTGATAAGTCTTAATGTTTATAAAGTAGAAACGTACGCTCCCAATGGCATTATAACCTTCGCGATAATGATAATTTTGTACAATCATAAACACTAAATTTAAATAATATCACCCACCCCTCAACAGTGGGAGGCTATTTTCTTGTAACAACTAGTATTGCCATCCATTTAGAATTTATAGAGGTATCAGAATACCGATAAGATGAACTTACCTATAAGTTAATGTAGTTGACCATCATGGATGTTTAGAACACGTTTTATGACTAGTTATAGTGTTTTCTACCATGTTCTACATCTGCGCCTCGGGGTAAATCATTTGCTCTTTTGACATATGCTGGTGCGCATGCTTTCTGAAGAATGCTTTTAGTTTCTCCTGAAGATATAATCTCTCATGGAAAATGTATATAGCCTCGGTAGCGCAGCAGGTAGCGCGTCAGTCTCATAATCAATCGTAGAGAGCAATCTGAAGGTCGTGAGTTCGATCCTCACCCGGGGCAGATATTTTGTCTCCTTAGCTCGAATTATTACCTTTTATCCTTTGTGGTTATTCTATTTAATTCCACCAATTATACTCACATTAGAGTGAAAACGCCAAATGTATATATCAAATGTAACGACCAAGTTTGAAGGATGGTGTGCCTCAAACTGATGGGAAACTATCATTACCTATTCAAACAGATCCCACTTGAAAGCACAATGGACACTCTACACCGTTCCAGTGGCCTAATGTTTAGGGCGTCCGTTGTGGATGCGGGAGGTCATGGGTTTGATCCCCAGCCTAGTCCTATCAGAGACTTACAAAATTGATACTGACAACTGCCTCTCTAGGTGCTCAGCATTAAGAAGTTAGTGATAGAACTGGTTGGCCTGGTCTCAGGATAATGGGACTGGGTGGGACATCATGCTACGTGTCTGCGACATGATGCCCCAGTGCTAGGCATCACTATAAACTGCCACACTGCAGACAACGTACCTATATGATTGAAAAATTGTTAAAGCTACGTTAAAAATCCAAATCAAACAAAAACACTCTCTCTCTCTCTCTCTCTCTCTCTCTCTCTCTCTCTCTCTCTCCTGTAAAGACAGAAAAGGTACATGCACGTGATACTTGAGTACAGTATCAAACTTGACTATTTTAAAAACAACTTGCAACAAAGAAAGGCAAATATTGTTCTATCCGTCGAGCATAAGTTACAGGGAAGATGACACTTTTGCATTTGGTAATGGTCAATTGAAGTCTGTATTGATCTGTGGAAGTCTGTATTCATAAACATGAAACGGGGACCAAAGGATATAATACAATTACACGTTTGTTACATAAATATAATCTTCTTCCCATGCGTATATTAGGACAAAAATCTGTCGGTCTCGATCCCGCCAACTTTCTGCTCTTACATTAATAAATATATTCACTGTCTGGTGTCAGATATAACATTTGCAAATAATATTTGTTAAAACATATCTATTCGTTACTTCAGTTTGAATATGTGTGCTCGCTACCTAAATTCTCAAAGACAAAGACTTATGATCTGGAGTAATTTAATCATCATACCGTATCATGACATCGATCTCCTGAAAAACTGTAAGCATAGAACAGGGAGTATAGGTTTATAACCCACTTTGAAAACGATTGTACATTCATCAGTTTCTTAGTCTGCCAGCGACCATTATCGTGCTTTAATAGAAGACACATTTGCCGATAGATGATACATTTTCAAACCGCCTAGCAAAACTCTACGTTCATTGACATAGTTTGAACAACGCTTCGAACTTTTGTCTGTCATCTTTGAGGGCCATCAGGAACCCCATCTAAGCCAGTTCACTCACACACAGCAAATATGGTGGATTTGTGTGTCGTCGACGTGCTGCTACCCATCAAAAGGAAACCTTTCGGATACGCCTAAGTAGGGAACGTGTCGTCATTCAATGGAAATGGTTCATCTGCGAGTAGGACTATGTGGAATGTATTTGGCCCGGAGTGGATGAAAGCAAGTTATAACCCAAACCAACATTTTTCCAGTTTATAATATCATCATTCTTATCAACTGCATTAATACATACATATTAGGGTCAAGTCAAGCAGCTCAATGCACCCGACCCTAAAAGATATATACAACAATGTAGCCATCATTTGAAAACAACCGGGAAAGAAATAATAACTACTATAATATACGTTAACTAATTCGATTCAAATACAATTTCAATAAATATAATTCGCAACAAAATACCGTTTGCATAGCAAAGGCTAAAAAACGAACGTGCCGCACTGTAATCAATATAGAAAGCGTCGTACCTCGGTGCATATCAGTCTTCCTACTGGTGACGTCACGATAAATCAGCCATTGGTGTTAGCACACTCAATTAGGTTTGACCTACTTCCAATTGGAGGGCGCCCATCAGGGCCCGAGGTCATAAACATAATAACGCGTAACAATATCTAGATTTCCAAACGAGTATATTTTGGAAAACATTTCCTCATGGGCAAGATCCATTGTTTCATCAATCGGAATAGGATTCACTATCACAATATTAAAGTAAGAACCTGATTCACCTAAATTACGCTGATTTGACGACGTCTATATGTCCTTTCTAAAGAAGGAGTTCTGTCTTCAACAGGAATCCAGAGAAAGTGTTCCGAACATTATACATGTGTTAGTAGTAGTAGTAGGAGTAGCAGTAGTAGTGTTAGTGGTAGTAGTAGTACTAGTATTAATGGTATTTGTATGAGTTAATGTTACACGAGGAATGGTTTTCTCTTTCCAATCACATACAATTCAACAAACTCCATGCCATCATGTAATGAAAGCATTTTGTGGTTTATTTTCTACAGAGAAAATTATAATACATATTTGTCGCTTTCAGTTACCGATCCGTGAATAGAAAAGTTTTAACACATGATATGATCAGTGTTCTAACGATATTTTTCGAACATTGACTGGGGAGACCTGTATAATATTTAACTCCAAAATATTTGTTTGAAATTGTTTTCATTGACTGAATGGATGTATCGATATGTATTCATCAGCCCACAAGGACGGTTCATGGGTCAACTGTTATTTCTTGTTATACTCATGTATTGTCCTTGAGAGCCAGATTTATTATTCGATTGATTATTGGTGACCTTCGCTAGCACAGTTTCGCAAATTGCATCAATGTTGCATAGCCTCAATCAGAGTTGACAATCCTCCAATGTGACCATTGATTCAATACACATGAGGGCCAATCTCACAATCGCCTTTCTATAGAAAGACTTCTTACTTGTCCTATGTTCAGACCACATGATAGATGATTCTCTTTCAACTTTTCTTGGAATATGCTCGTTTGCATGGCAGTCCTTCAACACAGTTAACGTCTCCATCCGGAAAGCGCTAAAATGAAACGCAGCTAGTTCAGTCACAGTTCCTGCCTTTGAACATTTAGTAAATTAAAAAATATTTTTATGTAGCTTAAATTCCTCACCTACGAGTTGAAAATGAAAACTCACAGTGAATCGTGTTTGATAAGTCTTAATGTTTATAAAGTAGAAACGTACGCTCCCAATGGCATTATAACCTTCGCGATAATGATAATTTTGTACAATCATAAACACTAAATTTAAATAATATCACCCACCCCTCAACAGTGGGAGGCTATTTTCTTGTAACAACTAGTATTGCCATCCATTTAGAATTTATAGAGGTATCAGAATACCGATAAGATGAACTTACCTATAAGTTAATGTAGTTGACCATCATGGATGTTTAGAACACGTTTTATGACTAGTTATAGTGTTTTCTACCATGTTCTACATCTGCGCCTCGGGGTAAATCATTTGCTCTTTTGACATATGCTGGTGCGCATGCTTTCTGAAGAATGCTTTTAGTTTCTCCTGAAGATATAATCTCTCATGGAAAATGTATATAGCCTCGGTAGCGCAGCAGGTAGCGCGTCAGTCTCATAATCAATCGTAGAGAGCAATCTGAAGGTCGTGAGTTCGATCCTCACCCGGGGCAGATATTTTGTCTCCTTAGCTCGAATTATTACCTTTTATCCTTTGTGGTTATTCTATTTAATTCCACCAATTATACTCACATTAGAGTGAAAACGCCAAATGTATATATCAAATGTAACGACCAAGTTTGAAGGATGGTGTGCCTCAAACTGATGGGAAACTATCATTACCTATTCAAACAGATCCCACTTGAAAGCACAATGGACACTCTACACCGTTCCAGTGGCCTAATGTTTAGGGCGTCCGTTGTGGATGCGGGAGGTCATGGGTTTGATCCCCAGCCTAGTCCTATCAGAGACTTACAAAATTGATACTGACAACTGCCTCTCTAGGTGCTCAGCATTAAGAAGTTAGTGATAGAACTGGTTGGCCTGGTCTCAGGATAATGGGACTGGGTGGGACATCATGCTACGTGTCTGCGACATGATGCCCCAGTGCTAGGCATCACTATAAACTGCCACACTGCAGACAACGTACCTATATGATTGAAAAATTGTTAAAGCTACGTTAAAAATCCAAATCAAACAAAAACACACACACTCTCTCTCTCTCTCTCTCTCTCTCTCTCTCTCTCTCTCTCTCTCTCCTGTAAAGACAGAAAAGGTACATGCACGTGATACTTGAGTACAGTATCAAACTTGACTATTTTAAAAACAACTTGCAACAAAGAAAGGCAAATATTGTTCTATCCGTCGAGCATAAGTTACAGGGAAGATGACACTTTTGCATTTGGTAATGGTCAATTGAAGTCTGTATTGATCTGTGGAAGTCTGTATTCATAAACATGAAACGGGGACCAAAGGATATAATACAATTACACGTTTGTTACATAAATATAATCTTCTTCCCATGCGTATATTAGGACAAAAATCTGTCGGTCTCGATCCCGCCAACTTTCTGCTCTTACATTAATAAATATATTCACTGTCTGGTGTCAGATATAACATTTGCAAATAGTATTTGTTAAAACATATCTATTCGTTACTTCAGTTTGAATATGTGTGCTCGCTACCTAAATTCTCAAAGACAAAGACTTATGATCTGGAGTAATTTAATCATCATACCGTATCATGACATCGATCTCCTGAAAAACTGTAAGCATAGAACAGGGAGTATAGGTTTATAACCCACTTTGAAAACGATTGTACATTCATCAGTTTCTTAGTCTGCCAGCGACCATTATCGTGCTTTAATAGAAGACACATTTGCCGATAGATGATACATTTTCAAACCGCCTAGCAAAACTCTACGTTCATTGACATAGTTTGAACAACGCTTCGAACTTTTGTCTGTCATCTTTGAGGGCCATCAGGAACCCCATCTAAATCAGTTCACTCACACACAGCAAATATGGTGGATTTGTGTGTCGTCGACGTGCTGCTACCATCAAAAGGAAACCTTTCGGATACGCCTAAGTAGGGAACGTGTCGTCATTCAATGGAAATGGTTCATCTGCGAGTAGGACTATGTGGAATGTATTTGGCCCGGAGTGGATGAAAGCAAGTTATAACCCAAACCAACATTTTTCCAGTTTATAATATCATCATTCTTATCAACTGCATTAATACATACATATTAGGGTCAAGTCAAGCAGCTCAATGCACCCGACCCTAAAAGATATATACAACAATGTAGCCATCATTTGAAAACAACCGGGAAAGAAATAATAACTACTATAATATACGTTAACTAATTCGATTCAAATACAATTTCAATAAATATAATTCGCAACAAAATACCGTTTGCATAGCAAAGGCTAAAAAACGAACGTGCCGCACTGTAATCAATATAGAAAGCGTCGTACCTCGGTGCATATCAGTCTTCCTACTGGTGACGTCACGATAAATCAGCCATTGGTGTTAGCACACTCAATTAGGTTTGACCTACTTCCAATTGGAGGGCGCCCATCAGGGCCCGAGGTCATAAACATAATAACGCGTAACAATATCTAGATTTCCAAACGAGTATATTTTGGAAAACATTTCCTCATGGGCAAGATCCATTGTTTCATCAATCGGAATAGGATTCACTATCACAATATTAAAGTAAGAACCTGATTCACCTAAATTACGCTGATTTGACGACGTCTATATGTCCTTTCTAAAGAAGGAGTTCTGTCTTCAACAGGAATCCAGAGAAAGTGTTCCGAACATTATACATGTGTTAGTAGTAGTAGTAGGAGTAGCAGTAGTAGTGTTAGTGGTAGTAGTAGTACTAGTATTAATGGTATTTGTATGAGTTAATGTTACACGAGGAATGGTTTTCTCTTTCCAATCACATACAATTCAACAAACTCCATGCCATCATGTAATGAAAGCATTTTGTGGTTTATTTTCTACAGAGAAAATTATAATACATATTTGTCGCTTTCAGTTACCGATCCGTGAATAGAAAAGTTTTAACACATGATATGATCAGTGTTCTAACGATATTTTTCGAACATTGACTGGGGAGACCTGTATAATATTTAACTCCAAAATATTTGTTTGAAATTGTTTTCATTGACTGAATGGATGTATCGATATGTATTCATCAGCCCACAAGGACGGTTCATGGGTCAACTGTTATTTCTTGTTATACTCATGTATTGTCCTTGAGAGCCAGATTTATTATTCGACTGATTATTGGTGACCTTCGCTAGCACAGTTTCGCAAATTGCATCAATGTTGCATAGCCTCAATCAGAGTTGACAATCCTCCAATGTGACCATTGATTCAATACACATGAGGGCCAATCTCACAATCGCCTTTCTATAGAAAGACTTCTTACTTGTCCTATGTTCAGACCACATGATAGATGATTCTCTTTCAACTTTTCTTGGAATATGCTCGTTTGCATGGCAGTCCTTCAACACAGTTAACGTCTCCATCCGGAAAGCGCTAAAATGAAACGCAGCTAGTTCAGTCACAGTTCCTGCCTTTGAACATTTAGTAAATTAAAAAATATTTTTATGTAGCTTAAATTCCTCACCTACGAGTTGAAAATGAAAACTCACAGTGAATCGTGTTTGATAAGTCTTAATGTTTATAAAGTAGAAACGTACGCTCCCAATGGCATTATAACCTTCGCGATAATGATAATTTTGTACAATCATAAACACTAAATTTAAATAATATCACCCACCCCTCAACAGTGGGAGGCTATTTTCTTGTAACAACTAGTATTGCCATCCATTTAGAATTTATAGAGGTATCAGAATACCGATAAGATGAACTTACCTATAAGTTAATGTAGTTGACCATCATGGATGTTTAGAACACGTTTTATGACTAGTTATAGTGTTTTCTACCATGTTCTACATCTGCGCCTCGGGGTAAATCATTTGCTCTTTTGACATATGCTGGTGCGCATGCTTTCTGAAGAATGCTTTTAGTTTCTCCTGAAGATATAATCTCTCATGGAAAATGTATATAGCCTCGGTAGCGCAGCAGGTAGCGCGTCAGTCTCATAATCAATCGTAGAGAGCAATCTGAAGGTCGTGAGTTCGATCCTCACCCGGGGCAGATATTTTGTCTCCTTAGCTCGAATTATTACCTTTTATCCTTTGTGGTTATTCTATTTAATTCCACCAATTATACTCACATTAGAGTGAAAACGCCAAATGTATATATCAAATGTAACGACCAAGTTTGAAGGATGGTGTGCCTCAAACTGATGGGAAACTATCATTACCTATTCAAACAGATCCCACTTGAAAGCACAATGGACACTCTACACCGTTCCAGTGGCCTAATGTTTAGGGCGTCCGTTGTGGATGCGGGAGGTCATGGGTTTGATCCCCAGCCTAGTCCTATCAGAGACTTACAAAATTGATACTGACAACTGCCTCTCTAGGTGCTCAGCATTAAGAAGTTAGTGATAGAACTGGTTGGCCTGGTCTCAGGATAATGGGACTGGGTGGGACATCATGCTACGTGTCTGCGACATGATGCCCCAGTGCTAGGCATCACTATAAACTGCCACACTGCAGACAACGTACCTATATGATTGAAAAATTGTTAAAGCTACGTTAAAAATCCAAATCAAACAAAAACACACACACTCTCTCTCTCTCTCTCTCTCTCTCTCTCTCTCTCTCTCTCTCTCTCTCTCTCTCTCTCCTGTAAAGACAGAAAAGGTACATGCACGTGATACTTGAGTACAGTATCAAACTTGACTATTTTAAAAACAACTTGCAACAAAGAAAGGCAAATATTGTTCTATCCGTCGAGCATAAGTTACAGGGAAGATGACACTTTTGCATTTGGTAATGGTCAATTGAAGTCTGTATTGATCTGTGGAAGTCTGTATTCATAAACATGAAACGGGGACCAAAGGATATAATACAATTACACGTTTGTTACATAAATATAATCTTCTTCCCATGCGTATATTAGGACAAAAATCTGTCGGTCTCGATCCCGCCAACTTTCTGCTCTTACATTAATAAATATATTCACTGTCTGGTGTCAGATATAACATTTGCAAATAATATTTGTTAAAACATATCTATTCGTTACTTCAGTTTGAATATGTGTGCTCGCTACCTAAATTCTCAAAGACAAAGACTTATGATCTGGAGTAATTTAATCATCATACCGTATCATGACATCGATCTCCTGAAAAACTGTAAGCATAGAACAGGGAGTATAGGTTTATAACCCACTTTGAAAACGATTGTACATTCATCAGTTTCTTAGTCTGCCAGCGACCATTATCGTGCTTTAATAGAAGACACATTTGCCGATAGATGATACATTTTCAAACCGCCTAGCAAAACTCTACGTTCATTGACATAGTTTGAACAACGCTTCGAACTTTTGTCTGTCATCTTTGAGGGCCATCAGGAACCCCATCTAAGCCAGTTCACTCACACACAGCAAATATGGTGGATTTGTGTGTCGTCGACGTACTGCTACCCATCAAAAGGAAACCTTTCGGATACGCCTAAGTAGGGAACGTGTCGTCATTCAATGGAAATGGTTCATCTGCGAGTAGGACTATGTGGAATGTATTTGGCCCGGAGTGGATGAAAGCAAGTTATAACCCAAACCAACATTTTTCCAGTTTATAATATCATCATTCTTATCAACTGCATTAATACATACATATTAGGGTCAAGTCAAGCAGCTCAATGCACCCGACCCTAAAAGATATATACAACAATGTAGCCATCATTTGAAAACAACCGGGAAAGAAATAATAACTACTATAATATACGTTAACTAATTCGATTCAAATACAATTTCAATAAATATAATTCGCAACAAAATACCGTTTGCATAGCAAAGGCTAAAAAACGAACGTGCCGCACTGTAATCAATATAGAAAGCGTCGTACCTCGGTGCATATCAGTCTTCCTACTGGTGACGTCACGATAAATCAGCCATTGGTGTTAGCACACTCAATTAGGTTTGACCTACTTCCAATTGGAGGGCGCCCATCAGGGCCCGAGGTCATAAACATAATAACGCGTAACAATATCTAGATTTCCAAACGAGTATATTTTGGAAAACATTTCCTCATGGGCAAGATCCATTGTTTCATCAATCGGAATAGGATTCACTATCACAATATTAAAGTAAGAACCTGATTCACCTAAATTACGCTGATTTGACGACGTCTATATGTCCTTTCTAAAGAAGGAGTTCTGTCTTCAACAGGAATCCAGAGAAAGTGTTCCGAACATTATACATGTGTTAGTAGTAGTAGTAGGAGTAGCAGTAGTAGTGTTAGTGGTAGTAGTAGTACTAGTATTAATGGTATTTGTATGAGTTAATGTTACACGAGGAATGGTTTTCTCTTTCCAATCACATACAATTCAACAAACTCCATGCCATCATGTAATGAAAGCATTTTGTGGTTTATTTTCTACAGAGAAAATTATAATGCATATTTGTCGCTTTCAGTTACCGATCCGTGAATAGAAAAGTTTTAACACATGATATGATCAGTGTTCTAACGATATTTTTCGAACATTGACTGGGGAGACCTGTATAATATTTAACTCCAAAATATTTGTTTGAAATTGTTTTCATTGACTGAATGGATGTATCGATATGTATTCATCAGCCCACAAGGACGGTTCATGGGTCAACTGTTATTTCTTGTTATACTCATGTATTGTCCTTGAGAGCCAGATTTATTATTCGACTGATTATTGGTGACCTTCGCTAGCACAGTTTCGCAAATTGCATCAATGTTGCATAGCCTCAATCAGAGTTGACAATCCTCCAATGTGACCATTGATTCAATACACATGAGGGCCAATCTCACAATCGCCTTTCTATAGAAAGACTTCTTACTTGTCCTATGTTCAGACCACATGATAGATGATTCTCTTTCAACTTTTCTTGGAATATGCTCGTTTGCATGGCAGTCCTTCAACACAGTTAACGTCTCCATCCGGAAAGCGCTAAAATGAAACGCAGCTAGTTCAGTCACAGTTCCTGCCTTTGAACATTTAGTAAATTAAAAAATATTTTTATGTAGCTTAAATTCCTCACCTACGAGTTGAAAATGAAAACTCACAGTGAATCGTGTTTGATAAGTCTTAATGTTTATAAAGTAGAAACGTACGCTCCCAATGGCATTATAACCTTCGCGATAATGATAATTTTGTACAATCATAAACACTAAATTTAAATAATATCACCCACCCCTCAACAGTGGGAGGCTATTTTCTTGTAACAACTAGTATTGCCATCCATTTAGAATTTATAGAGGTATCAGAATACCGATAAGATGAACTTACCTATAAGTTAATGTAGTTGACCATCATGGATGTTTAGAACACGTTTTATGACTAGTTATAGTGTTTTCTACCATGTTCTACATCTGCGCCTCGGGGTAAATCATTTGCTCTTTTGACATATGCTGGTGCGCATGCTTTCTGAAGAATGCTTTTAGTTTCTCCTGAAGATATAATCTCTCATGGAAAATGTATATAGCCTCGGTAGCGCAGCAGGTAGCGCGTCAGTCTCATAATCAATCGTAGAGAGCAATCTGAAGGTCGTGAGTTCGATCCTCACCCGGGGCAGATATTTTGTCTCCTTAGCTCGAATTATTACCTTTTATCCTTTGTGGTTATTCTATTTAATTCCACCAATTATACTCACATTAGAGTGAAAACGCCAAATGTATATATCAAATGTAACGACCAAGTTTGAAGGATGGTGTGCCTCAAACTGATGGGAAACTATCATTACCTATTCAAACAGATCCCACTTGAAAGCACAATGGACACTCTACACCGTTCCAGTGGCCTAATGTTTAGGGCGTCCGTTGTGGATGCGGGAGGTCATGGGTTTGATCCCCAGCCTAGTCCTATCAGAGACTTACAAAATTGATACTGACAACTGCCTCTCTAGGTGCTCAGCATTAAGAAGTTAGTGATAGAACTGGTTGGCCTGGTCTCAGGATAATGGGACTGGGTGGGACATCATGCTACGTGTCTGCGACATGATGCCCCAGTGCTAGGCATCACTATAAACTGCCACACTGCAGACAACGTACCTATATGATTGAAAAATTGTTAAAGCTACGTTAAAAATCCAAATCAAACAAAAACACACACACTCTCTCTCTCTCTCTCTCTCTCTCTCTCTCTCTCTCTCTCTCTCTCTCTCTCTCTCTCTCTCTCCTGTAAAGACAGAAAAGGTACATGCACGTGATACTTGAGTACAGTATCAAACTTGACTATTTTAAAAACAACTTGCAACAAAGAAAGGCAAATATTGTTCTATCCGTCGAGCATAAGTTACAGGGAAGATGACACTTTTGCATTTGGTAATGGTCAATTGAAGTCTGTATTGATCTGTGGAAGTCTGTATTCATAAACATGAAACGGGGACCAAAGGATATAATACAATTACACGTTTGTTACATAAATATAATCTTCTTCCCATGCGTATATTAGGACAAAAATCTGTCGGTCTCGATCCCGCCAACTTTCTGCTCTTACATTAATAAATATATTCACTGTCTGGTGTCAGATATAACATTTGCAAATAATATTTGTTAAAACATATCTATTCGTTACTTCAGTTTGAATATGTGTGCTCGCTACCTAAATTCTCAAAGACAAAGACTTATGATCTGGAGTAATTTAATCATCATACCGTATCATGACATCGATCTCCTGAAAAACTGTAAGCATAGAACAGGGAGTATAGGTTTATAACCCACTTTGAAAACGATTGTACATTCATCAGTTTCTTAGTCTGCCAGCGACCATTATCGTGCTTTAATAGAAGACACATTTGCCGATAGATGATACATTTTCAAACCGCCTAGCAAAACTCTACGTTCATTGACATAGTTTGAACAACGCTTCGAACTTTTGTCTGTCATCTTTGAGGGCCATCAGGAACCCCATCTAAGCCAGTTCACTCACACACAGCAAATATGGTGGATTTGTGTGTCGTCGACGTGCTGCTACCCATCAAAAGGAAACCTTTCGGATACGCCTAAGTAGGGAACGTGTCGTCATTCAATGGAAATGGTTCATCTGCGAGTAGGACTATGTGGAATGTATTTGGCCCGGAGTGGATGAAAGCAAGTTATAACCCAAACCAACATTTTTCCAGTTTATAATATCATCATTCTTATCAACTGCATTAATACATACATATTAGGGTCAAGTCAAGCAGCTCAATGCACCCGACCCTAAAAGATATATACAACAATGTAGCCATCATTTGAAAACAACCGGGAAAGAAATAATAACTACTATAATATACGTTAACTAATTCGATTCAAATACAATTTCAATAAATATAATTCGCAACAAAATACCGTTTGCATAGCAAAGGCTAAAAAACGAACGTGCCGCACTGTAATCAATATAGAAAGCGTCGTACCTCGGTGCATATCAGTCTTCCTACTGGTGACGTCACGATAAATCAGCCATTGGTGTTAGCACACTCAATTAGGTTTGACCTACTTCCAATTGGAGGGCGCCCATCAGGGCCCGAGGTCATAAACATAATAACGCGTAACAATATCTAGATTTCCAAACGAGTATATTTTGGAAAACATTTCCTCATGGGCAAGATCCATTGTTTCATCAATCGGAATAGGATTCACTATCACAATATTAAAGTAAGAACCTGATTCACCTAAATTACGCTGATTTGACGACGTCTATATGTCCTTTCTAAAGAAGGAGTTCTGTCTTCAACAGGAATCCAGAGAAAGTGTTCCGAACATTATACATGTGTTAGTAGTAGTAGTAGGAGTAGCAGTAGTAGTGTTAGTGGTAGTAGTAGTACTAGTATTAATGGTATTTGTATGAGTTAATGTTACACGAGGAATGGTTTTCTCTTTCCAATCACATACAATTCAACAAACTCCATGCCATCATGTAATGAAAGCATTTTGTGGTTTATTTTCTACAGAGAAAATTATAATGCATATTTGTCGCTTTCAGTTACCGATCCGTGAATAGAAAAGTTTTAACACATGATATGATCAGTGTTCTAACGATATTTTTCGAACATTGACTGGGGAGACCTGTATAATATTTAACTCCAAAATATTTGTTTGAAATTGTTTTCATTGACTGAATGGATGTATCGATATGTATTCATCAGCCCACAAGGACGGTTCATGGGTCAACTGTTATTTCTTGTTATACTCATGTATTGTCCTTGAGAGCCAGATTTATTATTCGACTGATTATTGGTGACCTTCGCTAGCACAGTTTCGCAAATTGCATCAATGTTGCATAGCCTCAATCAGAGTTGACAATCCTCCAATGTGACCATTGATTCAATACACATGAGGGCCAATCTCACAATCGCCTTTCTATAGAAAGACTTCTTACTTGTCCTATGTTCAGACCACATGATAGATGATTCTCTTTCAACTTTTCTTGGAATATGCTCGTTTGCATGGCAGTCCTTCAACACAGTTAACGTCTCCATCCGGAAAGCGCTAAAATGAAACGCAGCTAGTTCAGTCACAGTTCCTGCCTTTGAACATTTAGTAAATTAAAAAATATTTTTATGTAGCTTAAATTCCTCACCTACGAGTTGAAAATGAAAACTCACAGTGAATCGTGTTTGATAAGTCTTAATGTTTATAAAGTAGAAACGTACGCTCCCAATGGCATTATAACCTTCGCGATAATGATAATTTTGTACAATCATAAACACTAAATTTAAATAATATCACCCACCCCTCAACAGTGGGAGGCTATTTTCTTGTAACAACTAGTATTGCCATCCATTTAGAATTTATAGAGGTATCAGAATACCGATAAGATGAACTTACCTATAAGTTAATGTAGTTGACCATCATGGATGTTTAGAACACGTTTTATGACTAGTTATAGTGTTTTCTACCATGTTCTACATCTGCGCCTCGGGGTAAATCATTTGCTCTTTTGACATATGCTGGTGCGCATGCTTTCTGAAGAATGCTTTTAGTTTCTCCTGAAGATATAATCTCTCATGGAAAATGTATATAGCCTCGGTAGCGCAGCAGGTAGCGCGTCAGTCTCATAATCAATCGTAGAGAGCAATCTGAAGGTCGTGAGTTCGATCCTCACCCGGGGCAGATATTTTGTCTCCTTAGCTCGAATTATTACCTTTTATCCTTTGTGGTTATTCTATTTAATTCCACCAATTATACTCACATTAGAGTGAAAACGCCAAATGTATATATCAAATGTAACGACCAAGTTTGAAGGATGGTGTGCCTCAAACTGATGGGAAACTATCATTACCTATTCAAACAGATCCCACTTGAAAGCACAATGGACACTCTACACCGTTCCAGTGGCCTAATGTTTAGGGCGTCCGTTGTGGATGCGGGAGGTCATGGGTTTGATCCCCAGCCTAGTCCTATCAGAGACTTACAAAATTGATACTGACAACTGCCTCTCTAGGTGCTCAGCATTAAGAAGTTAGTGATAGAACTGGTTGGCCTGGTCTCAGGATAATGGGACTGGGTGGGACATCATGCTACGTGTCTGCGACATGATGCCCCAGTGCTAGGCATCACTATAAACTGCCACACTGCAGACAACGTACCTATATGATTGAAAAATTGTTAAAGCTACGTTAAAAATCCAAATCAAACAAAAACACACACACTCTCTCTCTCTCTCTCTCTCTCTCTCTCTCTCTCTCTCTCTCTCTCTCTCTCTCTCTCTCTCTCCTGTAAAGACAGAAAAGGTACATGCACGTGATACTTGAGTACAGTATCAAACTTGACTATTTTAAAAACAACTTGCAACAAAGAAAGGCAAATATTGTTCTATCCGTCGAGCATAAGTTACAGGGAAGATGACACTTTTGCATTTGGTAATGGTCAATTGAAGTCTGTATTGATCTGTGGAAGTCTGTATTCATAAACATGAAACGGGGACCAAAGGATATAATACAATTACACGTTTGTTACATAAATATAATCTTCTTCCCATGCGTATATTAGGACAAAAATCTGTCGGTCTCGATCCCGCCAACTTTCTGCTCTTACATTAATAAATATATTCACTGTCTGGTGTCAGATATAACATTTGCAAATAGTATTTGTTAAAACATATCTATTCGTTACTTCAGTTTGAATATGTGTGCTCGCTACCTAAATTCTCAAAGACAAAGACTTATGATCTGGAGTAATTTAATCATCATACCGTATCATGACATCGATCTCCTGAAAAACTGTAAGCATAGAACAGGGAGTATAGGTTTATAACCCACTTTGAAAACGATTGTACATTCATCAGTTTCTTAGTCTGCCAGCGACCATTATCGTGCTTTAATAGAAGACACATTTGCCGATAGATGATACATTTTCAAACCGCCTAGCAAAACTCTACGTTCATTGACATAGTTTGAACAACGCTTCGAACTTTTGTCTGTCATCTTTGAGGGCCATCAGGAACCCCATCTAAATCAGTTCACTCACACACAGCAAATATGGTGGATTTGTGTGTCGTCGACGTGCTGCTACCCATCAAAAGGAAACCTTTCGGATACGCCTAAGTAGGGAACGTGTCGTCATTCAATGGAAATGGTTCATCTGCGAGTAGGACTATGTGGAATGTATTTGGCCCGGAGTGGATGAAAGCAAGTTATAACCCAAACCAACATTTTTCCAGTTTATAATATCATCATTCTTATCAACTGCATTAATACATACATATTAGGGTCAAGTCAAGCAGCTCAATGCACCCGACCCTAAAAGATATATACAACAATGTAGCCATCATTTGAAAACAACCGGGAAAGAAATAATAACTACTATAATATACGTTAACTAATTCGATTCAAATACAATTTCAATAAATATAATTCGCAACAAAATACCGTTTGCATAGCAAAGGCTAAAAAACGAACGTGCCGCACTGTAATCAATATAGAAAGCGTCGTACCTCGGTGCATATCAGTCTTCCTACTGGTGACGTCACGATAAATCAGCCATTGGTGTTAGCACACTCAATTAGGTTTGACCTACTTCCAATTGGAGGGCGCCCATCAGGGCCCGAGGTCATAAACATAATAACGCGTAACAATATCTAGATTTCCAAACGAGTATATTTTGGAAAACATTTCCTCATGGGCAAGATCCATTGTTTCATCAATCGGAATAGGATTCACTATCACAATATTAAAGTAAGAACCTGATTCACCTAAATTACGCTGATTTGACGACGTCTATATGTCCTTTCTAAAGAAGGAGTTCTGTCTTCAACAGGAATCCAGAGAAAGTGTTCCGAACATTATACATGTGTTAGTAGTAGTAGTAGGAGTAGCAGTAGTAGTGTTAGTGGTAGTAGTAGTACTAGTATTAATGGTATTTGTATGAGTTAATGTTACACGAGGAATGGTTTTCTCTTTCCAATCACATACAATTCAACAAACTCCATGCCATCATGTAATGAAAGCATTTTGTGGTTTATTTTCTACAGAGAAAATTATAATACATATTTGTCGCTTTCAGTTACCGATCCGTGAATAGAAAAGTTTTAACACATGATATGATCAGTGTTCTAACGATATTTTTCGAACATTGACTGGGGAGACCTGTATAATATTTAACTCCAAAATATTTGTTTGAAATTGTTTTCATTGACTGAATGGATGTATCGATATGTATTCATCAGCCCACAAGGACGGTTCATGGGTCAACTGTTATTTCTTGTTATACTCATGTATTGTCCTTGAGAGCCAGATTTATTATTCGACTGATTATTGGTGACCTTCGCTAGCACAGTTTCGCAAATTGCATCAATGTTGCATAGCCTCAATCAGAGTTGACAATCCTCCAATGTGACCATTGATTCAATACACATGAGGGCCAATCTCACAATCGCCTTTCTATAGAAAGACTTCTTACTTGTCCTATGTTCAGACCACATGATAGATGATTCTCTTTCAACTTTTCTTGGAATATGCTCGTTTGCATGGCAGTCCTTCAACACAGTTAACGTCTCCATCCGGAAAGCGCTAAAATGAAACGCAGCTAGTTCAGTCACAGTTCCTGCCTTTGAACATTTAGTAAATTAAAAAATATTTTTATGTAGCTTAAATTCCTCACCTACGAGTTGAAAATGAAAACTCACAGTGAATCGTGTTTGATAAGTCTTAATGTTTATAAAGTAGAAACGTACGCTCCCAATGGCATTATAACCTTCGCGATAATGATAATTTTGTACAATCATAAACACTAAATTTAAATAATATCACCCACCCCTCAACAGTGGGAGGCTATTTTCTTGTAACAACTAGTATTGCCATCCATTTAGAATTTATAGAGGTATCAGAATACCGATAAGATGAACTTACCTATAAGTTAATGTAGTTGACCATCATGGATGTTTAGAACACGTTTTATGACTAGTTATAGTGTTTTCTACCATGTTCTACATCTGCGCCTCGGGGTAAATCATTTGCTCTTTTGACATATGCTGGTGCGCATGCTTTCTGAAGAATGCTTTTAGTTTCTCCTGAAGATATAATCTCTCATGGAAAATGTATATAGCCTCGGTAGCGCAGCAGGTAGCGCGTCAGTCTCATAATCAATCGTAGAGAGCAATCTGAAGGTCGTGAGTTCGATCCTCACCCGGGGCAGATATTTTGTCTCCTTAGCTCGAATTATTACCTTTTATCCTTTGTGGTTATTCTATTTAATTCCACCAATTATACTCACATTAGAGTGAAAACGCCAAATGTATATATCAAATGTAACGACCAAGTTTGAAGGATGGTGTGCCTCAAACTGATGGGAAACTATCATTACCTATTCAAACAGATCCCACTTGAAAGCACAATGGACACTCTACACCGTTCCAGTGGCCTAATGTTTAGGGCGTCCGTTGTGGATGCGGGAGGTCATGGGTTTGATCCCCAGCCTAGTCCTATCAGAGACTTACAAAATTGATACTGACAACTGCCTCTCTAGGTGCTCAGCATTAAGAAGTTAGTGATAGAACTGGTTGGCCTGGTCTCAGGATAATGGGACTGGGTGGGACATCATGCTACGTGTCTGCGACATGATGCCCCAGTGCTAGGCATCACTATAAACTGCCACACTGCAGACAACGTACCTATATGATTGAAAAATTGTTAAAGCTACGTTAAAAATCCAAATCAAACAAAAACACACACACTCTCTCTCTCTCTCTCTCTCTCTCTCTCTCTCTCTCTCTCTCTCTCTCTCTCTCTCTCTCTCTCCTGTAAAGACAGAAAAGGTACATGCACGTGATACTTGAGTACAGTATCAAACTTGACTATTTTAAAAACAACTTGCAACAAAGAAAGGCAAATATTGTTCTATCCGTCGAGCATAAGTTACAGGGAAGATGACACTTTTGCATTTGGTAATGGTCAATTGAAGTCTGTATTGATCTGTGGAAGTCTGTATTCATAAACATGAAACGGGGACCAAAGGATATAATACAATTACACGTTTGTTACATAAATATAATCTTCTTCCCATGCGTATATTAGGACAAAAATCTGTCGGTCTCGATCCCGCCAACTTTCTGCTCTTACATTAATAAATATATTCACTGTCTGGTGTCAGATATAACATTTGCAAATAATATTTGTTAAAACATATCTATTCGTTACTTCAGTTTGAATATGTGTGCTCGCTACCTAAATTCTCAAAGACAAAGACTTATGATCTGGAGTAATTTAATCATCATACCGTATCATGACATCGATCTCCTGAAAAACTGTAAGCATAGAACAGGGAGTATAGGTTTATAACCCACTTTGAAAACGATTGTACATTCATCAGTTTCTTAGTCTGCCAGCGACCATTATCGTGCTTTAATAGAAGACACATTTGCCGATAGATGATACATTTTCAAACCGCCTAGCAAAACTCTACGTTCATTGACATAGTTTGAACAACGCTTCGAACTTTTGTCTGTCATCTTTGAGGGCCATCAGGAACCCCATCTAAGCCAGTTCACTCACACACAGCAAATATGGTGGATTTGTGTGTCGTCGACGTGCTGCTACCCATCAAAAGGAAACCTTTCGGATACGCCTAAGTAGGGAACGTGTCGTCATTCAATGGAAATGGTTCATCTGCGAGTAGGACTATGTGGAATGTATTTGGCCCGGAGTGGATGAAAGCAAGTTATAACCCAAACCAACATTTTTCCAGTTTATAATATCATCATTCTTATCAACTGCATTAATACATACATATTAGGGTCAAGTCAAGCAGCTCAATGCACCCGACCCTAAAAGATATATACAACAATGTAGCCATCATTTGAAAACAACCGGGAAAGAAATAATAACTACTATAATATACGTTAACTAATTCGATTCAAATACAATTTCAATAAATATAATTCGCAACAAAATACCGTTTGCATAGCAAAGGCTAAAAAACGAACGTGCCGCACTGTAATCAATATAGAAAGCGTCGTACCTCGGTGCATATCAGTCTTCCTACTGGTGACGTCACGATAAATCAGCCATTGGTGTTAGCACACTCAATTAGGTTTGACCTACTTCCAATTGGAGGGCGCCCATCAGGGCCCGAGGTCATAAACATAATAACGCGTAACAATATCTAGATTTCCAAACGAGTATATTTTGGAAAACATTTCCTCATGGGCAAGATCCATTGTTTCATCAATCGGAATAGGATTCACTATCACAATATTAAAGTAAGAACCTGATTCACCTAAATTACGCTGATTTGACGACGTCTATATGTCCTTTCTAAAGAAGGAGTTCTGTCTTCAACAGGAATCCAGAGAAAGTGTTCCGAACATTATACATGTGTTAGTAGTAGTAGTAGGAGTAGCAGTAGTAGTGTTAGTGGTAGTAGTAGTACTAGTATTAATGGTATTTGTATGAGTTAATGTTACACGAGGAATGGTTTTCTCTTTCCAATCACATACAATTCAACAAACTCCATGCCATCATGTAATGAAAGCATTTTGTGGTTTATTTTCTACAGAGAAAATTATAATGCATATTTGTCGCTTTCAGTTACCGATCCGTGAATAGAAAAGTTTTAACACATGATATGATCAGTGTTCTAACGATATTTTTCGAACATTGACTGGGGAGACCTGTATAATATTTAACTCCAAAATATTTGTTTGAAATTGTTTTCATTGACTGAATGGATGTATCGATATGTATTCATCAGCCCACAAGGACGGTTCATGGGTCAACTGTTATTTCTTGTTATACTCATGTATTGTCCTTGAGAGCCAGATTTATTATTCGACTGATTATTGGTGACCTTCGCTAGCACAGTTTCGCAAATTGCATCAATGTTGCATAGCCTCAATCAGAGTTGACAATCCTCCAATGTGACCATTGATTCAATACACATGAGGGCCAATCTCACAATCGCCTTTCTATAGAAAGACTTCTTACTTGTCCTATGTTCAGACCACATGATAGATGATTCTCTTTCAACTTTTCTTGGAATATGCTCGTTTGCATGGCAGTCCTTCAACACAGTTAACGTCTCCATCCGGAAAGCGCTAAAATGAAACGCAGCTAGTTCAGTCACAGTTCCTGCCTTTGAACATTTAGTAAATTAAAAAATATTTTTATGTAGCTTAAATTCCTCACCTACGAGTTGAAAATGAAAACTCACAGTGAATCGTGTTTGATAAGTCTTAATGTTTATAAAGTAGAAACGTACGCTCCCAATGGCATTATAACCTTCGCGATAATGATAATTTTGTACAATCATAAACACTAAATTTAAATAATATCACCCACCCCTCAACAGTGGGAGGCTATTTTCTTGTAACAACTAGTATTGCCATCCATTTAGAATTTATAGAGGTATCAGAATACCGATAAGATGAACTTACCTATAAGTTAATGTAGTTGACCATCATGGATGTTTAGAACACGTTTTATGACTAGTTATAGTGTTTTCTACCATGTTCTACATCTGCGCCTCGGGGTAAATCATTTGCTCTTTTGACATATGCTGGTGCGCATGCTTTCTGAAGAATGCTTTTAGTTTCTCCTGAAGATATAATCTCTCATGGAAAATGTATATAGCCTCGGTAGCGCAGCAGGTAGCGCGTCAGTCTCATAATCAATCGTAGAGAGCAATCTGAAGGTCGTGAGTTCGATCCTCACCCGGGGCAGATATTTTGTCTCCTTAGCTCGAATTATTACCTTTTATCCTTTGTGGTTATTCTATTTAATTCCACCAATTATACTCACATTAGAGTGAAAACGCCAAATGTATATATCAAATGTAACGACCAAGTTTGAAGGATGGTGTGCCTCAAACTGATGGGAAACTATCATTACCTATTCAAACAGATCCCACTTGAAAGCACAATGGACACTCTACACCGTTCCAGTGGCCTAATGTTTAGGGCGTCCGTTGTGGATGCGGGAGGTCATGGGTTTGATCCCCAGCCTAGTCCTATCAGAGACTTACAAAATTGATACTGACAACTGCCTCTCTAGGTGCTCAGCATTAAGAAGTTAGTGATAGAACTGGTTGGCCTGGTCTCAGGATAATGGGACTGGGTGGGACATCATGCTACGTGTCTGCGACATGATGCCCCAGTGCTAGGCATCACTATAAACTGCCACACTGCAGACAACGTACCTATATGATTGAAAAATTGTTAAAGCTACGTTAAAAATCCAAATCAAACAAAAACACACACTCTCTCTCTCTCTCTCTCTCTCTCTCTCTCTCTCTCTCTCTCTCTCTCTCTCTCTCTCTCCTGTAAAGACAGAAAAGGTACATGCACGTGATACTTGAGTACAGTATCAAACTTGACTATTTTAAAAACAACTTGCAACAAAGAAAGGCAAATATTGTTCTATCCGTCGAGCATAAGTTACAGGGAAGATGACACTTTTGCATTTGGTAATGGTCAATTGAAGTCTGTATTGATCTGTGGAAGTCTGTATTCATAAACATGAAACGGGGACCAAAGGATATAATACAATTACACGTTTGTTACATAAATATAATCTTCTTCCCATGCGTATATTAGGACAAAAATCTGTCGGTCTCGATCCCGCCAACTTTCTGCTCTTACATTAATAAATATATTCACTGTCTGGTGTCAGATATAACATTTGCAAATAATATTTGTTAAAACATATCTATTCGTTACTTCAGTTTGAATATGTGTGCTCGCTACCTAAATTCTCAAAGACAAAGACTTATGATCTGGAGTAATTTAATCATCATACCGTATCATGACATCGATCTCCTGAAAAACTGTAAGCATAGAACAGGGAGTATAGGTTTATAACCCACTTTGAAAACGATTGTACATTCATCAGTTTCTTAGTCTGCCAGCGACCATTATCGTGCTTTAATAGAAGACACATTTGCCGATAGATGATACATTTTCAAACCGCCTAGCAAAACTCTACGTTCATTGACATAGTTTGAACAACGCTTCGAACTTTTGTCTGTCATCTTTGAGGGCCATCAGGAACCCCATCTAAGCCAGTTCACTCACACACAGCAAATATGGTGGATTTGTGTGTCGTCGACGTGCTGCTACCCATCAAAAGGAAACCTTTCGGATACGCCTAAGTAGGGAACGTGTCGTCATTCAATGGAAATGGTTCATCTGCGAGTAGGACTATGTGGAATGTATTTGGCCCGGAGTGGATGAAAGCAAGTTATAACCCAAACCAACATTTTTCCAGTTTATAATATCATCATTCTTATCAACTGCATTAATACATACATATTAGGGTCAAGTCAAGCAGCTCAATGCACCCGACCCTAAAAGATATATACAACAATGTAGCCATCATTTGAAAACAACCGGGAAAGAAATAATAACTACTATAATATACGTTAACTAATTCGATTCAAATACAATTTCAATAAATATAATTCGCAACAAAATACCGTTTGCATAGCAAAGGCTAAAAAACGAACGTGCCGCACTGTAATCAATATAGAAAGCGTCGTACCTCGGTGCATATCAGTCTTCCTACTGGTGACGTCACGATAAATCAGCCATTGGTGTTAGCACACTCAATTAGGTTTGACCTACTTCCAATTGGAGGGCGCCCATCAGGGCCCGAGGTCATAAACATAATAACGCGTAACAATATCTAGATTTCCAAACGAGTATATTTTGGAAAACATTTCCTCATGGGCAAGATCCATTGTTTCATCAATCGGAATAGGATTCACTATCACAATATTAAAGTAAGAACCTGATTCACCTAAATTACGCTGATTTGACGACGTCTATATGTCCTTTCTAAAGAAGGAGTTCTGTCTTCAACAGGAATCCAGAGAAAGTGTTCCGAACATTATACATGTGTTAGTAGTAGTAGTAGGAGTAGCAGTAGTAGTGTTAGTGGTAGTAGTAGTACTAGTATTAATGGTATTTGTATGAGTTAATGTTACACGAGGAATGGTTTTCTCTTTCCAATCACATACAATTCAACAAACTCCATGCCATCATGTAATGAAAGCATTTTGTGGTTTATTTTCTACAGAGAAAATTATAATGCATATTTGTCGCTTTCAGTTACCGATCCGTGAATAGAAAAGTTTTAACACATGATATGATCAGTGTTCTAACGATATTTTTCGAACATTGACTGGGGAGACCTGTATAATATTTAACTCCAAAATATTTGTTTGAAATTGTTTTCATTGACTGAATGGATGTATCGATATGTATTCATCAGCCCACAAGGACGGTTCATGGGTCAACTGTTATTTCTTGTTATACTCATGTATTGTCCTTGAGAGCCAGATTTATTATTCGACTGATTATTGGTGACCTTCGCTAGCACAGTTTCGCAAATTGCATCAATGTTGCATAGCCTCAATCAGAGTTGACAATCCTCCAATGTGACCATTGATTCAATACACATGAGGGCCAATCTCACAATCGCCTTTCTATAGAAAGACTTCTTACTTGTCCTATGTTCAGACCACATGATAGATGATTCTCTTTCAACTTTTCTTGGAATATGCTCGTTTGCATGGCAGTCCTTCAACACAGTTAACGTCTCCATCCGGAAAGCGCTAAAATGAAACGCAGCTAGTTCAGTCACAGTTCCTGCCTTTGAACATTTAGTAAATTAAAAAATATTTTTATGTAGCTTAAATTCCTCACCTACGAGTTGAAAATGAAAACTCACAGTGAATCGTGTTTGATAAGTCTTAATGTTTATAAAGTAGAAACGTACGCTCCCAATGGCATTATAACCTTCGCGATAATGATAATTTTGTACAATCATAAACACTAAATTTAAATAATATCACCCACCCCTCAACAGTGGGAGGCTATTTTCTTGTAACAACTAGTATTGCCATCCATTTAGAATTTATAGAGGTATCAGAATACCGATAAGATGAACTTACCTATAAGTTAATGTAGTTGACCATCATGGATGTTTAGAACACGTTTTATGACTAGTTATAGTGTTTTCTACCATGTTCTACATCTGCGCCTCGGGGTAAATCATTTGCTCTTTTGACATATGCTGGTGCGCATGCTTTCTGAAGAATGCTTTTAGTTTCTCCTGAAGATATAATCTCTCATGGAAAATGTATATAGCCTCGGTAGCGCAGCAGGTAGCGCGTCAGTCTCATAATCAATCGTAGAGAGCAATCTGAAGGTCGTGAGTTCGATCCTCACCCGGGGCAGATATTTTGTCTCCTTAGCTCGAATTATTACCTTTTATCCTTTGTGGTTATTCTATTTAATTCCACCAATTATACTCACATTAGAGTGAAAACGCCAAATGTATATATCAAATGTAACGACCAAGTTTGAAGGATGGTGTGCCTCAAACTGATGGGAAACTATCATTACCTATTCAAACAGATCCCACTTGAAAGCACAATGGACACTCTACACCGTTCCAGTGGCCTAATGTTTAGGGCGTCCGTTGTGGATGCGGGAGGTCATGGGTTTGATCCCCAGCCTAGTCCTATCAGAGACTTACAAAATTGATACTGACAACTGCCTCTCTAGGTGCTCAGCATTAAGAAGTTAGTGATAGAACTGGTTGGCCTGGTCTCAGGATAATGGGACTGGGTGGGACATCATGCTACGTGTCTGCGACATGATGCCCCAGTGCTAGGCATCACTATAAACTGCCACACTGCAGACAACGTACCTATATGATTGAAAAATTGTTAAAGCTACGTTAAAAATCCAAATCAAACAAAAACACACACACTCTCTCTCTCTCTCTCTCTCTCTCTCTCTCTCTCTCTCTCTCTCTCTCTCTCTCTCTCTCTCCTGTAAAGACAGAAAAGGTACATGCACGTGATACTTGAGTACAGTATCAAACTTGACTATTTTAAAAACAACTTGCAACAAAGAAAGGCAAATATTGTTCTATCCGTCGAGCATAAGTTACAGGGAAGATGACACTTTTGCATTTGGTAATGGTCAATTGAAGTCTGTATTGATCTGTGGAAGTCTGTATTCATAAACATGAAACGGGGACCAAAGGATATAATACAATTACACGTTTGTTACATAAATATAATCTTCTTCCCATGCGTATATTAGGACAAAAATCTGTCGGTCTCGATCCCGCCAACTTTCTGCTCTTACATTAATAAATATATTCACTGTCTGGTGTCAGATATAACATTTGCAAATAATATTTGTTAAAACATATCTATTCGTTACTTCAGTTTGAATATGTGTGCTCGCTACCTAAATTCTCAAAGACAAAGACTTATGATCTGGAGTAATTTAATCATCATACCGTATCATGACATCGATCTCCTGAAAAACTGTAAGCATAGAACAGGGAGTATAGGTTTATAACCCACTTTGAAAACGATTGTACATTCATCAGTTTCTTAGTCTGCCAGCGACCATTATCGTGCTTTAATAGAAGACACATTTGCCGATAGATGATACATTTTCAAACCGCCTAGCAAAACTCTACGTTCATTGACATAGTTTGAACAACGCTTCGAACTTTTGTCTGTCATCTTTGAGGGCCATCAGGAACCCCATCTAAGCCAGTTCACTCACACACAGCAAATATGGTGGATTTGTGTGTCGTCGACGTGCTGCTACCCATCAAAAGGAAACCTTTCGGATACGCCTAAGTAGGGAACGTGTCGTCATTCAATGGAAATGGTTCATCTGCGAGTAGGACTATGTGGAATGTATTTGGCCCGGAGTGGATGAAAGCAAGTTATAACCCAAACCAACATTTTTCCAGTTTATAATATCATCATTCTTATCAACTGCATTAATACATACATATTAGGGTCAAGTCAAGCAGCTCAATGCACCCGACCCTAAAAGATATATACAACAATGTAGCCATCATTTGAAAACAACCGGGAAAGAAATAATAACTACTATAATATACGTTAACTAATTCGATTCAAATACAATTTCAATAAATATAATTCGCAACAAAATACCGTTTGCATAGCAAAGGCTAAAAAACGAACGTGCCGCACTGTAATCAATATAGAAAGCGTCGTACCTCGGTGCATATCAGTCTTCCTACTGGTGACGTCACGATAAATCAGCCATTGGTGTTAGCACACTCAATTAGGTTTGACCTACTTCCAATTGGAGGGCGCCCATCAGGGCCCGAGGTCATAAACATAATAACGCGTAACAATATCTAGATTTCCAAACGAGTATATTTTGGAAAACATTTCCTCATGGGCAAGATCCATTGTTTCATCAATCGGAATAGGATTCACTATCACAATATTAAAGTAAGAACCTGATTCACCTAAATTACGCTGATTTGACGACGTCTATATGTCCTTTCTAAAGAAGGAGTTCTGTCTTCAACAGGAATCCA